>SSBG01000004.1:586734-618479 GCA_028220655.1 Shiraia bambusicola | reverse complement strand
GAGGGGGGGGGGGGGGGGGGAGCGAGGTAGGTAACCGTTTGACTTTCTGCAAGTGAGACGGAGTCTGGATTGATAACACATCTTCAATCTCTAATTATTATTAGTTAGGAATTACCCGATTCTAGGCTCCATTACGGATCAAATCGGGGGTTTTTTTTATCACAAAAAAGCCTCGGTTGAATACGTCCGCTTTTTTTCACTGGAATTTCCTTCTTCGCTGGAATAATGCCAAGTACCCGAGATGATTACAAAGCAACGGGGATTTGTGAATGGTTTACCTAGGTATGTTGATTTTGGTCTGCGAAATATGCTTTGATGGTACATGCGAGCCGTGGCGGTTTGGGTAATCGTACTATTATGGTTTTTTTTTTGGAGTTGTTACACCGTAAGCATCTCAATGAGCTTTGTCCAATCTAGCGGTGCCTTGGATCTGGTCAGAGAGCTTTTTACCTATCCGATGAGGAGGTAATGGGCTTGAATAAGTAATCCCTGACGCTGTCTGATGTTTTGATTTCTGCGATATGAAAATTTTATGCAGTTTATGACGTATGAATATATGGATTAACTATGGGAAGTGTGGGAATGTTTGATAAGCTGGATTGATAATATGGGATTGCTGTTTAGTTACCTTTATTCTGTATCATGACAAAGTTTTCTTCGTGCCTGATTGATGGCTAATTTTTACCATTTTTTTTCAGCTGGATATACCAAAACCTAGTAAGCCTATTCTTTGCAGGCTACAAATACTAAGGCCTAGGAGAGTATTTGATTGGGTCTTATACATGGAATATCATATCTACCGTAAACCGACATTTGTAATATATCCGTGAAATTATATCACTTAGTTATATTCATAAACCATAAGTAGCCGCCCAGGGCTTGTAACTCTTATTCTTGAAAATCTGTTGAAGCTGCCGCCTCCTCACACCTACATTTCCGCCGTCAAATAGTGCTAAAACAGCTGCATCTTCCAGCAACTCTGCAAACGGCATATCTTTTGCATACGATTTCCTACAATCAATGTCAGCTCTCGGTCATTTCGCCTGTATGCAAAAGATCGTCATAGTACTCACATTCCCACGACACTCATACAACTCTCCACAACACCAACGGCTAGATCACCGCAGAAAACCTTGGCTTCTAGCGCGAGCTCCAATCGCTGTTCCCAACTTATCGATTCGTCCTTACTTTCTAGAACACTCAAGGCTTTCCAAGTCAGTGCCCGAGCAGCTTCAATCTTCATCTTTGCGTCGCTCAAGCGATCGCTCACAGACTGGTGATCAATAATAGGCTTCGTGCCGCCTCGATGATCAGTCCTGCAGAAAGCCAATGCAACATCCCAAGCATTACGCATGATGCCAATGCACAAGGCTCCCACAAGAGCAGCGCTTGTACCAAAGGTCTGCTCGACAACCTGTGCACCTGTGCCTGGCGGAGCGAGCAAGTTTCCACCCGGCACGCGGAAATTGGTAAAGCGTGTGTGAGGTCCATTGACTGCCTTATGGCCACAGAGTTCCGGATCAGAAAGGATCTGATATGCTGATGCATCGTTATTGGCAACATCTTCGCGTGTGACGAGTAGGATCATGATGTTTGATACAGGGTCCACAGACGGATCTTGTGGCTCATTGGGTCTGCCTAAGCGGCATACAAGGCTTGTGAGGTGTGCGCCTTTTTGATCCCAACCACCAGAATTGGTCGTCCAGAGCTGCCATATGTATTAGCAAGTCAATTCGGACCTATTGTTGGGAATGTATATACCTTCTCTCCATTCACAATCCAATCATCTCCATCTTTGTAAGCCGTTGTTTGTAGCCCAGGAGCACCTTTCTGAAGCCAGTTTGCAGTGCCGTTTGGCTCACTGTGTGCAAAACTGGCAATGGTATCGCCTTCAAGCTTCAAAAAGGGAGAGAGAAACTTTCCACGTAATTGATCGGTCCCTGCAAGTATCAAGGGCATCATACCAAGCCCAGTTCCAATCATAGTGACGACAGTGCTTCGATCTACAGCATGAAGCTCTTCCAGGACAATAGCAGAGTCAACAAGACTTTGTGAAGTGCCACCGAGTGCAGCTGGAATTTGGCATTTGATGAATCCAGCTTTCACTGCAGCTTGGTAGATTGGGAGAGTAGCTTGGAATCGCTCAGTCTGTGTGGGAAGAGAGGAGTAAATGGTTGAGGCAGTGCTCAAAACGTCCCGAGCAAAAGCATGAGCATTTGCGCGAATAGTCTTTTGCTCTGTGCTAAGGCCGAAGTCAACCATGCTGAATTTTGCGCTCCTTGATAAGAGGCTTGAGTATAAGATGGACAGATTGAGAATTCTAGCGGGGTTAGACCACCTTATATAAATAAGTATTTACATACAGTATCAAGCGCCAAGTTTAACCCCTGTCAAGACCTAAATAAGTAATTAATGACAAGCTGGATCGTCCGTAGTCTAACAAGTCGATTCACCAAACTGTAGCAGGCGTTAAACTTGACGCTTGAAGACACTGTCAGTACCTAGTAGTTGGGGTATCTTGGATAGGATGGATAGTCTGTCCTTCTCATCAGAAAGGTTAACCAAATTTCTCCCGTATCTGTGAGACTAAATTCATAGTCATAAGCAGATATGTTGGAGATAGAGTAGCGCACTATCCCTTCTTCTGCGGGCGGCTGCCAGTCGGCGGCTTGGCTAGAAACTTATCCTATTTGAGACGTCACATGACGCGCTAGTGTGTCACATGCTCGCTTAACGTGCCAAGCCCTCGAGCTACAAGTGAGTATCGATCACCTACTCGATACTATCCAAAAACACCAAAACGCGCAACTCCAACGCCTATACTCACATGGATCCATATGCCTCGCCAGGCAGGCCACCTGTATGGACGCGCCGACGACGATCTAGTCCCGATCGGGGAAGAAGCGCCCCGGCGCGGCCGAACTCGCGCTCCGAAGCCTCCAATGCCACCAGAGGCTCCACCTCCTCCATGGACTCCACTGCCAGTGGATAACGATATTGATCGCGGCACACCTCGCCTACCACCTCACACCAATTGCGCTAGCCCGATTGAGTTGTTTCGAATGTTCTGGACTGATGACATCATCAAACAAATTTGTGAGTACACCAATGCCAACGCCTGCCAGGATCGTGGCAATCCGCAATCATTTGGAGCTCGATCTTGGTCTCCTGTCTACCCGGATGATATTTTTGGTTACCTCTCCATAGTAATCCACATGGGCTTACATTATGAGTCCAGAGTTGAAGACTATTGGCGCACTGACTATGAGTTTGGTGTAGAACATAACGTCCGCGATACCATGGGACGGGAACGTTTCGAACAGATCGACAGGTACATATACCTCTGCCCTCTCCGCCGCGATGCCGATCCACCGTTTTCGAGTACTTTTGAGCGCGTATTTGACCTGTCAGAACATATCCGTCGAGTTTCACAGAGGTACTGGCGCCCGGGCAAACATTTGGCCGTTGATGAGTCGTTGATACGCTTTCATGGGCGTGCCAAGGAGACTACAACGATTGGTTGTAAGGCTGCTACTACTGGGTTCAAAATTTGGATACTAGCTGACGCAGGATACGTGTTGAATTGGAGGTTTCACTCGAAAGGTTCCAAACCTGGTGATGGGCCATACAAACTCTCACCAAGATGGCGAACGCTAGGATTCTCAGCCACTCATGGAGTAGTCCTCGAGCTCGCCACTGACCACACGGATACTGGTCCATTGCTGCCTCCTGGCATGCACGTGATTTGGTTGGATAACCTGTTTACTACTCCACAACTCCTCCAACTGTTGAGACAATATGGGATTGGAGGAGCAGGCACAGTGAGGACTTCAAAGACTCCTAGGGAGATTACTGAGGCAAACGCTAACAAATCGAACCCTCCTCCTTTACCTGCCACACAGGAGCCTCTTTCTCCTCCACCCTCGCAATCGCAGCCAACGTTCGGCTCCCAACGATCTCCTTCACCGTCACCAGACTTGGCACCGGCTGAGTGTTTCTCCGTTCCGTTGATCAACGTCAAGGCCTTTCGGGACCAATTGCGATGGGGCACGATACGATTTGACGTCACTAGTAACGGGCTGGTGGCCATGTTTGCCTGGAGGGACAACAACGTTGTCTTGTTTGCTACAACAATTGGAGATTTGGCAGCAACTGTCACCAGAAATCGCCGCCGGCCTGCCGCGTCAAGAACAGGAGCTGTCCAAACCCGTAAACTATTTGGCCAGGCTTGGCGTATGGATTTGGATATCCCTGTGCTGATTGACCAATACAATCACTACATGAACAGCGTGGATCGTTTTGATCAACTCCGGAGTTATTACAGTATACAACGCGCCCATTTGAAGACCTGGAGGCCCTTGTTTTATTTCCTGATTGATATAACGTTGGTAAACAGTTATAGGTGGTTCTCAGCCGACAAAACACCGTCTCTCACTCTACACAAGAAATTTCTACAGGAATTGGTAGTCCAGCTTCAGGATCTATCATCAACCAATCGAATCCGCCTCCACCAGTATATACACCCTACAGATCCACACGCATCCCACCAATCAGGAGTCCTATACAAAGCAGCACGGGCCTGTTTTATGTGCGCACAAAGGGGTAGGCGTGAGAAACGTTACAATCCACTCACTGAAGTCTCAAATAATACTGTTTGTTATCGTAGACCTCAACGAACTCAATATGGGTGTATTACCTGCAAAATACCTATTTGTAATCCAAAAAAAGCCTCCTGTTGGTCTGAACATGTAAAATAGACTTATCAGCTCCTTCTACAGACTCAGTCACATGATCAATCAATTCACCCACCTACCTACTCTCAATTACCAGTATCTACTATTGAACTTTCCTCACCCATTTTGTTAGTATCAAATTTGCCACTTGATATCGGAAATCGCCGCCCCCGGCGTATTGGAGGCCAACGATTGGCTACCTGTGCCAAGTCGCCGACTGGCAGCCGCCCGCAGAAGAAGGGATACTTACTAGCTTACACCCAAGTACGGCGTAGCTTGTAGGAAACTCGTGCGGGGATGTTTGGAATCGGTGCTTAGGAGAAAGTGAGAGCTATAGAGTGGCTTCGTATGCTAAGAGGGAGCGACTGCAAGAGGTTGACACTGTACATACTCCGTAGAGATCTGCCAGAAAGAGTATAGATCTAGACAGACTGTGAGAACATTATTGAAGCAAGAGGATCCATATTCCTCCAAAACCTATCCACACATGACGACCGAACAACCAAAACTTGTTTCGACTTCCCCGTTTAACTGTTATCCGTGAAATAATTACTAAAATGCGCTGATCTACAATGGGAGCACCTACATAGTCAGCTGACGCTCAAAACAAACTTTAAGTTGATACCTGTGCAAAGTTGGCGGAAGGGGCAGCCAATAAAGGTTGGGGAATTCATCCAGAGAGTAATCACTAATACCTACTGGACTTGGCGTGCGCCCAGGAGGTCTCACTTTTTTTGCTATTAATTGCTATTACGAATTTGCAGACGAGACTTTGCGCAAGTTGGGCCGAAGGAAGCATGGTGTAAGCGAGATAGGCGTCGGGCTGGGCGTTGAAGTGTTTTCTGGTGCTGTGGAGTTGAAAGTTTATACGGCACGGCATACACCGGCCAGCTGACCGCAAAAATGCAAATGCAGTTGATAGTGATACGAGGTGCATGCCTGGACAACACACTCAAGTCAGAGATAGCGGTTGTTGGTGGTTCGCTGATACGTAGACCAAGCGCCCAGCTCGTAAATTCAATTATTATTGGGTTGACGTAAGGGGAGTAAGTTGGAGATGGGTAGTTACCAGAGCCGTCTTGAGTCATGATTAGGCGCGCCGTGTAATTTCCCTAGTCAGGGTCTCGAGCGTGCCCCGGACTTCCCAGTGGTCTATGGAGAGGTCCATAGTAATGTGCACAACAACTGGTGTTCATCCATGCGATTCGCAATTGGCGGGAAATGGATGCTTGTAAAAAAATGGTTGAATTGTTCCTGCTGTGTATTAAACGATTTCGTTATCTATGAACCGGGTTGTAAAAGTTTCGAAAACTTGAAAGGAAAAATATGAAGTGAAAACCATGTCAATTATCTTATAGACTCTCTCCACTACAGCCAAAGAATCCAGGAACATGAGAAGACACAGACCACACACTATTTCCTCCGTCTGGACAGTAGTCATTTCAACCAGGCGTATTATATACCAAAACTTGTACAATCGAAATGCTGCTGCGACAAATTGCGCAAGGAGCGGTACATGACCTTCGAACTCCCATCCCAATGCTGGACCGATCGTGAAGTCGAAGTCATTACCCGTGAAAACCCACCGCTCTGATCACCTCTCCAAGGACCCGGACCGTGCAGAACAAGCTCCACACGGTCGGATCTTCACAGCGGGTCGCTTACAAGAAAGCAGCGACGGCACCGAGGACGGCCATCATGGCAGCGCCAGTCTGGGCAGCAGCGCCGGTGAACTGGGGAGGAGCAGACTTGGTGGCAGCTGGGGGACCAGCAGGAGGAGCAGTGCCGGCAGGAGGCTTGGGAACAGTGCCGTTGGAGCTGGGGTAGACGGGAGCTGGGGGAGCAACCGAAGGCTGAACAGGAGCACCAGAGGAGGGCTGAGCAGGAACAGGAGTGGGCTTGACAGCGGGGTAAGAGGTGGTGTAAACGCAGTCGCTGTCAACCAGGGTGGTGCTCTTGGTGACAGTGTAGGTCTTGGTGCCCACACTGAGGGTGGTGGGTCCACAGACAGTGGTGAGACCGGTGACGACGGTGGTCTTGTAGGATGGGGGAGCAGAGCTCACAACCGAGACGGGGTAGCCAGCAGGGGAGGAAACAGCTACGGAGGTGGTGTTACCAGCGGCAGGGTAGCCGTAGGCGGCAGCGTTGGCAGCAGCGGCGAAGCCGGCGACGATGGCGAAGGAGCGCATGTTGATTGTTGGGGGTATTATTAAATACGTGGGTATTAAGTGTAGTCGATGGGGGTCGTGAAAACGAGTGAATGCGGTGAAAACCGGTGTATTAGTGAGTGTGTGTGTGTGGTGAGGGAAGTCAGACTGAGGCGGAACTAGGAGACTACTTTATATGAAGTCTACACGAGGTTTGCTTGTAGTAAGCCAATCTACAGACAGGGGCAGATTCGATGGGAGCCACCAAGGCCATGGCTAGGCTTGTCATGGCGCTCACTTACTATGTAGGTACACCGTACCGTACTCCGAATGGATGCGCCTCACGATAGTACGGTAAAGGGGGGAGATAATTAGCGTTAGGGAGCACTGACAATACTCCAGGTCTGGGCTGTATACTATGTATTGATGGAAGCTGAAAGGACCGACTGGGATTGGACAAACCGCCAGCAACAAATGAACAGCTCAAGTTCCCCTGCAGACTCCAGAAGGCCCAAAGCGGCCTCAACAGCGCGAGTGTGCCGGCTAGCTAGCCTCTTTTGAGCGCGCCTCCTTCCGAGTGCTTCGCGGTAGGTAATAGATATTATGCACGACGAACCCTTGGACCTTGATGCTGATAATGTGCACAACTTCGAGCCTCTACACTCGTGATGCGCCTAGGGACAGGAGGAGCGTGGGTATCGCATGCAAAACAGTGTGAACAGAAGCTCTTGAATCCGGACCTGAGGAATCTGTGTGTTGGTTCACACACGCATGCTAGTATAACCTGAGAGTGCCCGCCAACCAGATGCCATTCTCTTTTGTGTGGGTAGTGTGAGCCGACCTCGACATTCATTCAGTGCTCCTGGCGCTGGTAGCAAAAATAGATACTTAGTGCTTCCCTCGCCCGGTGGATAGGTAAGCACTTTCCGACACTTGAGCAAGCTGACTGGTGCTGAGGAGTGGCCCGAGTGAGTAACATCTGTGCGGGTTCCTGCATTGCGATTTGCGAATGGCTTCTGGAATCTGGACCTGTCACTAGAGCTCTAGTGAGAACTTAGAAGGCGTGCCGACAGTACCCTACTAGGCTACTGGATAGGTAAGGACGTGGCTCCGATTGTCTCGACTCTCGAAGGCTGAAGCCCATGTGTTTTTCGTGGTAGCTGAAGTTGGTTGCTGAACGCCTGGAGCTGCTGGTACATAGTGGTATTACATGCCTTGGACATGCTGCCCCCAACAGGCGATAGGGATGCGCCTTCAGCCGCGCTCATTGATTGCATGAGAAAGACGGCATCGTGTACGGAGTAGCAAGGCTGCCCATGTACGGAGTAATTGCTGTCTCATTTCGCATCGAGGATTTTGCTAGAATTTGGCAGAAAGTCCATCACCTTAGCGGGCGCCACATTGATAGGTAAGGTATGTAATTGCACCCCTTGTCGGACTCGCAGGCAGAAGAGAGCGTTTTTTTTTCCACCTCCAGTGCAAAGAGATTATGGTACCGCGGCATAACATTGTCAAGGTCCAAGTCGAGTTGTGCATTCATTTAACATTATTCATTGACGTCCGAGGGAGGTTGCACGACAATGTTACCGTTACAGCTAGCGCCTGGGCCTTGTCCACATGCTCCCGAGCCCCAAAAGTGCAAGAGCGACCTACCACGCGACTCTCTCCGTATTAATTAGTACAACTACCTACACTGTAGCATCAACATCACACCGCCCGCCGCCCACCGCTTTCTGTAATCCAAGTTAGCCAACTCTGTAAAGTGGGTAAAGAATTGCTATTCTCGAGTTTCGCCCAAAAGGTTTTGCTTCGTTGCGAGCAAGGGTCGGTGCGCCACCAGCTAGCTATTAGCCTAATATCTAGCCACTTCAGCTGCAGCATCCTCGTCTTACAGATCGTTCAGGGGGAGGCCTTCAAAGAAAACCATGGCTCTACCTAAGGGGTGGCTCCCTGATACTGCCTACCTGCGTTCTCCTTCATATTCTTCCAACCTTCCTCAGGAATGCGTGAACAAACTCATTCTTCAAAAGCCTCTGCTTCCACCTGAGATACACGTCTACCAAACCGTTGCCCCGTACTTGAACGTCAGAATAACACCAGTGTCAGACGTTTTACATCCTGCCTGTGGCCAGCATGCTCTACATGCTACTCAACACCTGCCACCAGATTCATTCATCCTACCTTATCTAGGTTTCGTGCACGACCAGACCGATACCAACCCCACGTCTGACTATGATCTTTCTCTTGACCGCGAGATGGGCATTGGCGTGGATGCTTCCAGAATGGGCAACGAGTCACGCTACATCAATGACTATCGAGGCGTCTCGCCAGGTGCCAACGCTGAATTCCGCGACATCTATGTTGACATAGGCAATGGAAATGTCGAAAGACGAGTCGGCGTGTTTGTTCTGGCTGCTGGCAAAAGCGGCAAGCGGTCCAAGGGCATTGGACGTGGGCAAGAAATACTTGTCAGCTATGGCAAAGGCTTCTGGAACGAACGTCGAGCTGTACAAGAGTAACAGAAGCTTTAACTTCTGCTACTATCGCCCTTGGTCGCCTAGATGCTCCGCTATGTCTACATTGCTAGTCCCCGTTGATAGGCCGTGGTCCTCTGTCTATCCGTGTACCTGACCTTTGAACTTGGACAGCATCACTTATCTCTTCACACCAATAGTATAGTAGTGTGCGCTGTCAAAATTTGGACCCCAACAAATGTCTCAAAGCAGACCGTAAATCCTATCTACTCATTGTTAAATGATGGCAATGGGGACATTCCTGTAGCACCAAGTTTTGGAACCCCCTACCATGTTCAGCAAGCCGCTGCTGACCCTTGGAATGAGTCTTGAGCACGAGCATATCATTGACATCTGTAGTCTTTATGGTGCAAGCAAAGGTCCTTGCCTAGATAGCTGGGCTGGTCAGCACTGTACGCTCAAGCCTTTTCGCAAAACCGGTTCGATCGAATATGATGGTTGTGATCTGCGGCGCAGTGCTGCAGCTTATTCTACATCAAAGCCTGAGCCGTGGCAACCTGAGAAAACCTGGTTTCTTGTTTCGAGGACTAGACGTGTCCATCACGTCACAGTCTTTACGTGGATTCAGTTACGCCCACGGAGCTCGCGAAATTTGTGAATCTTTCTCGAAAAGCTTGTGGTTTTGGTTTTACAACTTGCCTAAACATCAACCAGGCTAGGACCCAGGACTCAGTCAATCAGTTCGACTTTTCAATATAGAACATGGTGAGGCGGCCCACTGTACGCGCCACAGAAACTTGGTCATACTATGTATGGGGCTGAAGTGACGTCGGTGCTATGACGTGCCGTCTGCGACGCACCTTTAAGATTTCAGCGTGGGGAACTCGGTGGGATTCTGCGGCCAGATGCAAGTCCTCTGTATTTCGCCATTTATGGTACTCTGGCCTGGAATAAGTTTTTTTTCATGTTGTCTTGATCCTCCTTGTACAAAATGGGAGATGTGGCTGAAAACATGACGGGTGTCCCGTAATTCGTACGCCCACGCAGGACCGACAAAGCAACAGAATAGCAGAAGATCTTCAGGGACACAGTCTCCCCGAAGTGAAAGTTGGATCTTGATCGCAATTCTGAAGCTGATTTTGTATGCAACGCGCGTCTTGCCAGTGACGTTATGTGGCTTGTCGACGAATTTAAAACATTTGGATCAGCAAGGGTGTCCAATCATTGCAACTTTGGCCTTGGAACATGGTAATATTCTGATTCCTTACTCCGTACGGAGGGGTTACAAATGAAGCACACGGGCCCAAGCAAGCACAAAGTCACGGCTTCAGCCGCGCTGCGTTTCGCTAACATTAGTTTACGATTCACGTCATGGCATCGTGCGACAGGGAGAATACACATTCTTGATAAGTCCACCACCGCCCCCAAGTCGTGCCAATGTCAGTTACCCGACAGTCTTCCTCTGCCACTGTTACAAACATCGACTGCTTGCGCGTCCCTTTACTAAATTAGAACTTGACACCACTCCAATCAGTACAGAATCACTCCACCGGGATAATACTGCTGCAACCGATCCGCTTCTAGATCTACTTGGGAGTCTAACGCTTTTGGGTGACTGGCTGTCTATCCTATTAAGACACCCCGCTCCTCCTGAACCCTTCAACATCCAATTAAGACACTTCTCAAACTCACTCCAATTTCACATCACAAGACCCAAACTTAAGTTTTAATATGTCTACCATGTCGAGACCCAATCTTTGCAGAGTAAGCAGTTCTCTAACTACCTGTCGACCTTATGGCTAGTACTGATGACTATGCAGCATGAATCGATGAAAAAGTATATGCTTTTATCAGCACAGAAGGAGGCTCTTCAACGCCGGATTTCCCTTCAAATCCCATCCGCTGCCCTTATGGAGATCGCCTCGCCCGAATTTCAGTCGCTCTCGTCATCGCCAGAGTGGTCTCCAAAATACGCCTCACCATATCCCGCCGCTACCGAGCCTGTAACTATGTCAAGGAACTCAATGACCCCTCGAGCCAGCGGCAACGATGTTAATCCAGAAGAATCGCAAAAGCTCGCTGAGATCAACCAGCAGATTGTGGCTACTCTTACTGAACTGCTGAACACCGAGTGTGTACGATCAGACGACAAGCAGCGTGCATGGATTCAGGAGAGACTCATGGAGGCAGAGCACCAGATTCGCCGCCAACGACGCCGCCGTTCGTCCAACTCTGAGCGTGACTTTGCTTCCGCAATCGCACATCATCTCGAATTGAACCTAAATGCATCCAAGACCTGGGCTTAATTCTATCTAGTCTTTCTTACAACTTACATCTTTCCTAACATGTTCTTTTCAACGTCTCTTTTTACAAAAATATCCACGAATGTCTGGTGCGGATGAGGTGATGGTGTACCGGTCCTTCTGAAATGAAGTGCTCAAATCAGAAAAAGATACCCGATGCACAGCATCATATGTGTACGCTAGATTGTATAGTATTGCATTGTTTCATTGAATATGGTAGTTAGATTATGATTGTTCTGTTTATGGCCTCATCTCCAGCTTGAAAGTCTGACTCAATACACTTGACCCATCGAATCATCTCATGTCATCGCCTCCCAAGTCCGCAGTTATTCCTTTGGTGGTCTTAGCAGGAGGCAACGCTAAAGAGCTAAATTAGGAAGGCTGCTAGTGGATCAGAGACCCCTTGCAACTATGTACTCAAAGAACATTATAACACTAGCTATAATGATCACACCATATAACGCGATTCTTGACGAGTAAAAGACCAACTCGCAATCTGTATGATGTTAATTTTCATGATGTCTGCTGCTCAAAAACCACAGTTCCAACCCAAACCTTATGCATAACGACAACTAATTATATCAACCCAGCACATCACTTAAGAGAATGTTTCTTTAAAAAGCCTGTAAAAGTGGCTCTATGCACTCTATTCTCATAAACACCCAAATCTGACGTCATTTCAGCGGAGCTCCCCCACCACCCACAACTTAACCATACTATGTACAACAAGAACTAGGAACAACACCAAAACCACAGACTCACACTTGACATGAAAAAAAAAGGAGGCCCTATCGCCTATCGCCGGTGGCGCGCCCAAACCATCCTGCTTTCTGAAGGCACTACAGGACTGGCGCACTTACCCCCGCCTTCAGGCCGGTGCAGCACGATGTGTTCCCCGCAGTTGTTTAATCCAGAGCAAGCATGGCGTATTCGCTCCATGAAACTTGGCTGCAGAAGCTGAGCGAGTGTGCATATGCAGGGCCGTTTTAGAGAGAAGCTTTTGATCCTTCCGACCGCCATGATTGCATGGATTGAAAATTTGATCGGTCGGGCCGGTGTTGAAGGTATGGTATGTACATATATGATTTATTTCGAAGTCATTGTCCCCATCGGGTGGCACAAAGAAAACGTAATTAGTGGTGAAGGGGGCGGGAAATGGGACGTTACATTGAGGTAATTAGGTATTGGTGGAGATGAGTGCATGGGATTAAGCGTGAGGGCGACTGGGTTGGCTTGCATTTGAAAAGTTAGCAGGCCGAGAGTTGGTATTTATATTGTTGGGATTGCGGGGTGCATCAGCGATCATGAAGATGGTTAGGGAGAGTGCTTGTAGGGGTGGCTGCGTGGAGGATGTTGTGGCATGGTTGCTGTACCCGTGCCACTCACCAACTATAAACTGGTCGCTTCTATTACCCCCAGGGGGAGGGGAGGCACGAGAGGGCTCAGGATCGATTTCCCGGTCATACCTTGTAGATATATTGTCGTCTCGACCCTCTGTATGTACGCTGACTTGGGCGGATATCTTTGAATCTGCTTCATTGGACGATCCTTGGGGATCAGTAAAGTTAAAATATGCACGCTGTCTATCAGCACTAGCAAGTCAAGCCTCGAAGCCTTTTTTGTCAGAAGAGGGCTGATTTATGATTTGTTTGTGCGTCACTGCGTCCAACAGTTGAACTGTCCCGCCACTCGATTCACAACCTTCTAACCAGTTTCATGCCGTGGATTCTCTTGAGCTCATTGAGCATTAACCAGCACAATCAACAAAGCATCTTGCCATTTGTTACCTGTTTTGTCTCTATTCTATGATATTCGCCACTGGCAAGAAGCTCTCTAGTTTGCATATTGAATATTATCGGGACAAGGCGAAAGTTGATTTAGTGGCTTATAGCAGGCTTGCAATTGGTAGCATCGGACTTTTCTGGTAGGAATACCTCCTTGTCACTTGATGAAAGAATCCTGAATCCCAGAACGTGACGATCAGAGATTTCGATAAGCTAAAGTATAGTTATACCTACAGCTACTTCAATAAGATTATGTAGTACAACATGATGGTATGTGATTGTGATGCAGATTCCCAACATGCTACTGCAGGCTGCCCCAACAACGTCGAGTCATGTAGTTCCCGCACTTTTGAATGTCATCGATACCAACTTACTGAGTATCATAATACAGGTATATTCTCATAGTCCCGAGGTCACCACAGTAGCTAGAAGAATGGTATCCCTTTTTTTTCTCACTTCTCTATCAATAAGTTCGTATGAAAATATGGTAAATGACTGACGAGCCTTGTATTGTACCAGAACGCGAGGTTGTCATGAGACCAAAGAGCAACGAGGCTATCTATCCAAGCTGAGCCATGCCAGAATTTTGAATGCTCACTGAGGATTTTCGGAATCTGGGAGAGAATTTCTGCTTAGTGCAATAACGAATGTCGTTATGTCACCTGAGGCTGAACTCTGACATCGACCTTGGCTCCCTTGGGATGGCAGGCACTGCCGCACTGGCTGCGAAAGATGTTCGGCAGGAGATAACTACAAGAGTAATTGAGTCTCTGTTTTAGTAAACGTGCCAGACACATGATCGGAAATATGTAATAACTCTTTCCGACTGAGTATTGACATCCACTTATTGCTACGATGGGCTGGATCTGGTGCTCGGAACGTTCCGCACGCGGAACTACCCCACGTTCACGATGTTCCCCGCGTTACTCTGCTACTGCGTCTTAAGAAGTACTTTGATAGATTAATTGGCCTCACTTTTCGTTGTAAATTTCAGGCTCTTTACAATCACATCTTACCCAAGAACGATAATTATGGCAGCCACCAAAGTAGCGCTCATTACAGCTAGCTCAGCTGGTCTGGGTGCTCAAATAGCTCGCGTCTTCGCCCCAGACTTTCGAGTGGTGAGTGTCGATTGTGCTCTACAATCGCTCAATATAACCCGAGATATGCGTTCTGATACAATGCAGGTCATCAACTACTCGTCCAACTCAGAGCGTGCACAGTCCCTCATGAAAGAACTCTCGTCCATTCAAGGCAGCTCGGCGCAATCAAACCCACGTTTCCACCTCGTACAAGCCGACATGTCTTCCAAGACCTCTGTTCAAAATCTCGTCAGGGAAACAATAGAAAAAATGGGGCGGATAGACATTGTCATATCCAATGCTGGCTGGACACGCATGACTACGTTCACAGACATTGACCAACAAGTCAATGATGACGACTGGGACAAGTGCTTCACCATGAATGTAAAGACACATTTGTGGCTCGCATATGCAGCGAAAGATGCACTGGCGGAAACTGAAGGCACCTTCATAAGCACGGCAAGTGTAGCGGGTGTAAAGCCTTCTGGCTCAAGCGTACCATATGCAGTTACCAAGGCAGCACAAATACACCTCGCAAAGAGTTTGGCAGTCATTTTAGCGCCAAAAATCAGAGTCAACAGCGTCAGCCCAGGCATGCTGTTGACAGAATGGGGCTTGAAATTCCCAGAGACGAAGCGCAATGCAGCAATCAACAACACGAAGCTGAAGAGGCTGGCGACGGTCGAAGATGTTGCAAATCAGGTTAGGACACTGGCGCTGAGTAAAAGTATCACGGGGCAGAATATATGTATTGACGGTGGATCATCTGTATGATTGACGCATCTATACTTTAATATTGAATTCAAGTCATGCTCGGCTGTCTTTTCTTCTCGTAGATCATGTATTAAGCTATCTTGATACTACCTCGCGTACCTTGGGCCACAAAAAAAAATGCACCTGTCCTACAGTCCGTACCCACTAAAGGAACTCAGTGATATAATAAGTACCTGTACAAGTTCGGTAGCAACATGCACAATTCAAAACATAATCTATACGCAACTATAATGACCCCATCTCAGACTCGCAAACCATCCCTACATCTAGCACTTGGCTTTCCGCAATCCCCAGCAACTCCACAGTCGCAGAAACTTCCAGATGAGCGAGCTGCCACCAGAATGCATGACTACATACATGCCACAACATGTAACGCAAGCACTGTCCAGCCCATGAAGCAAGCATCACCAGTCCCAACATCCCAAACTGGAGGGTGACAAAAAGACGCTAAAAGACACTACGTTCACCCTCTCGAAATGTCTTCTACGGCAAGTTAATCACCACTGTAAGCCCACGTCTTCATGCCCAAAGGGGAGACTAGCCCCCTTGCACCGAACGAGAATTAATACAATAACGACAACGATAGTCGGTCTAGGAATATGCTCTCTCATCGACGAATAGTTTTTTTTTTGTGTCGAGAAGATGCAACCACTCCTTGAGAAGAAAGGAGGGCTTAGAGTTGATTGATCAAGACTGAAAGAATCCTATTGGAATTTGGCGAAACCAATCTCGCTGATGCCATGTATAGTCACAGCGCCTGTACCAGATGCTAGGACTTTTTTATTCGGAGTTTTGTCGTTCGTTTCGTGACAATACTTGCATTGTGGATTATGGTGTTGCTATCTATAGGGTATCCTGCCAGAGGTGAGGGCTTGCATATCTCAATCCGAACTACTGGCGACCTGACTAATTTCGTGGTGTGAAAATAGTGGGATTCCTAGTGATCATGGAAGACTGCGGCTGCGGTAGATTTTGTTGGAATATAGGCTACTGGATGAGGGTGGGCGAGGAAGTGAGTAATGGCTTGGCTATGACTGTACTCTAACTAGGACGCTGCAGAGATTGGTGAATCATGCTGTTGTAGTGCACTTGCTCTTGAGAAAGGTAGACGTATCTCAGCGTGTAGCTTGCTTGTACTATATTATGTAATAAAAAGAATATGATAACAACGTCTATGGTATCATCTCCCGAACATTCCCGTTTCCAGATGCGCCGCACAAAGGACGATATGTTTTGTGGTAATTAGGTACCTTGCTAGATTTGCAAGCCAATGTTGATGAGCATGATGGATTGATGCTCACGGCTCTTCATCTTCCTCGTAGATTTTTACCTTATCTGCGTACTCCATGATATTTGAAAGTATCGTGTCATTAATCGACTCGCCCCGGCCACCAGCAACCTGCAGAATGAGATCGTTGAGCGATGAGCGACCGAGAATATCAACATGATCAGCTATATACACATGTCAGTACTGATTCACGCAAGAACTTATACTGTACGATGCATGACTTACCAGTATTCGGCCCTCCTCTAGGATTAAATCTATCTGGCTCATGTTTCATTTCAAATGTCGTAATCTTTACTCCCGCAGGATTGTACCTCTTCAACTTCCACCCCCTAGCACACATGTACCCAGACGACAAGAGGTTCACAGTGCCATCGCCCTCGCCCATGACCACGCCGCGATCCACCAGCCCATCATCAAGCGGGCCAGAATCGGCGTTGATAAAGTCCGTGTCGAGCGTGATGTTGATACCAGATAGCGGTTCGTGATCTACACGGTAGTAATACGCGCGCTCAGTATCTTTGCCTATCCCATAGAAGCAGAAGATTTTGAGCGAGGGAGCGAGGGGAAGGCGAGATTCAAGCGGATTTACCCACTTGGACGGAATGAGCTGGTTCTTTTCGACTTCCTTTGATGTATGCGCCACACCGTGGGAATACGAGGATGTGACCATTTTCTTGTACCAGGCTTCGCTGTTTCGCCAGAGGAACGGCATGCTGGATTCGACGGTTAGGTTCTTGCTGGTCAGATCAGAGTTTGAGTTGCGGAAGCGCACGAATTGCCCGTATGTGAGGTTTTGGCCGGGTTTGTCGTCGGGGGCACCTGTCTCGTCGCCCCAGACTGCGTTACCGCCGAGGGGAAGCATAGAAGAGAGTCCAGGCATTGCGCGGAAAATCTCGGCGCGTTCGTTGCGAGAGAGGAATTTCTCGAGGCCGTAGACGGCTAGGGCATTGAGTTGGGCAGTGTCCTTCATTTCTCCGCTGAGGAGCGTGGGGTAGTCTTTCAGAGCGCCGAGCATGCAGCCGCTAATGTTGATCCAGGAGTCGATGTAGGCTTCGACCCAGCCTGGTCCACCATTGCCGTGACCTTCAGCTTCGACCCAGTGGAAGAAGTAGTATAAGACCTGGGAGCCCATGCTGTGCGAGAGAAGGACAACCTTCTTGTTCGAGACGCGAACAGCGACTTCGATGTGGGACTTGAGGCGGGTGAAGTACTGATCACGAAGTTCGTAATTCAAATACGACATGCGCCAGTCGTATGCAGCAGTGAAAGCATTGCTTGGATCGTAGCCGATGGTAGCAAGGTTCTCGAGAATCTTGTTCCATATCCAATAGCCAGTGATGAAGAAGTCTGCGGCATCGAAACCTTGTGCTGCGCGTAGCTTTATACCTGGAGGGTCGAGGCCTGTATCCTTGTCCAGCATGATATGCTTCTTCCATCCAGCCTTATCAAGAACCAGAGCGCGCATCATGCTCCACGAGCCCCAAAGTCTCTTGCGGAAGTACTGCCGCGACCCTTCTTCGGTGCCCCAAGACTCCAGGCCTGTGGAAATGACGCCTGGAATCATGATGACGGGGTGTTTGGCTTCGATGCCTTGCTTGCGCGCATGAAGGCCAACTTGGAACGAGTCGTAATTTACTGCGGCTTGTTCTTGTTTCTACCAAGTTTAGCATCGTGCTCATATCATTCTCTCTTCCTGTACATGCACAGAGAGGAACGAGACCATGTGGATGCTCATACCTGCATCTGCTGTGCACTTCTGACAAAGCTCGCGGGCAGCGCATCCATAATACTCTCCAAATTCACATTTTCCAAGCTCTTCAGATCAATCATTTCATTATTGCTTGCAAAGAAACCCGCCGCCAACAGCCCAAAGACGCCCCCCAGCACGAAGATCCACACATTCTTCCTTTTGCTCTTGCCCTTGTTCTTCAGGGTATGTAGTTGCTCTGCTGTAATGACGCGCAGATTTGACGGTCGAGATTGGCCCGGCGCAGGCGAGGGTTCGCGAGATTCAATGGGTGAATCGTCTTTGGTTTCGCCGCCGAAGCGACGACGCAGGAAGGACATGAGTGAGCGAGAGCGCGTCAAGTCAAGCAAATCGCCGTGCGTTCAAAAGCCGTACAACGCCGTTCTGTTTATTCTTGCTTCCATAGCCCGCATGACCCGCAGCTTCCGAAAGTTTTATGATTAGCTGCACAGTGCAGACATGTGACGGCGGCGGCATGACATAATATTAGGTAGTTGGGCCATCGCTGTTATTAGTTAGGTACATTGGTTATTAATAATAATCGGGTCTGACTGTAACTACAATTGCCAAGGCGGGAGAGGCTTGATAATTAATATTCACCCCATTCCGAAGCACTCGGAACAGCTCGCTCTCCTTGTCCACGCCATTGTACGAGCTTTGTCAACAGACACGGCTTCAAACATGGCTGAGCAGGAAGTGGCTGTCCCATCTGGAGAACTCGATCTCCAGTATATACAATACGAGCCCCCAAAGGAAGAGCAATATCTCCCCGCCATCCGCCAATTGATCTCCAGAGACCTTTCCGAACCATATAGCATCTATGTTTACCGTTACTTTTTATATCAATGGGGCGATCTATGCTACATGGTACCTACTACTCCTCCCCTACTCCTACTAATACATCTCTGTTGTTTTCACCTCCATCAACAACACCACCACCATGCTAACCTCTTCCAGGCCCTATCGCCCACATCCTCCTTAATCGGTGTAATAATATGTAAACTCGAGCCCCACCGTTCCGGCACCTTCCGCGGATACATCGCCATGCTCGCCGTGGCCTCGCCCTACCGAGGCCGAGGGATCGCCTCACACCTCGTCCGCCTAGCCATCGATGCCATGGCCTCGCGCAACGCCGATGAAATCGTACTGGAGACGGAGATCTCGAACAATGCGAGCTTGAAGCTGTATGAGCGCCTTGGTTTTGTGCGGAGTAAGCGATTGCATCGGTATTATTTGAATGGGAACGCGGCGTTTCGGTTGATTTTATATCTCAAGGAAGGGACGGCGTTGAAGAGGCCTGAAGAGGGAGCAGCGAAGATCGAGGAGGGGGGAATGGTGGCATGATGATCGCGTTAGGAATGAGAACCGCAAACTTATGGAATGGAGAAGGAGAGGTTGGATACATACACCGTGTGTCTGAAGAGAGAGAGCGCTGGTTGGAGAGCTGAAAGTCGACATATAAAATTAGGTCACAGGTCATACAGGGTATACGACTAGCCCTAGTCATGTCCATGAGCAGTCTACATCAAGTATTAGTAATGGCATAGCCACGTAGAGATGGAATATGAAGTCATATCATGCATTTCTATCATGTACTTGGTATTATCTTCGTTCACCACCCATCACCACCCAAATGAAACAAGGATTTATTTCTTCTCCTCCAGTGTCAGGTTCTCAATTGTCTTCGCTCCACTCTCTGTGCCTACATCAACACTTGCCTTGTCTGCACCCTCAACATGTCCATCAGGTTTCGCCTCAACCTTCTTGGCGCCAGGGTGGAAAGTGCCCTTGTTCTTGACCTTTTTCTCCTTCTTCTTCTCTGATGGGGGTGGTGGGTATGCCAGCTTCTCAATCGCTTGCCATTCAGGGGTGGCCAAGAATTCAGTTTGTACGGGCTCAAGCAGTTTGTTGAGTGCAGCAGTGACGGCAGGCTTGAGATCCTGGGGTGCTAGAATGTCCTTTGAGTAATCCTCCTTCATCTTTGCAATATCGCTGTAGACAAGTGGCTCGGCGTCGCGCCGTTCAACTACAAATTTGGGTTCGCCAAACTGGAGGCAACCGGCGGGGAGGAGAACGTATTCGACGAAAGAGAGGATGCCATTGTCTTCAACTACCTTGGGTACAGCGTGGGCCTTCTTGAGCTTCCTCTTGACAACATCAGGTCCGTCGAGAACGTCAATCTTGGAGTCGGGGTCTGAAGAGCTCATCTTTCCACCCTGTAGACCAGGCACCATGGGGTTCATCAGATGTGCGCGCTCCTTGTAGCCCAGCTTGGGCAGGACTTCCTTTGCAAGCGCAAAGATCTTGCGCTGATCGACACCACCAAACTGTATGTCAACGTCCAAGTACTGCTCATCAAGGGCCTGCATAAGAGGGTAAAGAAGACCAGAAAGTGGTGCACTTTCAGTCTGCTTGACGACTTCAGCGCCTGCCTTCTTTGCATCACGCTCGCTTGTGATCGACGCCAGCCTCAGCAAATCCATCATATAATCCGGTGACAATTCAAAGGTAGATCCTAGCACGAACTCGAGCTTGTCAATTGGAACATTGACGGCCTTGAGCAGTGATCGAATGGTGTAGCGGTAGTACTCGGCGCGAAACTTGACGAGCTCGATGGGTGCTTTGAGATTGTCGAGAAAACCGTGGATATCAGCGAGGAGCACCTTGACGTGGCAACCTGCGGAAAGGAACTGTGCAATTTTGAGGATCGGGACGAACTGTGTCGCAGTGTCAGCATTGAACGCACGCGACATATACTCGAGTTGAATTGTGTACATACGTATCCGCAATGGGGCCGTCCTGTGGTAGCAGTGCCCCAGTAAATCTTCAAATGTCCTTGCCTCTTGAGCACCTCCTCCATTATCTCTGGGTTGAGTACTTCTTGCAGGTTGACCTTGATCAAGTCGAGCTTCTCCTCCTGTGACATGCCTGCGCCAACATCGCTATTGGTAGCATTGTCGCATGCTACCGATAATCTCGTCTTCGCATCCTTAAGTTGTTCTTGTACCTCTGCAAGCTTCTTCTCAAACAACGCGATCTCGTCCTGAATCGCGACTGTGTCGGCCATAGTGGGGTAGTGGGGGGATATGGGACGGCAAAATCGAAAAAGGAAAAGAAACAAAAGGGTTCTGAGATGTAACTAAGCCCGAACAATGGTATTTCCAAGCAGATTGAAAGATGTTACTATCTTTGCGGATTAATGCGCTCAGCTGGAAAGCAATTGCTGTCGGATTGTGTTTTGGCAATCTGAATGAGTCGACGTGAGTGGGTCCCTATGCATCGCATCCTAATTAGTCCTAGGCTAGAAATGGTAACTATTAGTTAATTAACTAAAACTTAATAGGAACTTCAACGCTGAGAACGTTCAATCTCGCCCTTGTTCTCACGTTTCTCCACGCCTCCAAATACTGCTTGTGGAAGTGCGGTATCTACGCTAAAGTTGTGATTTTCTATCTCTTCCTTAGGAGCGAAGAATCCAATGGATTTATTCTTCCTAGGGATTACAGGAAGTGGCATAGTTATAGCGAATATACCCTTAGTCTAATATAATAACTGCTCCCTTCTTATAGACTCTGGTATTAGACGGGCTCAATATTGCAAGGATATGCAGTCTTATCAATAATCGATATTTTGAACTTGTACAGGGCACGTAATCAACATCAATGAATGTAATTATCAAGTGAAGATCCATCCTCTAACCAACTAAAAGCACCAAACGTAACATCAGTAAGGTGATTACCCATTACGAATGATAGAAAAAACCGCCTCTAAGAAATGCAACTCGAAATATCTTGGCCACAGCGTTCCAAAATCTATCATCTATTGCTTTCCCCACACCTCAGCGGTCCTTTAGTTCTTCCTGCACTTGGCAAGACACACGTCAATGTCCTGAGCCAAGTTTGCTGGAATGACCTTGCGGAACCCCTCGATGTTCTTGCTATCGATAGTCTTGGGAAAACCAAGCGTAGCGTTGACAACTCCTGCGTTCAAAGCAAATAAATTCTGAGCAACCTGTGAGGTACCAGGGCCCTCAGAGTTGAGCGCAGCGACAAAGGTAGCCTCCTCGCAATTGTCGTTGAACTGGAAATGGATGGAACCCTGAGGGAAGACTGTGCCCTCAAACTTGTTCGAGGTACCTGCGATTTCTGGATTTTGACCAGCTTTGACGAGACCGTTCTCGAGAACATAGCCGAACTTGAGGTTGGATCCCTCAGCAAGAGTAAGGAACTGGAGAGAAGGTTAGCGTATAATTTTTATATGTAACGTATATCCAAGACTTGCTTCATTTGCACGTGGGTGGACGTGTGGTGTATTAAGCCCCGTTATGAGCAGTTAGTCATATGTGATTGGGTATAGCATCCTAGGAGAATATCATACCACAAGGCTCCAAGAAACCAAGAGTTGTGCTGATACCAAGTCCAGTCAAAATAGGGAAGGCCTCGATGTTGGCGGCCTTGGTAGCTCCACCCTTTGCACCAGAAGCTGGGGCAGCGGGTGTAAATGGAAAGACGACCGTCTTCCTCAGAGCCTCTCCCCCAAGCAGAGTCTCTCCCTTGACAAGGAGTCTCTGAAAACGCTTGATGGCTGTGGGGGCTGTGAAGAGATCGCGGAAAAGAGCTGCTGAGTCCTCAGTGCTTGCAGGTGGTGTCGCGGGAGCAGTAGCACTAGGTTGCATTTGAGGAAGAGCTTGCGCGGCACTGAAAGCCATGACGCTGGCTGCGATAAATTGAGTGATAGCAACCATTATTACTGATTAAAGAGCGGAAGCGGCTTGATATTGGGGAAGTAGGGAAGTGAAATTGAAGCAAATGTAATGGTAATCAGTTGTGATCAGTGGGCAAAGAGATAGTCCCTCAACAGCGTCCCTTGACACCATCTTTATACACACATGCTTTGACAATAGGCCTCCAGGCCAAGATGTTGCCGACGGTATTTTCTGATCGGAATGGTCTACCTCCAAAGACACAGTGTAAGTTAGTGTCATGGCTGTACAGTTGTTCTGGTGCGTTTATGACAGACCCTAGCGTTAAGCTTAATCCGGTGACACCTGAAGGGCGAAATAAATCTGATTGGGTCTTGTATGAGGCTTGGAAACATGTTTGCTAGACATCCGCCTCGCCGCAGAAGCGCTTACATGCAGGGATTTGTGGCGCATGGTTACAACGGGGCGGTGTCCTACTGACGCCTTCTTGAGGCTGAAATCAGCATGGGCCATCTGCGCTTAGATCGGACTATCATTCCTTGCTGTCGTGTTCCAGTGTATTCAGTTGTATTCGATACCTAGGCCTGACAGATCGCATAACCTGTCATTTGGCGAAGTATATCATCTAATAGTCATCAGGACGATAAGCGAAGCTGAAGAGCGCAAGAACACCTGAATCTGCGTTAGACTAAGAGGAAATTGTGTAGCACGAAAGCATGTATCTCCCCATCACCTCAGACTGTCTCATCCGCTGATCACGTGTCGTAGGCCATCAGTGTAATTGTGACGAAGTGTCGAAAGCCGTTGACGCCTTGGCGATTTCTGTCAGTGATGACCCAAAAATAGAATACTGAAGGACTGGGCGACAGCACGCTATAAAAAACACATCCCTTTTTGACCGAAACGACCAAGGCATATGCCATCATACTGGGTATTTGTGGGGAAGGATTCTTAAAAATTGGCTAAGTAAATATAGATCAAATTGCGAACAGGGTAATCGAACTTGTTAACAAAAAAACAGAGCGCTACAAAAACTAAGAAACAAATAAAAACAAAAAAAAAAGAACAAGGACAATTCCTAAGCAAACAAAACTCCATTAACACCAGGACAACCTTACCCAAATTGCTTAATCAGAATCAAACTCAAGCTCCATCGACTCTGCTCCTTTCCAGAAGGGCAATTCGTCCAATGTGAATGCATCATCGCTAGGAATAGATGGCGGCCCTCGCGAATGCACAATCCCCCTTTCATCAGGCTCTTCGACCTCTATGATATTGTTGGTGTTTGCATAGCCCGGATCCTGGAAATGGAGCGACCCTCGTCTGTCGCCAGGCCCGCGCACACGGCGGCGAAGTCGACGAGCGGTTGGATCATTGTCGTCCAAAGGATCGTTATCTGAGTAGCTGCTATCGCCCTCCACACTCTGGCTGTAGGTGCGCTTGAAAACACCCTTGCTCCATCGCTTCTTCTTTTGGCGATACCTACGAAGCTCCCGTTCGTCTCGTTCTGAATCGGACGTGTCTTGTTCGAGGTGCAATTCTTTCATCCTCTCATAGACTTCACTCTTGTCCAACCTCGAGGCGCTCCTTTCACTCTTTGCGTCCTCACAGTGGTCTGGAAGCACGACCTCTATGTCACTGTCGTAACCTGGATCACTCTCGTACTCTTCGAGTATGAAGTAAGCCTGGTCGGTCCGTCGGATGGGTCTTATTTCCTCCTCTTCACTTTCTTCATCAGAGTCAGTATCATATTCACTTTCTTGATGCGTAGTTGCGTAAGCCCTTCCGGATACGCTCGATGGACGTGAAGAGAGGTCCAGCGACTGTGGTCGGGTGAACTTGAACTGGTGACCTTGACCAGTTGGCTCAATATACTCCAGTGGTGGTGTATGCGCAAAGTGAGAGAATCCCATGCGCTTGGACAGCGGAGAAGACTGTCTGGTTTGGGGTGCGGAGCGCACTTGATTTCGAGCGCCAGGTGTCATTGGTGGCGAGACTGGATGGCGGGTCATAAAAACGGATGGTGGGAGATCGAGAGTGGCCATGGTGTTGGGGTTGTGACGATATGCGCACACCGGAGCGGTTGGGTCAGGATAGCGGGCTTACTGCGAGCCAATTGCAAAAGCGTACGTTGCAGCGAGATGGTGGGGAGTGTTTCTTGCTAAATCTCAAGGAATCAAGGTCCCGCGAATATGTCTAATTTTCAAAGTACGGAATAGGAGTTTCGTCGACTGTATCATTATGGAGGTGGGCTGGGAGGGATTGATTGGGATTCTGGGCGACGAGTTGAGCTGAAGGTGGAGGGTTTTTACAAGATAGACCCTGCAACGCCTAGGCTTATCGTGCAGGTGGAATTGGAGGGTACAGGCAGCAATGCAGCAGACAATGGCTCGCAGGTGGAAGCCACAAAAAAAAAGAACCCCAGGAATGTTTAGAAGTAGAGTGTGCGCGGTGGCGGATTGAGAGGTGCGGGAAAGAAAAAAAGATGTACTGAAGTAGGCGAACCTGAGGTGGTTACAATTCCGAGCAAGCAGGATTTGTGCGGGCTTGTCGCCAATTATCACCTTACGTCTCGACTATGCGCTGGCCAGGTGGGCTGCGGATCAATATGCCGCAGCGCTTTTCTTTTCATGACTCCCACGCTGGCCACGATATGTGGTCGCGGGCTATTAGTCGCACTGGGGACGGACAGTGACAGCTTACATTGGGCTGAGAAGGAGAGCCAATGGCGTCAGGCTCCAAAATTGCAATGCAGAGGGCGGGTAGGGTAGTGTTGGCACTACCATGGACAACTGGCAGCGAAGGCATTGGGTGCGTGCATGTCTGCGGGGCATGGAATTGGATGCAGCACCAGCACCAGCCAGGGGACGGAACAGTGGACGCCCACATGTGGTTGCACTGGTGCGGCTCTGCTGGCCATCGATGTTGTTTGAGATGGCGAAAGCTAAATTTCGAAACATGTTGGCTGTTGGGCCAGTACGAGTCTAGAGGCCATTGATAGTAGTATGACAGTAGTATGTGTAGATGGATCGAGTTTGACCCCGGGTCACGTGGTTGGTGGGGAAGTCGGAGGCTAACCCCCTACGGGCCGTGGTGGTCCGAGCGCTCCGGTCGAGAGTTATTCCGGGGCCGTTGCGTGTTCACATCCAAGTTTGGAGGCACAAGGCGAGGCAGCAATACCAGACCACTTGTCAACACCGTGTGTCCTTCTCCTTAATTCCACTCTTGGTGGCATCCACTGCAATTGTCTCTTGCAATTGAGGCTGTACAGTGCGCACAAGAAGCTGCGGCTTCTCCCTCGGTTCCGCCATGTCTTCCTCCCCGTCCATGTTGACCAAGGCAAGCAGCCCTCCCACACTGCATCTGTTGGCTTACTAATTATATACAGTTCGAGTCCAAGTCCTCGCGAGCCAAGGGTATTGCCTTTCATCCCAAGAGGTACGCACCTACGCTGTCGCCGCATGCCCCCCTTCCCCGCTGACCGCCTTCAGACCCTGGATTCTTGTATCGCTACACTCCTCTACGATTCAACTATGGGACTACCGTATGGGAACCCTGATCGACCGCTTCGAGGAACATGACGGACCAGTTCGTGGTGTTGATTTCCACAAAACACAGCCATTGTGAGCACGTTGGACACTGCTGCTGCTGCTGCTACTACTACTACAGTATACTGAGACTGGGACAGATTTGTTTCTGGTGGTGATGATTACAAGATCAAGGTCTGGTCATACCAGACTCGGAGGTGCTTGTTCACCTTGAATGGCCATCTCGACTACGTTCGCACTGTCTTCTTCCACCACGAGTTACCATGGATAGTGAGCAGTTCAGACGACCGTAAGCGCATAAACCTAGATTTGCGAGAGAGCGGCTAACAGAGTTTAGAGACCATTCGCATTTGGAATTGGCAGAATCGTAAGTGTACACAATATAATAACTCATTGGATCGTGAAGCTAACAAGCCTAGGTTCACTGAGTAAGTTCTGTCGCACGAATATAACGAACTTGACTAATCGTAAAAAGTATGCACTATGACCGGCCATAACCACTATACCATGTGCGCGCAGTTCCATCCCAAGGAAGATCTCATTGTCTCCGCGTCGCTTGATCAGTCGGTCCGCGTTTGGGATATTTCAGGGCTGCGTAAGAAGCACTCGGCTCCCACATCAATGTCTTTCGAGGACCAGATGGCACGCGCAAACCAAAACCAGGCGGACATGTTTGGGAACACTGATGCAGTGGTCAAGTTCGTTCTTGAGGGCCACGACAGGGGCGTAAACTGGGTGGCATTCCACCCTACATTGCCTTTGATTGTTTCTGCTGGTGATGACCGTCTCGTGAAACTATGGAGGATGTCGGAAACAAAAGCATGGGAGGTGGACACCTGCCGTGGTCATTTCCAGAATGTATCAGCATGCTTGTTTCATCCTCACCAAGATCTGATCCTATCAGTCGGCGAAGACAAGACCATTCGAGTATGGGACCTAAACAGACGCACCTCTGTGCAGTCCTTCAAAAGAGAAAATGATCGTTTCTGGGTAATTGCTGCCCACCCAGAGATTAATCTTTTCGCTGCTGGTCATGACAATGGTGTCATGGTCTTCAAGCTCGAGCGTGAGCGCCCTGCATCCGCAGTATATCAGAATAACCTCTTCTATATCACCAAGGAGAAGCATGTACGGTCCTATGATTTCCAGAAAAACCTCGAGTCGCCATCAATGCTTTCACTGAAGAAACTCGGAAGTGCATGGGTGCCCCCACGAGCACTGTCTTACAACCCCGCTGAACGCTCGATCCTCGTCACCTCTCCAACAGAAAGTGGCACTTACGAGCTCATTAGTCTACCGCGCGATGCTTCTGGAGCCGTGGAACCAACTGACACCAAGCGTGGATCTGGGAATTCGGCTGTATTCGTGGCAAGAAATCGATTCGCTGTTTTCAACCAGGCCAATCAACAGATCGACATCAAAGATCTCACCAACTCCACCACGAAAACCATCAAGCCACCACATGGTACTACGGATATTTACTTTGGTGGCACGGGCAATCTACTTCTGATCACACCTACAAATGTGGTCCTCTACGATATTCAAGCGAAGAAGAACCTTGCAGAGCTCGCAGTCAATGGTGTCAAGTACGTTGTCTGGTCATCAGATGGCTTGCACCTAGCTCTTCTGAGCAAACACAATGTCACGATTACCACGAAGAATCTCGAGCAAGTTAGCAATTTACACGAGACCATTCGAATCAAGAGCGCAACCTGGGACGACACTGGCGTACTTCTTTACTCCACCCTCAATCACATCAAGTATAGCTTGATGAATGGCGACAACGGCATTGTTCGTACGCTAGAGCACACTGTTTACCTCGTTAGGGTCAAGGGTCGCAACGTGTATTGCTTGGATCGAGCTGCGAAACCGAAAATTCTTCAAATCGATCCCACAGAGTACCGGTTCAAGCTTGCTCTTGTCAAGCGGAACTACGATGAAATGCTTAATATCATCAAGACTTCGAGCTTGGTTGGCCAGAGCATCATTTCCTACTTACAGAAGAAGGGATACCCCGAGATTGCCCTTCAATTCGTCCAGGACCCCCAAACTCGCTTCGAGCTTGCAATTGAGTGTGGAAACCTGGAAGTCGCTGTCGAGATGGCGAAGCAGCTCGATCGACCAAAACTCTGGCAGCGACTCAGCACCGAAGCACTAGCACATGGTAACCACCAAATAGTGGAAATGACTTACCAAAAGCTACGCAATTTCGATAAGCTTTCGTTCCTGTACTTGGCCACTGGCGATCAAGATAAGCTCAAGCGTATGGCCAAGATTGCCGAGCACCGAGGAGACATGACCGCACGATTCCAAAACGCTCTTTATCTTGGCGACATCCAAAACCGTATAGAGATGTTCCAGGAGATTGATCTTTATCCTCTTGCCTATGCTACTGCCAAGGCACATGGCTTGGAAGAGCAAGCACAATCAATATTGGAGGCTGCTGGTGTCACTGAAGAACAAATTAGAATGCCATCCATCGGCAGCCCCCTCAAATCTACAAAGCCCATCGTACCAACTCACAAGGCAAATTGGCCGACACGCGCAGCGTCTTCAACCATCTTTGAGAAAGCCCTTCTAGGTGAGGTCGAAGGCGTGGGATCTGAAGAGCCAGCGGCAAACGGCTACGGTGATGAAGATCTGTTGGGCGATGCTGAAGCCCCTACAGCTGCAGCCGAGCTCGGTGGCGATGACGAAGATGACGTTGGTGGCTGGGATATGGGCGATGATGGTGACGTCGAAGCAGAAGATGATTTTGTTGAGGTTGAGGGCGCTGAAGCAGGTGCCGGCAGCAGTGAAGCCGACTTATGGGCTCGCAACTCACCTTTGGCAGCAGACCATGTTGCAGCAGGCTCATTTGAAACGGCTATGCAGCTCCTAAACCGACAGATTGGCGCCGTCAACTTTGCTCCACTCGAGGAGCGTTTCCAGGAGATCTATCAAGCAACGCGAACATTTTTACCAGCTACACCTAACATGCCTTCGCTGGTCAATTATGTTCGAAGAACGGTCCAGGAAACAGACTCGAGAAAGATATTGCCAATCGTTCCCCGTGACCTGGAATCCATCCTGTCCACTGATTTAACGGCGGGCAAGCAAGCACTGGTCAAGAACAAGTTGGAGGATGGTATCGTGGCCTTTAGGAAGTTATTGCATCTACTGATTGTCAATGTTGTGGCTTCGCAGGCCGAGCTTTCTGAGGTATGTTGTATTTCAGGTCAAGCTTAACCATGTCACGCCTGCTAACAATAGTGTCAGGCGAAGAAGGCAATTCACACTGCAGCGCAGTACACTGTTGCCATGTCAATCGAGCTTGAACGTCGTGCACTCCTCAAAGGTGCGAACGACGTTTCTGCATTATCAAACGATGGCAAGAAGCGTGCTCTTGAACTGTCAGCATATTTCACGATCCCTGAACTCGAAGGCCCACACAGGTCGATTCCCCTGTCAGCAGCTATGAACTTTGCGCATAAGAACAAGCAGCTGAACACTGCACTCAACTTTGCCAACGCTCTGCTTGACCGTACAGGCAACGCAAAGATGAAGGAGTCAGCCAAGCGTATCAAGACGGTTGCCGAGCGCAACCCATTAGATGTCATCGAAATCGACTTTGACCAATTCGCCGATTTTGAGATTTGCGCTGCAAGTCATACACCCATCTATGGCGGCAGCCCCTCAGCTGCTTGCCCATACGATGGTGCCAAATATCATGGCAAGTACAAGGGCACCGTCTGCAAGGTTTGCGAGGTTTGCCAAATTGGAGCTCCAGCAAGTGGCTTGAGACTGGTTGGTTGAGCTGGATGTGTTGGCTTTGATGACGACAATGATGATGCTTGTTGGCGCAAGGAAGGGGGAAACTCTCGATTGGGGCGTATGCTAGGGTATACAAATGCTTCATGACTTAGCGCAGCATGTGAAGGATAGAGAAAGATGCGGAAAATCGGGGTGTGTGTGTGTGTGTGTGTGTGTGTGTGTGTTGGGACTTCGTGTAACTGGTCTGTTAAACAAAATGCGAAACGATATAATGTTCAATCTACATGCGGTCTGACTAGCTGTTTGTTCACCACGTGAAAATTTCTCTTGTTCGCATAGGTGAATGAGTGTCTACAAGTAATTCAATATTCGTCACTTTTAGTCTGGTAACTACTATACTCCGCGATTCCAATGCTTTTTGACAAGAATTGTAGTTATATGACTTATACCTCTGTTCAACAACAAACGCCAAAACCATGCACGCCTCCATCGAGATCCATTTGCCCCACCACCTAATTACGGATCAACCTTGAACTTCAACCTCACTCCCATGCTCGCCAATTCCACATCCAGATACTTGAGAACACCCGGCACAGCCACCACCGCAATATTCTCGCCACCAGAGAAGCGCATGCCCTGACCATCCATCCAAACATCTGCCTTGCTAATAATTCCATCTGCTGGCTGGGCACATCTTCTACACCTAATAATCTGATTGGCTGTGCTCTTATCCTTTTTGCGACCATATTCGCTGACCGTCGGCGCGGTAGAGAGGAAAGAGCCACATTCGCGACAGATGGCAGCTTTGGTGTAATCCGAGCAATTCATCAGACGGTCTTGCAAGAGGAAGGCGGTTCCGTGAGCAATCAAGGCGTCACGCTCCATTTCACCGACACGGATACCACCGCCCCTTTTCCTTCCCTTGATGGGCTGGCCAGTCATGGAGTTGATGGGACCCGTGGTGCGCACTTGGTACTTATCGTTGACCATGTGACGCAGGCGCTGGTAGTAAACTACGCCAATGTAGATGTCGGCAGCGAGCTCTTGGCCTGTGATGCCACTGTACATGGGCTCATTGCCGTAGTAGTTGTAGCCAGCCTTCATGAGCTGATGACCAAAGTAGTCAACGGCTGTGTTTTCTTCGTCAAAGCGGAAGGGTGTTGAGTCTTGGGCCAAACCGTGAAGAGCACCTGCTTTGCCAGCGAGCGACTCGACAAACATGCCGATTGTCATACGAGACGGGAAAGCGTGGGGGTTGATGATGACGTCTGGTTGTATGCCAGATTCGCTGAAAGGCATGTCGACACAAGGCCATTTCTGAGAGAGCACACCCTTTTGCCCATGACGAGAAGAAAATTTGTCACCAATAACGGGTGAACGGGGAACACGAAGCTTGACACTTATTTTTTG
>SSBG01000004.1:568546-578646 GCA_028220655.1 Shiraia bambusicola | reverse complement strand
GTGAAGAACTCAATCTCCTCTTGGAAAAGCCTGCGCTCGAGGGTATTCCACTGCTCGTTCTGGGGAACAAGTCTGACTTGGCTAACAAGTTGTCGGTCGATGAGCTGATCGATGCCCTAAATCTCAAGGCGGTGTCGCATCGTGAGGTGAGCTGCTACGGCATCAGCGCAAAAGAAGAAACGAATCTCGATGCCGTCCTTCAGTGGTTAATTGCCCGTGCTAGCAAATAGGATACGAGCCGGCCTTCGGTGGGTGGTAACGTGACCGACAAGGTCAGGTTCACGTGCCGCTCGTTCTTGATGTATTAGGTGTGGTTTGGAGTTGCGCAACTTTGCGCTTTTCATGACGCTGATGTGCCTACGTTCTCACGAATAACGGCTGTCAGCATTTCACGACATACTTAATGATTCTTACGACGCGATGGAAGAAAAGACGGCAGATCGCTCTGCAGGCTAGCGATGGCCATTTCCAGATTCCTCAACTCAAGCACGCTTTTCTTCCCTTTGAACCATATTCATATGACCACGACGAGTTGCTTATGCAGGCTTTCTACGACATTTGAAGCTTTCAGTGGTAGTAGCGCACAGCGCGTTTCGGAACCTCGCAGTATATCTCTTGCTTTGTAAGCGTCTCATGTATTTCTTAGTCGGAAGCGCATTGGTGAAGGCCCAGACGACGGAAGGAAGGATCAAACTACTGAGCAAGAGGCTGGTGATCGCTTGGTAGAGTAGACCAAATCATTACACTTTGTATAATTGGTAGCCTCGTATCCCTGAAGAAAAGTGGCGTCCAATGTGCTCGTGACTTGCTTGGGTGGCTTGCTGTCCTTGACCATGAAGCTCACAGAGGGCGGACGATGACATGGTGCCTAGCTGGAAGAAGCGCTCGAGTGAGCTGTCATGGCTGACCAAGAAGCTGCGACTACAGGCGTTGCCAATGCCTCTGTTACCGCGTCATTCCAGCGCGCAACTCTCGACTGGTAATGTTGGTTTCCTCGTGTCGCACAGTGCACTGGCGGATCCGCAATTTCAGTAGGGAGAAGAAGCACTTTCACCCCTCATCCTGTCAAGAAGCAACGGCGCAATCGCAATCGCAACGGGAAAGAAGCGAGAGAAAAAAAAGCAAAAGTTACAAGTGACGGCCGAGAGAAGAGCGAGCGAGAGTAGAGAGAGAGAGAGAGAGAGAGAGAGAGTATGAGAAAACAGAAAACAGAAAAGAGAAAAGAGAAAAGAGAAAGAAGGAAACCACGGCAGCGCAAAAATTCCAAGCGACAGCCAACAAGCTAATCATTCGCATACGACTGCGCGGAAACCACGCTGGCAGTGGGACCCAAAAACCATGCCCTTTGAACATTGAACAACTCATCCTGCATTAGCGCAATCCCAGGGAATCTGGAGCGTGCGTCGTCTTATTGGCCAAGCGAGTTGGGACGAGGCGTGCGAAAAAGGACCCGTCTTGCAACGTAGGAATGCTGCTGGATATTGATAGTAAGAAGAATAATAATAATAACTGAGGGCTTGGGGGTTATTAGGGGGTGTATATTGTCAGACGGGCAGGAGGTTGTAATTGCGGGAGGGAAGGGGAAGAAGAGGAGGGAGGGTGGGGTGGGGAGAAAGACGTTGGCTGTGGCTGTGGCTGTGGCTGTTGTGGCGAGTGAGTGTAGTTTAATCTAGTGTGGCTGGTGTGAATCAGGTGGGGTACATATCCTTCCTCACTGATTACATACCGACAACAACAACAAAGAAGAAAATAATAGTGATGATTATAAGAAATATACCCCTTGCCTATGCACTATATTACTACTGCCTGTTAGTATAATATTCTAAACAAAGCACACTACACCCTGTGGCAAACAAACGCATTGTTTAAAATCTCGATGAAAACGGTTGCTTTTGTACATGTGTACAAGGGCGAGATTATTGCATACCTAGGTAGGTATAATATAGCACCAAGGCTCTAATAGATTGAATCTTGGTTCCTGGATCGGAAGCCGTTTCGTGTTTACGTAAAGGAGTTCCGAGAAAAGGGCCTTTTTTATGTGTGTGTGTGTGTGTATATGTGATGATGATGATGAGGGGCGGTTATGTGGATACTAAGGTAGCTTGGCTGTTGAGTACTTTGGTTAAGAGGAATGGACTTTTTCTGCTAGTTATACTGTTACAATTCTAGTAAATCTCAATTAGTTATATATTAGCTTTTCAGCCTAGTTATCAAGTATCTGAGAATCTACACGCTTCTAATCATTCTTGCTACTTTTTCTCATTTGGGGAAATGCTAGTTATGTAGAGTCTGGATAACTATTTATAATGATGATTTATTATAGTTATGCAGCTAGGCTAGCTAGGACGAAGTAGTACTGCAGTAGTCAGAGGTACGTACCTAAGTAAGTAATAGGATTTTATATTCTTTATTAACGCTGTTTTAGGTACCTTGTAACTAGTCTAACAGGTAATTACGGAGATTATTTTTACAGGGTTATCAGGACTTGTGTAACTGCAAAAGTATACTTTACTTTGATGCGACTAGACGGATTAATCATCGAGTATCGCGCATACAAGTAGTATATAGGAACTCAAGAGTAGTAACTACACCACATTGTAATATTCAATGATATAAACCAGGTAGACAGGTAGACAGTTACTTTAATCAAAACAGCAATAAATCATGCTTTCCACCCATCTCTCCACAAACTCCCCTTCCAATCAAAACTTTTTGGCCCCCCACCCCCAAAACCCCTATCCTTCAATCATCGCACAGCACCCCACCCCCCCTCCCCTCACAACGGAAGATCAAGAGTAGTATTATAATAAGGATTCTGCGGATCATACGGATACTTTCGAACAACCACATCGCCCTTGTACTGCCACAAATCCACAAACTGCGGCTTGTAATCCAAACCACACGTCTCATTCGACGCTGCAAAAGACACAACGTCCGAGGTATTGCCGTGGCGGTAATTGATGCGGACCATGTTTACGGTTTCGACGCTGGGGTTGCCGTCGAGGTAGTTGAGGGGTGCGAATTTGACGCCTGAGTGGGCTGTCGTGAAGACTGTCATTGGCAAGTCGCCCTGGGGGAAAAGAAAATATGTTAGTACAAATGTATAGGTATGATGCTGGGGAAAGAAGGGAGAAAGGGGGGGGGGCAATTGGCTTACAGTGTGGGGAACGTGGTGCATTGCGAGATTGAACCAGAGGACGAGGTCTTCTTTGCGGAGCGACTGGCCGTCGAAGAAGTCTGTAAAGTCAATGGGTGGATTGGATATGTCCATGCAGTTGAAAATGTGTGTGCTGCGGGGTTCGCTGTCCTTTGCGACTGAGAAGGCTAAATCTGTTTCTACCCATTTTGCAGACTTCTGAAGGACGTTGGAGTCTTTGATGGTTAGATGGCCAGGTCCTGCTGATGGAATGACTCTGAAGCCTCGGTTTTCTCCGAATTTGTTCTTTTGGTCTTCGTTGACGATGGCTACTTCTTGCGGACCATTTGACCAGTCGAAGCGGCCCTCGTCTTCCGTCTCTAGATACCTGCGCTCTAGCTTCATGGTGCTGTACTCTACGCCTCTGGACCAGGGATATGTCGTCTTGATTGGGACCTGGTCTATGAGTTGGACAGAGTTGCTAGTGCCGAGAATGTCAAAGTCGGCTTTGAAGTTGATTACGTGGTCGTGAAGGGAACCGGATAGTTGATCGTGGATTCTGAATCCATAGTCCTCGTTCTTTGCATAGAATGCTGACTGAATGTAGCCAGATGCGCGGACCTCAACACCCATGGAACCATCCATGTAGAAGGAGTAACTGAACATGTAGTCGTAGTTGCCAACGGTTGACACAGACCTGACTGTAAAGTATATGTTCTTGGTGGCTGCAACATAACTGGCTGTGCTGTGTCGCGAGATTGGATAGTCGGCATCATACTCAAAGAGACAGATGCTGTTGAGGTGCGTATGTGTGGTTTCAGCGACGTAGAAGCTGGAGTTGAGATAGGTAGCATAGGTAGGGCAGTCATAGCCCTTGAGGAGCTCAAAGGCAAACGGGCCGAAGCCGTACAGACTGTCAAGGTATGCCGTGTTGGCTTGAGTTGGGTCGCTTCCAGCATAGTGAGCGAGGGCTTCCTGCATGCCAAGTTCGTAGAGAATTCGCTGGCCCTTGTACTTGATGTCATGGAACACCATACCAGTGTCGTGCTTGAAGCCGAGATAGAAGCTCCATCCCATCCACTCAACGTACTTGTTCTCATTGTCGACTGAAAATCTCGCACCCTGGGGGGCAACTGTGACAGGAGGGGCCTTTGTATCATGAGGAAGTATCGGACCACGTTGATCGGTGTGGGCCCATTCGCCATCGACATTTCCCAATAACTTCTCAAAGGGCTTACTATAATATGCCTTGCGAAACTCCTCAGTGTTCTCGTAGAAGATACCATTATAGTACCAACCCTCGAGGGACCACTTATCAGGATCACGGCCTGTGATGTCTGAGAGAAAGAATAGACCCATTTGCATGTTGGAAACAACATCAAAGATGCCGTCTGGTGTACTCCAGAACTGATCCCAGCGGTAGAATCGACCATTGACCTCAAAAGGTGGATCAATACCCCAGGTGATGAGCGTGTCGTTGACAGAGCCCGTCATAGACCTATTCCAAAGGTCCATGGTTATATCCTTGACTTCGGTTCCGATCTTATACAACCACTCCTGTTTGATGAGGTCCGCATCGGGCACAAGATTACGTAATTGACCTTTTGTCTTTCGAGTCCAGTAGAAGTCCAATGGCTCCCAGGAGGTAGACCCGTTTACTAATGGCAGGGGGCCCACTCGAATTTCTTGGAAGTATGGGTGCTCGGTCGCCCGAACATCGAGAATGGCCCTTGCCCATCGCGTAGGTGTCGTTGCGTGGTTAGAATCCATGTAAGCCAGGGCATCCGTTTTGTTTGGCGTCAAGAGCTCCACTGTAACACTGAGTAATAAAGTTAGCACAAGAACTCCTCTTATAATTCTCAATCATGAAGTAAGGTCGTACATGATATTGTCCCAGTTGGTAGCATCATCAGATCGTGTCAAGTTCAGCTCTGGTTGTGCAAAGAGCCACGCGACTACGCTGGATGCTTCTGGACCAGACAAACTACCCCAGATGTTCTTCTTGGGAGCAGATGTATCTTGAGCATTTTGGATAACACAGTTTGGAGGCTCCTTGGTGGTGTTCAGAGCCCTTCTTGCAACTTCAGCGTTGAAAGATTTTCTGCCTCGAGTTCTAGCATACTGCTCTACCCATGGCGCTTTTGGTAGCGCTTTTGGCAGAACATCGGCAACACTGGATACTAATGAAAGGGATAAAAGAACTAAAGACGATGCGGGGGTCTTCATGATGAATGTTCTCCGAGCTTTGTGAATCGTGCTTGAGATGATTTTTGAAAAGCTGGAGCTATACCTACGTATTTATATTCCCTTGGACCGCGTTTGCATACTCACAAACAGACTAGTAGTTCAGGCTCACAACCCAGGCGTTCACTGCTCAGTTTTACGTAAATGAGATAGATATACTCCAATGTTGTACTAGACATCAGACAGCAGCTCCCCATGCATCATTGTGGGTTACCATGTTGACTGCAAGCAAGGTTACGGCCGAGCTTGCAATTGTTCCGACTCGTTGATACAACATATCGGAGGGCGCGGAGCAACGAGGCGGACAGTTATCTGCTTCGAGATTGAGCCTAGGTCGTGAAATCCTTGACTGCTCAAATTTGGCCAGAATATGTGGAGTAATATGCATGGTCGCTTGCGTGAAGGTTGTATCAAGACCAATGTATGTCTCGATTGGTGAATGACCAAGCCTCATGTTCTGGTAGTCTGGGTAAAGCCGATAAGGCCCCGGGACATAGAGAGAAGGCGATTGAATAGAAGAAGAAAAGAACAACGGAGTGAAAACATGCTGAATGCAGCGCAGTGGGACGGATAACTAACAATGGACTAGTATATTTCCACTTCAAGGATGTAAAGAGAGAACTCCATTTGGCGCTAGTAGATGTGACTAGCAATGGACCTGACAAAACACCTACACTCTGTTATCGGGATAGACATCACCGGCATAGCGTAACAGCTTTTTATGGATTATCCCTTGAATGGTGGGGTTCGGATGCTTCGCCCCGTGTCCTGTGCAAACGCCTACAGCGTGCGAGATAAACGAAGAAGCTGTATACATTAGTCGCTCGATTTTCAATCGAGATATGGCATGCGACCTCGGGATCAAATTCTTGGAGATAGGCCCACGGTGGATAATGTCGATGGGGGTCGTGGGGCTTCACCAGCCAACTTGATGATCTCGTGGCATACCAGTGAGTAGGTAGACAGGCCAGCATGCTCCCTCCATCTCAATGTGCCGAACTGGGGCCCTGGTTCCTCGATACTTTGCATGTTGTGCATATCGTGTCCCAATCATCGGTGGCCAATGACCACTCCTGTATTTGCCCAGGAAGCTCTTGTGAGATGGTCTAGTAGTTCCCCAACAGAGCGGTTCGTGGGGTATGTTCATCTTGCGGGTGATAAGCAGTCTGGCCGGCGGTACAGTATTAGGTCTTGAATCAATTGTCAAAATCGTGACAAGTGAAGGTTGGGTTCCATTGTTTCAACCACGCTCGGCGCGCGGGCCTTTTGGGAGCCGCTAAAACACCACGTGAGTGAAACCTAACGCATCGGACAACCCTGTCAACTGCATGGTTCTGGCAAAAGAGGAGCCTGGAGGACGTTTAATGTAGTCCACACGACGCCAAGAAATACATACATACAGGTAGGTAGCTCACTGCTTAGAAAGCCCTGCATTCCAAGTCCACCTGCAGATCCAAGGCAACCCAGGGAGTCGGAACAACGCTGTATTGCTGACCCCAGTGCGTGATGACAACAATACGATGCAAATGACCTGTTCTTGGGTTTCTCCAAAGCCCAAAATAAAGAAAACTCCGACTTTCGGTCCTTTAATAAAGGGAGCCGCTCTCAAGCCAAGCCAAGCCAAGCCAAGGTTGCGTAAAACCTTCTGTACGAAGCATCAGCTGTTGAAATTCGTCCAGAAATACTGTAATGAGACAGTATGGTGTAAGGCCTTTCATTCGAGCTTGACAACTCAAAGCAGTCTTGCTTTACTTATTCCAACTTACACTAATATCTGGCGCCCAGAACTTTGCATCACAAACCAAAGCTTCTGAGAAACCTGGTCCCGGAACAAAACGAAGCTCTGAAAGCTCAAAGTCTCCTTCTCCCCAGTTAACATCTTTCTCAAAGAATATGGTGCTGTTATCAGAATGAATCATGGTAAGAACTTGAGCTGTGGCAGGCGGCGATGGAGGTTTTGACGACGGGTATTCAGGCAGTCGCGAGAGATCAATGAGCTTGAGGGCAGTAGGAGAAGTGTTCCCACGGCCCTTTTCTGTCCACCACAGCGAATTGGTCCCGGTCGATGTATCGCGTACCAAGCGTAATTGACCAGGCATATCAAGTCCCGTCACGAGCACCTGTTCATCCTCTGACGAATTCAGAGGTGCGCGACGAATACTGCCATTGTCTGCACCCTGGCTTGAACTCCAGTACAGCCATCTCTTTTCCTGGTCGACAAGGAGCCCGTCTGCATAATATTTGGCTGGTGCATAACTCGGTGCCGTGTCATAATTGATACCCTGGGAGACATTCCTCACAAGTTGGATGTTACTCCCATCCAAATCTGCCTTCTTGACCAGTCCCTCATACCGTGTGCTATAATACACTTTTTCTTCTTTCTCTGCAATGGTCAGACTCATAATCTGGCCTGCACCACCGTCACGATCAGTGATTACAACTTGGTGAGCTTGACCAGTAACATTGGCGCGCGTATAATGCCCTGTCCAGTAGCAAGAAAGGCATAGGCATTGGATGGAACGTATGCAAGTGATTGTGCACCAATAGACTCAGCGGGGGTGCCAGGGTCGAACTCGGGGCCGTACTGTTGCAGAATGGAGGCATTGGTGCCACTCGTGGTCAAGGTGCGAAGTGAGGTAATTAGGCCATGGGGTCACAGGGGTGCTGCGGTGACCTACACCAGCATCGAGAATTACAAGTTTACCAGGCTCACCTGCGCAGAGATGAATGAAAGCGAGGAAAAGAAATCGGGACAACATGCTGGGTATTGTACACGTCTCGTCATGGCTCTTAAGCCAAGTAAGAGCCGTCATCGATTGCCCCAGTCCGCTCCATCTCCAACTTCGACTTTGTCCTCTCATCACCATCCATTATTATCCCCTGCCCTAACCCTCCTAACTAGCCGTGACATTGCCCAGAACCCTTGTTTGGGACATATCAAACGCCAAGATGCATCTTGCGCCCAGGCAGTTCTATTATGGCGACGAGTAAGTTTGCTGTTGCTGCACCATTGGACTCGAACACACATCCTTGTTGGTTGCACTGCCTCTGCCGCTGCTTCTGGAAAACGTCATTCCGACTCATACATAGTGTTGCTACTTGTTTTGTTCCTGTTGCTGCCCGTCCTCGAACCACTTTACACCCAACAACCCCTTTTACTTGTGCAGACAAATAAATAAAAAACTCCCCTCTAATACATAATGACTAGATGCTACGTCGACCAGCGCGGCATAACACGCTGCTACCGAAGCGCATGGAATACCTGGATCCGCTGGGTCGTCCTCGCAGTAGTCGTCATCGGTTTCCTCCTCATCTTCGTCGCATGCAGGCAAGTCAAGACTCGACGACATGCTCGGATCCAAACAGCATACTAACAACCTGCTGCAGCTGCATCACCGCACGACGTCGTCGCAAGGCAGGTCGTCAGCCCTTCTACGGCACCGGCTGGGCTGCAAGACCAGGCCAACATACCCAACAACCTTACTACAACAACAACTACACCCAACCCGCTCCCCCTTACTCTGCTCAGCCAAATTCAAACGCTGGATACTACGGCCAACAGACTGGCGTTGAGCTGCAATCTCCCCAACCTGCATACGGCGGCGGCCAGTATTACCAGCCCCCTCCAGGCCCACCACCTCCCAAGGCCTAGGCTATTGCGCCATAGTTTTGCGCGCGTGAGGAAGGGGGCGGGGGAGGGGAAAGGGGACCAAGTTGAAGATGAGACGCGAAACGTGAAAAGGAAAACGACATGTCTCGCAATGAAACAAGCATTGAAACCGGAACTGGCGTTGAAATCTTTCGGATCTCGGGTCGTGGCAATGCGCATGGCTGGTTTATGCTTCCAAAGTCTATAGATACCTTTTTTTCTTTTTTCTCGTTTATTTTGGGCTAGGCCTCCTGTATATTCTTTTGCTTTGCCTCTCCTCTTTCCTTCCTTGTGGGGTGGTGTTTTGTGTGTCTCTCTCTGTATAGCCGGTCCTGAAATTGAAACTGTGCTCTCTATCAATATTTTGAAATCACTTTTACTTGATGCGTTTTTCGCAATTGGTTGATATTCAAGGTTATCGAAGAGAAACCCAACCCCCTCCCCTCTTACAAATGTACCAATGTCAGAAACATGTGTACTTTTGATTCGTTACGCACACACACACACACACACACTAACTGGGTCAGTATCCCTTGAAGTAGGATAGATAGTAAGTAAGCACCAATCAACAAACAACGGCAAAGTAATTAATCATCTCGTTGTAATTCCCTACCTAGGTAGGCACTGATTAGGTAATTACCTAATACCTAATTCTCATCATTCCCTCCCCCCAACTACCTGGACCTCCTCCATACTCCACTAGAGCACACAAACATCCCCACCTCGTTTCCTTCGCCATACCAATCATGTGCTCTAGGGATTCATCAAAGATGCAATTTGCCCCGGGTGCGTCTGTGTGCAAATAATACCACCCGCACCCCAAAAAAAAAGAGAAAAAAGAAAAAAGAAAAGAAAACAAATAGAAATAGAAATAGAAATAGAAGGTAAAGAATAGAAAACCCCCGTCGTCCAATTCATGCACTGGGCGCCCTACAAAATCCCAATCAATGCATACACACAGAAGCCCAGGTGACTACATATGTAGTGGCCCAATATGAGAGAGAAAGAGAGAAAGAGAGAGAGAGAGAGAGAGAGAGAGAGAGAGAGAGAGAGAGAGAGAGAGAGAGAGAG
>SSBG01000004.1:518424-568145 GCA_028220655.1 Shiraia bambusicola | reverse complement strand
GAGAGAGAAAGAGAGAAAGAGAGAGAGAGAGAGAGAGAGAGAGAGAGAGAGAGAGAGAGAGAGAGAGAGAGAGACTAAAAGTCCGCCTTGCCACCCATGACCTTTGCCGCATTCACCGCCTTCATCTTGTCCACCCATCCAGCAGCCGGCACAACCTTGCGGACAGTACGGACTTCGTCAGAGGCATAGCCAGGAATGCGAATGTTGTAGTTGCGCTCAAGGACAAGTTGGAGATCGCGGATGTCCAGCTGCGACGATTCACGCAGCTTGCTGAGCTTGCATGCATTGCTGATGACATTGTCGACAAAGTCATCTGCGAGTTGCATGACCGCCTGCAAACTCTTTGGTTAGTCTATGGAAACCAGTCTTACTTGCAAAAATAATAATAATAATAATAGTAGTAGTAATAATATTTTTTGGGCCATTCTTACCTCTTCAACTTCTGGTGTGAGCGCGTCGTCTGATCCACCCGTAACTTGTCGGACAAGCTCGTCCAGCTTCCGCTTGCTGAGCACGCGATCGCCCTCGCCTTCAAGCTGGAATGGTGGTGGTCGAGGAATCACCGGTTGACCCATGGGACCAGGTGCGCCATTTGTAGGCCCGCTCATAGTTGGCCGTGCTTGGCCCATGTGGACTGGCGCGGGTGAGGCGACGTTGAGATGTCGTGGAATGGGCATCTTGGGGTTATTCAATTGTTCGCGCTCACGATTTCCAAAGTTTCCTTGGCCGCCTTGCTGTAGAGGCGTGGTTGTGCGTTGTGGGTCTGTATAGGATCGATTTGCGGCGCTGACTGCTGCTTGATGAGATAGAGGCACTGGTGGCCCGCCAGGCGCGTTGGATGTCGCAGATTGTGGATGAGGCGAGTTGCTTTGTTGATGCTGGTGTGCGTTTGCCTGGTGAGGATTAATTTGCGGACGGACCTGCTGCTGCAATTGCGCTTGCTGGCCCGGTTGCGCGAATTGTGGGACCTGGCCAGGCGGCATTGACTGTGCATGAGGCGCTGGCGGTGGGCGGGGCGGTTGCTGTTGTTGTTGTTGTTGTTGTTGTTGTTGCTGTTGCTGTTGCTGTTGCTGTTGCTGGAGTGAAGGCGGCATTTGTGTGTTTTGCACATTTGGCGGCTGTTGCTGCGGGTTTCCTCCCTGCATGTTGAACTGTGCGGACGGCTGCTGCTGCTGCTGTTGCTGCTGTTGCTGCGGTGCCTGCCCTCCCTCGACCTTGATCTGCGGGTCCTCTTTGATTTGAGGTTGTGCAGGTATGTTCTGTTGTACCATTTGTTGTTGACTTTGTTGCTGCTGCTGTTGCTGTTGCGGCAGCGCCTGAGCCTGACCTTGAGGTTGCTGTCCCTGCGCCTGTTGCTTTCTGTCGCGCTCATCCTTCCACTGCTTCTGAAGCTTTCTGAACTTATCAAGTTGCTCTTTCATCTGCGCATGCTCCTTCTCGACACGCATTTTCATGCTCAGTAGATCCTGCGGCGGTTCTTGGCCTGCTTTTTGTCGCTCATCGATTTGTTGCAGAATTTTCCTCCTGTTGTCCGCAAAAGCCGCCTGCTTGGCCAGCATGTTAAGATATCCATTTCTGTAATCCTTCATTTTTGCATCATACTCGGGTGTGCCCTGGGTAGGCCCAGTCAGCGGCAACTGGATAGGGAATTCTTGCACGTGCTTGATGATGGCTGGGTCGATGTTCGGGTGAGCGCTCGGTGCAGGTGGTCGCGATTGGGTGGAGCCTTGTGATGCTGGTTGCTGGGTCTGCTGCGGTTGCTGCTGTTGGGAGAAAGCGACTCCTTCCGGGGCTCGTTGGAGCGTTTGTTGCTGCTCCTGCTTGACCTGAGTCTGGTTCTGCTGTACAGGTTGAGATCCCTGGCTTGATTGGCCTGGATTCCCCTGCTGCTGCTGCTGCTGCTGTTGTTGTTGTTGTTGTTGTTGCTGTTGTTGCTGCTGCTGCTGCTGCTTCATCTTCTGGCGATATTGCCGTTCCCTGAAGATGAATTTAGACGACCATTCTGATAGCTTCTGGCGGGCTGTGGTGTGCTCTGTGCTGCCTACTGGGTGTTGCTGTGTCATAGTCCAGAAGTTGTGCATGACCTGGCGGTACTTCTGCTTCTCGTCGTCGGGTAGACATTGCAGCTTCAGAATATCGTCGGCCCGCAAGAGCTGTTGCTGTTGCTGTTGCGGCTGCTGGCTGGCACCTGGCTGCTGCTGAGGCTGGGAGTCGCTCATCCTGGCCTCGAGGTATATTGGGTGGGACAATGAACAAGCAGCTGTCGCGGGAGCTGGTTCCGGGAGGAGGAAGAAGATGAAGACTGATTTTACCTATAGCTTTGAGTATTAGTAATTAGAAGGTGTGCGACCAACGCGAATGAGTGGAAGTGGGTTTGAATCGAGGGATGGGTGGTTGTTTGAGAAAAGCGACCGAGTCTGGTATTGAGCCGGGAGCCATGCCATGTTCTGGTCGGCGCCCGTGCTTTCAGCAGGCTTCAACCAATAGAAAAACTTGACAAGGAGTACATATTAACTAGCAGAAGAATAAATATTCAGTCTTATATTATTACAAGCTATTTGATAGTATATTTTATAATTTACCTATTCTTAGACTTTATACAGTATCAATATTCAAGTATTGTTTTAAGTTGCACGTACATGTCCTTAGGGCTAGGTACCTAGGTACGCAAATACTAAACTCAGACAATTCAAGGGCGTTGCATAGGGTTTCTAGCCTTGGACCGACCCTTGTTCCGTAATTCATATCGGATAGACTAAGGGGTCCTTATATACAAGTTAAACGCTTAAGCTACAGCAAATCCTGTCTGTGAGTACTTCGGCAAGAGTACCACTCGAACCTGGAGAGTAAGACGCACCATCTAGTTGCAGGGCGATGAGAAGCGTTTCAACCGGGGACTTAAACGTGCCTCGTGTAATTTGCACTAGATAGCTTCCCCGATCTTATTATGGATCGGAGCGCCCGTGGACAAAAGCCATTTGATGCTGCAGAAGCTTCCCTGTACTTCACTCTTGGCAATTTCGGTAGCCAATGGCGGTGTCGGAAATAAGAAGGTGTTGTTATAAATATCAATGAGCAACAGTGCTCTCCGGTTGAATGGGTGTAATGGAATGATGACGCGAATTCCGAGGAGGAGATTTATGCCCATGTAACAGTTTAGCTGTAATCCCATAAGCGAAAGGGAGTACGATGGCAACCCATGCGTCGGTGCTACCATCTGTGTTTCCAGGGACAGTTAGAGCGATCGTGAGCATATTAACACTTCAGTGGAGATGAAGCATAATTGTATAGACTTGATAGCTCCCGTTGAACCACTGGTTTAAAGATCATGGCTGTATGTGCTTCCGCAGCAAGTGCTGAATTCAAGTGGAAGGCATTGAAAGTAGGGATACCGTTAGCTATAGATTGATCCATAGAGAGGAAATCGGGATTGTTGTCGATACTGGTTACTCCAATATTGCCACATAATGCCGCAACCCTGTAGTTTGTTGACGAATATCTACAGTGCCGTCGTCAGTACATTTCAAATATGTTGATATCTACAAGGTCAACTCACATTTTCGTAACCATAGAACATGTAGGTGGGATTGATCCAGCGAATCCAGCCGAAATATGGTCGCATACTGCCGGGTGTGATTAGAAAACCAGAAACGAGTATCAAAACAGTGCATGAAAAGTCACCGTATCCGAAACCTGCAGATGTTAAGTTTTTGATCCAATATAAGTCACACCAGAACTTACAGTCTGACGAAATTGATCTTATCGGGTCCAAAAGTATCAAGTGTGGCCCGTGGTAGAGTCTTGACAGAGTGTACAGTATCACCCAGAGCTCTCACACCAAGGTTGTCGAATGAAAGGGCTGCTGTCTTGATTGTAGCGCCCTTATCGCCGCTCTGACTCTGGAGTAGCATTTTGACAGCATCAGAGACTGCGCTTGCTGAAGATGTTTCTGGAGTATGGCTAGTCGCTGTTATCCTTGTCTCGTCTATGATGGTTGAGCACAAAGCTGTTGGTATTCACGAATGGTAAAGTTGAGAACCTTGGAATGGACCTGGGTCGAAACTGTAGGAAGAGTAGATGGCAGACTTGGGGCATTTTGGTTTTTTTATAGTTCCTAGTTATTCTGAAGGGCGTTTTCGAAAGCTAGCATTGACCAATCGCGCGAGGTTGACAAATGCAGACATGACAACCAAAGAATTTCAATCACGTGATTCGGAGATGAATGGACGTCGCACAGCGTGCACTTCTGTCCGGACATCTAAACACTTACATTACCTAGGTCATATTTGTTTCTGGCGCATTCCATATCGTGTCCCCAGATGTGATTTATGTTCATCCCAAATATCAGGAGGAAAAGGAATGTGTAGCAAGCCAGAGAGAGCAATAGAGAACTAGGTGTCAATTGAAAATTGCCTGCTCTTTCCTTTCACAAGTAAGTATAATGCTTTGGCCGAATCTATGGACCATTACGATTTTGCCAAAAGGAACGGAAATAAGTTCGTGAGAGACTCGCTCTTCTAAACCTAAGAAATGAGTCGTGAATAATGGTGGGTTTGCTACCAAATGTTCCATTTGATCGTACTGACCCTCCCACCTACCGGAGATGATTCGGGCAACTACACTTTACCCGACTACAAGATACGATACCTCTATAGCAATCTCTTCTGTTCCCACTCTAGCATAGCAGTTCTACAACTCTCACGATCAAAACTATCTGGCCACCCATAACGAAGCATTAGCTCGCGTAGTTCCTAAAAGATGGTAAGTCTATCGAATATTTGGTGAGAGAGCAGAGCCATTCAACTTTGTACTCATCGCCATACGAAGAGTCTGTATACAGCAGCGGTGTGTTACAGCTGGGCTGGCCAATCAAAAGCAGATTTAAGTAGTCATGCTTCCACTCGTCGAGTATGTTGCTGAGACGTGCAGTGCTTCCAGGGTTTACACACTCATTGCGCCAGGCTTGGGGATCATCAGCTTCAAAAACTGGATCGTAGAGCCACTGGACTTCATAGCGCATCGCCGTGCCTATTGTAGGTAGACAAAGAGGTTATTAGTTTAGGGACCTGACTAGTTAAAGAAGCATGTAGGTATACCATCTGTAGTGTCGAGCATGATGTACTGCCCGTGTAATTTCCCATACGTAAGAGGGGTGACCCATTCCGGAAAACTGAAGTCGCGCTCTGTCGTGTCGGGTATTTCCCAGCAATCAATGGTAGGCCCTACGTTCTGGAAATAGTCGCGCCGGTAATCGCATGGATAAGTGGACCAGGCCAAGGTGTATTCGTCATTTGGGCCGTCCATGCGAATATATGGTAAATGCTTAAGCAGTTCTATGACTGCACTGTTCTTGTGAAATGCGCTGAAGTTGTCAGTGTTGATGTTAGGCCAGCCTTGCTCTGGCGGCTCCAAGACGTCGTCGGGCTGAAGCCATGGGAGTTTTGTGAGGAATCCATAAAATTCCCGCAGTGCAGTAGCCACCTCGGTCTGCAGGCTGGAAATTTCCAAGGCTTGACTAGAGGAGGGCGTTGACATTGTGTTGTTGGGTGTTGGGAACCTGTGTGGGCATATCAACATTTAAGCATCTTGTCGTCAGATGCTTATATAAGGCTAAGCTTTAATTGGCGGCTGGGCACTGGACTAACTAAGCTAAACCACCCAGTTTTCGGCCAACCCTGCTTTCGGCCACCCTCACCACCAAAATTACCCTAAAAAAAGAACATGCACCACCACCACCTTCTTATAATAATATCTGAAAATTTAATAGCTTTTACTTTCTATAGTTATAACTAGTAGTTTATAATTTTAAGATTTTAAAAATAAAATATATTATAATAAGGCAGCTATTTAAGGTTTAGTTTTATACTAAGAAAAAGAGTAGAAAAAGTACCTAAAGAAGAGTTTATATAAAAAATCTAAAATTATAAAGTTAGTTATAGATACACCCTCTTAGACTCTACTTATATTTTTTAATTATTTTTTATATTATTATTTGTTGATACGGCAAAGGGTTTAGTTGGTGAGATATCACAGTCGTTGCAACGAGTTGGGTATGAATGTTACGAACGCGTAACAGCAGAACCAACCCTTGATGAGGAGGCCAGGTTTGAGGCCGCGGGATCTCATCAGAAGACAGATGTCCCAGCCGAGGTGCCAGGTCACGTGATTGCCATCCCAAACATCACCACCATCCGGGATGGCAGGGATGGCAGGGATGGCAGTAATGGCAGTAACGGCAGTATTGGCGATGATTGCCATCCCAAACATCACCACCATCCGGGATGGCAGTGATGGCAGTGATGGCAGGACTCAGAAGACGAGGGTATAAAGATAGGACGGATCTCCTTATTACGCTCGTTGTAGTCAACTTCAAATAGTTCATCTCTTATCCAGATTGCAACTAGTTATTCTATCTGATAGAATTGGATTGTCACTTATATCTTTCCTAACAAACCTTGTGTCGCCAGACAACCCGCTTGAGGTACAACGTCTAACTCTACCTGCCTTAGTACGGACCAGGACCAGAGAAGTATAACCTCCAGTAACATTTAGGTACTTTTTTTTCTTAGTAAAAATTAGAAGTTAAAATAACTTTTTTAATTTTATATTAAATTTTTTTTGATCTTCTTACTCTTCTAAGCACTCTTTATCTAAATTACAAAAATGAAGTATTATTATAGAAAAGTGGTGGTGGTGCACGTCCTTTTCTGAGGGTAATTTTGGTGGTGAGGGTGGCCGAAAGCAGGGTTGGCCGAAAACTGGGTGGTTTAGCTTAGTTAGTGCCCCGGATTTACTACATACATACTCCGTACATATGTAGATGATAGATTATGGGAATTACACTAGTATTAACTAATGATTGTCCTTACATAGCGCAGAACGAATACTAATATCAAAAGCTACGAGTCTGCCGTGGTAGCTTAGCGTCACCTGCACTATCCTGCGGCAGCGGAATAGCCCCCGTTGGCCGCATCGCCTCTACTGCTAGCGTTGAAGAGGTTAGGACAGGGGTTTCTATCACATCATCCTCGTCACAGTTGCCACTGTTACATTTTGCGAAGCCCAACACGTCTTGTAGCCCTTCGTACTCCTCCTCAGTAATTCTGCGGCTCGAATTCATTCCAATGGAAACGATACTCTCCGAATCAAGCCAGTTGCGCTTGGCGTGGCTTGGTGGATTACTCTCATATCCAGCTTGCAGGGTTATGTCTGCAGCCTTTCCAAGGTACCATGGATCACCATTTAGCAATGCGTAGCCCTGGTATCGGTTGTCGTTATCAACACCTACCGGATAGCAATCATTTGCGCGGATACCATCATCACCATCCGGATCTGCTACATCAGGGTCGATACGGTATGCAGTTCGTGTATATACGCCAGTCCAGTCAGTGAAAAAGGTTGTCGTCCCATCGTTTCCTACGCTTGAGTGGTGGTTTGGCATTGTGTCATGGCGGTTCGCAATCGCTTTGCACCGCCACTTAGCCCCGATCCTGCCATTTTCGACGCCATCGAGATATCGTATGAACTGCGGTTGGTCGATTGCAGCACGGTGGGCGAATGCTGGGTCGATAGCTCTGTTATAGCCATCAACCTCGTGGTACAGGGCGTAAGGTGGCCACTCGTCGGCTTCACAGCCCTTCTTGCTCTTGTCTGGTTGTCGATTTGGTATCAGACCCCCTTTAGACTTTGGAAGGCGCCATTTGTTGTTCGGGTGCTGGCCCTCCCAGGATCTTTTGGCCTGTAGATCGCCGCCCCGTCCCCTCTGGTCTTTCTGATATGGGCAAGTATTGACAGCATAACTCCTGCTCAGAGAATGATGTCGAATTACCGATCTATAATGCAGACATGGTTGCGGATTATTTACACAGTCCAGATCCACATCCCTGGTATTTGTTTCTATGTCCCTAAGAGCTACTGTCCTAGTGACATGTTTCTCAGGTCTGCGGCATTGACGCTTCGGCCGAGGGGCATCAGCTCGAGGCTGGGCTTTGGACGAACAGCTCGTCCAGCTCTTGCTGCTTGTTTTGGCCAACGTGTGCTGGGACTTTGGGGCTCGCATCTCGCTGGGTTTGTCCCTCTTCATCTGCACCAACTTTAGTTCATAAAGCCCCATAGTTATCGCGTGTTGGCACTCACGGAGAGAGCATGCTTTTTGCCAAACACCTTGAACTCGGCCTTGCCCTCCTTCTCCACGCCCTTCACGCACAACTGGATCAACGCCGGCGTGGCAGCAATCTCGGCAACGTCGAGAATTTCTCCGAATATGGGAATCAGATCTTCGAGCGCTTCTAGCGGCGCTAGGAGCGCCGGCACAGCGACACGGCAGAATGCCTTTGCGGCTATGTCGAGCGCTGCTTGCTGAGCCGCCGCCTCAGCCGCCGCCTTAACAGCTTCAGCCGCCATCTTACCAAGATCTCCCACATTCAGGGCTGGTTTGAAGCCATTGCAACAAAAGCTTTGAAGACCTCCGGTGCAATCTTGGTCCTTTTTTTTAACATGGTTGTTGGTGTCTTTCACTATTTCGCTTTCATTGTCGGCGCAGCCACCCAGGCACGAAAGGCCGACTCCACGATAGCCTCTCCTATATTCTTATGTCAGCATTGCAAATGCGCGAACATGGTCAGCCAACTTTACCATCGACACTTCCCCATGGTGGTTCCGCTTGCGCAGCATAAATTGCGGTACTGGCCCTTTGGACAGCGGTTGTTTGTAGACAGCTGGCCTGGTTGGCCATTCATTTGCGCTACTTGGTTCGTGCTCTTCATGCAAGCCACATTACAGTCAGTGGTATAGCATGATATTCCGGCTGCCAAATCCCCAGTCTTCTGTTTCGCGTCTTGCTGGTCCAAAGTCGTCATGCCCGGAGCTGGCGCAAGACCATTGTCTGCCTTTTGGTCAACCTGATCCATGGCCCACACCATGGTTCCCCCAAGACAGCGCTCGTTTGCAAAATCACGCTTTTGTTGGAAGGTGTCATCGTCGTCATAGCTAACCCATTGATTACTATCCCAATTAATCCACTTGACGCCGGCTACCTTATGCCAGGTTGGGTTGAGGTTACTTTTGGAGATAATATCCTTGATCTCTTGGAGGCTGAATATGTAATCAGAATATATCCGCAAGAGGACATGTCTCAAAAGACTCACTCCAGTATACCGGCTGCGTTGGAACAGGGCCCAGGGTTGGCGCTGCCACTGAATTGACAGACCCCATTCGGGGTGTTACAGGACGGGTCCTTAAGCGTAAAGCTTCGCCCGTACTAATCGTTTTCATAAGCCCATGGAGCTACAGACACAGAAGGAATAATCCACGTACCCAGCCTTGACCGAGCACGACGTTTTTTGGATCCACACCAGCTCGCCATAGCAGATCCAAGCCAAGGTCTATTTCGGTGATGTTGGTGTGTGGTGCAATATAGGGACCTATCTCTTTGGACTGGGCATCCCAGATACCATGCACTAGAACAGAAGACATATATCAGCTGGCATGAGCCTAACGCGATGTTTTAGGACTTACAGTCGTAGCTCATCAAATTGAACCAATCGACATTCGGCTGCAGACCAACGAGGTCAAAGTGCTGTAAATACCAATATGAAGTGGGCAGTGTCACTGTTATACCGTACTTTGACCCAAAAGTGGAGCGCATCTGTGCCACGAGCGCTACGTAATTGTCCCTGTCACCCTCAGTACCACCGCGGTCGTCGGCTTGAGGATACTCCCAGTCGAGATCTACGCCGTCGAAGCTGTATGCGTTCATAAAGCTCATCAGACCACTGATGAACTTGCTTCGGTTTTCACTGGAACTAGCCATAGTGCTGAATGCGGTTCTTGTAGGGCCAGGATCGGTAAATGACCAGCCGCCAACGGAGATGTATGTTTTTAGACCTTGATTGGTGTTCTTTAGGCCAGTGAACCGGTTGTATAGCGCCCCAGTCTTGCCGTCCATTGGAGCAATCTGAAATGATGATGGATCAAAAAAGGCGAATGCAAGATTGATATGCGTAAAACCATTGAGATTTAGATCTTCAGGTGCGACATTAGAGCATTTGCGCGTGTTGGACCATGCCTCATAGTAGCCGACTGTACGCTTGTTTGCGCTGGTTCCACCTCTACATGAGGGCCGTTTCGGTGGTCCACAACCACCAAAGCCCTGCTGGCACCCAGCAGCACAAAAGTCGTCGGTTGAACCGCAGAACCTAAAGGCGTAATTAGTGAAGGTTCGCCAGCCAATGGATCATCCACGAGCCAACGAATCAACGCACCCAAAATTAGAGCAGCACACGTTCAAAGGGCAGTTCTGCTTTCCAGGCACTCCGTACCGACCACATTCAGCTTTGGATTTGCACTTTGAAGTACAGTTTCCTTGGCCACATTCCGAAGGCGAGTAGCCACACAAACCGTTTGTACCACAGCATGCGGCAATGGGGCATTCCGTCTCCGCGTTGCAGGTTCCAGTAGGAAGAACACTTTCGTCATGAGTTTGGAGCAACCTTGGCTCGGAGAGCAAGTGTACAGGATAGGTATGTTTCTTAAACTCAAGAGAGGGAATAGCGAAATTTAGGGTCGCTAAAAGGAAGATGCCAAATGCCAAAATGACAATAACTGATAGAATGTAATCTCTCATTGCGATGAGCTTAGAAACTAATGAAAGAATGAAGGAGAGCAACTCTTGCGGTGGAGGTAGCAAAATAGTTGCTGCTGCGACCTCATCTCAAATAAGGTGGAGGCAGCAAGCTTCTATCCCAAGGATCAGGTCTCATCGTACTGGAGACTACTTCTGCGTCCTCATGACTACTACCATCTAAAGCTACAGGAGCAGCTAGCTATATAGATCTTAGGCTTGGTAGCGCGGCAGAGAGGATGGGAGCACAACAGTGAAAGTAAACACTGCCTATGGTAAGATCCCATATTGAGTGGATCCATGACGCCCATATAGGTGTTCCACAACGCTCGTATCAATATTGATAGCAGGGGTTGATTGCAAGAGAAGCTCCACTTGCAACGGCTTCCTTAGGGAAACTCAATACAGAATGCATACCAGCATAACTCGTGAACATATCTGACTGGCTACAATTCCAGGAACGCCGAACTAGTATCAACACCACAACTTCTCGCCTTCTTGCTCTTAAAGCATTGGAAAGTCGTCTGATGCACTCATTCCTTCCCCCAATAATTCTGCAATGCTTTCGTATGTGTGGCTCAGTCTTTTGCCATTTGTGGGGCTCGCAGCATCGCAGTTCAGCCTGTATCCTGCGTTTATTGACCCAGCCAAGCTAAGCAAGGCATACGGCGTCACAACTGAATGCATTCGAGGCCTGTAAGCGCATATCCATCTTGTGCTCCTCATTTTTACTAATCTTCTGTCCAGAAACCAAACACTCCCAGAATGCAACCCTGACATTTTCGGCATGGTCGTAAATTATGACATGTTCTGGTGGGAGCAAGATAATGTCACTGACCTATGCCTTGGCAACTGCTCCGCAGCTGCGGCGTTATGGTACAATAATGTCATGACGGCGTGTGATGGGCAATGGTTGAATTCTTATGGGAAATGGATTCCTGCTGATTCGGTTGCTGGTCGATATGTAGATGGCCTCAATACAGCTTGTCTGTATTCATCGTAAGAATATTGAGCAACAAAATGTTACAGCTTCTAACAGATTGGTGTCCAGACTCGGTGAGAATACTACATGGTGTTTGGTAGAGTCGCAGAACTGGGTTGGAGCAGATGTGTATCAAGTGGACTGCGATGCAAACCCATCTGACCCGTCGTGCGCTGGCAACGGAACAGGCATCGATCCCGCCAGCGAAAGAATGGCTAATTTATACTCCAATGATGTGGTACGTTGTCAAAGCACCTATTATTCGAGCTTTTACTTAATGCTGATGGCAAATAATTAGTTATGTGACGATTGCTTTGTGCAAATGCTATATACTAAAGTCACTTCGGAGTTCTTAGCAGATACTGATCATGCAGACTATCTCGTCGATCAGTTGCAGGACATTGCGGATGTTTGTAATATTTCAATCCCTGCTATTACCACTCGTGCACTCATCTCATGGGACTCGGCACCTGCTCCAACCCCAAGGAACACAACAACGAGACCCCCTCCAGCTACTACGACTTGTGCCGCAGGGCAAGGCCAGAGGTTGAGCTCAGGTTCAGGCTGTGATGCCTTATCTCAGCAGTACGGGATCACAACCGGGGATTTGGAGGCAATCTCAGGCAGCGATATTTGTAGTATCTCCACAGCATCCTGCTTTCCTTTAGCTTGCTCCCTACAGCAGGTTGTATCCGGCGCTACTTGGTAGGCACATCATTTTAACAGAGACAAGAGGCATGAACGAGGTTGCTGACGCGGGACAGTGACACAATGGCACGTAGTCTCAACGTCACAACAGTGCAATTCCAAAGCTGGAATCCCAAAATCATAGGACTCTGCGACGCGCTTCAAGCTGGGCAGTACGTGTGCAAGTCTCCCCCAGGCGCGACGGGGACGTATACGCTAGCTCCACCACCACTGGGAACCGACGCGGATGCAGGGAACCAGCAACGTGGAGGCTCCGGCAAGTGCATTTGTCCATTTCGCGGAACAGAACCTAACGATGTGTAGGTGGAGTTGTGACTCCAACAACGACTATCCCATCAAGGCCGACAACGCCAGTACCAGCACCCGGTCCAACACTGTCAGGTGTCTCCAAGATTTGCAATGCCTGGCAGACGCCCGGCCAGGGGCTCGGATGCGTTGACTTTGCCCTCTTGAACGGCATTGGATCTGAAAAACTGTATCAATGGAATCCAATTCTCGGCCCCAATGGCGAGAACTGCACCACCATGTTCCAATTCAATGTATACTACTGCGTTGGCGTTGTAATCGAGGGTTCAGGGAGCCGACTAACAACATCGACGTCGAGCCGGACGGCTACCAGCGTAGTCACTGCTCCCAGGCCAACTCAAAGTGGTATCATCTCTTCATGCAACAAATATGCATCTCCCGCAAACTTGCAGGGCTGCTACGACTTCGCTACGGCGAATGGGATTACGCCTGCACAGCTGTACTCGTGGAATGCTGTACTCGGGCCCAACGGCGAAAACTGCGGGAACAAGTTCCTAGGGGGTGAATACTATTGTGTCGGGATTCAACAACCTTCGAGCACTAGTAGGCCTGTCTCCGCGCCAGGGCCTACTCAAAGCGGCATCGTTGCATCATGTACCAAGTTTGCGCAGCCACCAGCTAGAACCGGTTGCTATGATTTTGCGGTGCAGAATGGGATTACGCCTGCGCAGCTATATCAGTGGAATGCGGTTCTTGGGCCCAATGGAGAAAATTGCGGAACAAAGTTCTTTGGAGAGGATTACTATTGTGTTGCCGTTTCAACGTAGAGAGGAAGAGATGTTGCATCTAATTTGTAGTGCCACATAACTTATTTTCCAGTCACAGCTACCTGACAGCCTTGACAGACATATTTTTTTCCCCAGTGTTGATTGGGAAAGCTCCAACTCGGCGCGACCATTAGTTCCTGGAGGAATCTTCAATAGACGCCTCCGAGCGCGCTCTTGGAAGCGTCATAAGTGGGCATGGAGCCAATGCCTAGTTATAGACAAGATCTGAAGTTTTCTGGTTTGCATAGGGGCCGTCGCCGTCGTTTACGGTAGTGATAGCGACCGTATCAGTCAAGCGAGGTAGCGTATTTCACCTACAGTCTGCTTGGATAGAGGAGTATGTGCTGTTGCGGGCACTTGCAGCCCGTCATCAGCCATGAGAGGCCGATTGAAGGGGAGGCGTACCTAAACCTGGTTCGTAACCCTAACGGTCATCAAAGAGGTGCTCGCGAGGATCAGGTGTTTACCCGTCTCATAGTCAACAGAATCGATTTCAGTCCAAAAAGAGTAGATTTTGATGAGATTGTTCCATGTAGAATTGATGTCCCATCGTCTGTCGGCTATATTTTGGATCTTTTACCTGCCTATGACACTACCTACTTCAAGTTGCTCAGTATTGTGTTTCTCGTAAGAACGTTTATAAACAGATGAACATCGTGCAACTACCTAGGTAGTGTTTATACTTTGTATTAATTTATCTAAAAATCATCGTAAGTAAGATATAATTGGGGCTAGTATTGATATAGAAACATAGAAGCTTTAAGAATCGCCTACGTGATGCTAATCCGAGGTCTGAAGGAGTCGAATCGAAACTGGGAACAGCAACCATGACTTTGTAAGGGAAATTCGAAATTCGTAGTTGTCCTAAGCCTTGCTTACCTATACATTCATAACATACTAACTTCGTGGCAGCCTCTAGGGAGTATATTGGCCATTTTCTTGAGGGAAACATTAGGTCACAGTTCTTCACATAAGATAGAAGGCCAGAGAAGAGACACAGATCCTATGGTCTCAATGGCTCACACAATCGACTCTCTGGGTGTACTCTGGAAACCACTGCATAAGCTGGTCTGTTTCTTCTCACCCTACCCCAAGCTCTACGCTGACTTGTTGTTCTTTAATGAGATTGCACGCGACTATCAGTGGCATTTTCTCGCAACCCAGATCGACCATACGGTCTTTATCGCCAATAGTGCGCATCAGCCCAATTCAGCCATCGAGAGGCCGTGGAACGTTTACAGCTATAAGCGATATGTCGTTCATGGAGACTGGTTACATATTCGATCCAGAAGTTACGTTCCATGAAGCCTCTGACTGACAATCAAGAGCACATCATACCAGAGGCATATCCATCTGGACAGACTCAAACATCAGATCCAATGGAATCCTAATCGTCAATTCTACCACTCGTTGTGCAGACATACCAGCTAGGGATGCGCCCCAAGTCGACGCACAGAACGAGAATTATTTGCAGATTCTCTCGAGTGCCGCTGTAAACTTTCAAGAGGTAGAAGGTCTCGGATCTTTAATACTTGTAGATATGCCCAGTCATTAGGTATTTTATGTCTCGTTGAGTAGTTTAGTATTCAGGAGAACTTAGGGCCAGTTCTGCACATTTGGTGCCGACTTTGTGAAATTCGGTCCAAAGTGTTGAGTAACGAAGAGTTATTGAACTAGGTAAGAAGTGTCTAGAATTCGCAACCTCGCATCCTAGAAAAGGCCACCCGCGGTGTAATAATAACGTAGGCTAGAAGTTTACCCTTAATATGTTCAGACTGCTAGATTATTCAGCTCCTTGGCCACCCCCAGTGCGCGATGCTTAGCATTTCTGACCTCCCATTCAAACTCCTTGAGCGCGCGAATCTCGCTACCAATGAATAGGAAACCCATCAGCCCATCGATGACTCCCACGCTCATGCCAAGTGTACTTAGGAGCATCAAGATGAAAGCAACGTAATTATGCGGTGACCACCAGACACCTGTTAGGCACCCAATAGACATGAAAAGGTGATAGTAAAAGTGCCCAATTCGTAATTTGCGCTGTATCTTTTCTCGAACTTCATACTTGAGTATCGTTGCAATAATCTCATCGTATGTCTCAATTGGCAAATATCTCTCGGCGGGCTCGGCCGGCACAAGCTGGAGAGAAGCAGTATTCCTAATCAGTGTGGCTTCAACAGAAAAATGATCACTGAGTGAACAGTGTAAAGTTGGATGTCGCATCGTCATGCCAACTTTGACGTCCTCGAGCTTCCATTCGGCTACTTGCCCCCCATTCTGAGAATAACAGGATCTGCCACTGCTAAAGAAGATATAATCCAGTCGTTTTGCGTTGGGGTCTGGTACTACAGGATCTATTCGCACATTTTCACCCTTGGCGAGTCTCTTTTTATGTGCTTTGTTCCACCGCCACGTATTCAACTCGCTATCGCAAGTTACTCCATTCGTGGTGAGGTTAAATTCAGCGGTTGGCATGGGAACGCCCCGAAGCTGCTCGACCTTGTCTCGGGTAGAGCCTATCGAGGAACCAGGGTGTAAGATGCGCCATACATCTTGAACAGGCGAGTGTGTTTCTATTATACGATGCGCAAGGGACAATGGTATCATATTGAAGTCTCCGAGGCCAATGACGAGGTGCCCACGTTCAGAGGCTGCGCGCATGAGTTTAGTTATCTCCCATGCTTGCGCTGTGCGGTGGCAGATGTAGGAATCGTGGGGCTCGCTTTCGTAGGGTGCGTGAAGCTACACGGTATTAGGAGGCGCATTGGAGAACGAGGTACTAGATCTTCCTACATGTGTACAAAACACCTCAGCGACATCTTTTGGATTTGGACCTATGCGGATCCTTGCACATGCGACGCCTTTCCCCACAAACCAATCTCCACGGTAAAATGCAGCTGGCCGGCCGTTCAGTGGGTACTGTACCATGTTGCTCTCTTCAATTGGCCATCGTGATAGAATCACCAGCCCTCCACCGAATATGCCGCTATGGTAGAACTTCCCATAGGGCAGAATATGATTAGTTCTCTCCCGTATTGCGTTATAGTCCTGCTGAGTCCAGCATTCTTGCAGGCCGACTATATCTGGCTGAGGGCTAGCAGCGGCAATTTGGGTTCCGATTTCAGCCAGGCGTTCGTTGCGAAGTTTCGAGATGAACTTGAGCCCCCAGCAATTCAGGGATAGAACCCGTAGGTTTGCGGGCAGTTCTGAGGCCATGGTGTAGTGTGCAATTGAGATATACCTAACCATGATGCAACTGGGGGAATTGTGAGAGCTGTGACAGGGATCAGGGATAACTAAGTCTCACCGCCAACGCGAAAAGTGGCAGTATTTCGACATGTCGTTTGGTCGCGTTTCCCCTTGGCATGAATGATATCAATATCAATCAATACACGAGTGCAAGCAATGGATGAGATACGCCCAATCTCCCCCAAGCGAAGACGAGACGGCCAGGAAGAAGACGACTATAGCAACGCACCGCCTCGCAAACGCTCTGCATCTCGAACGCCGCCCAAAGATGCCTCGCCCATTTATAGAGTCGCAGAACGCCCTGCTCGACGCTATAGCAGAGAAGATAGTGAGGACGATCGACGGTTTCGAGAAAGACGATACTCCCATTCATCCGCACGTTCGCAGTCACACTCGGCTTCCCGCTCCTCATCCAGACGGCGCTCGCATTCACCAGGCGCAACACCGCCCCCACCCAAACCCACCGAACTGCACTACCAGACTGTCCTGATATTGCGCGGCCACAAGAAAGCAATCTCAATTGTCAAATTCTCTCCCGATGGCCATTTCATCGCCTCAGCGTCCAGCGACTGCACCGTCAAGCTCTGGAATGCCTCCACTGGCGCCCTCGAACACACTCTCGAGGGCCATCTCGCCGGCATATCCGCCCTAACATGGTCGCCCGACTCCAAGATCCTCGCTTCTGGCAGCGACGACAAGAGCATACGACTCTGGGACACGCACACCGGCCTTGCGCACCCCACGCCTCTGCTCGGCCACCACAACTACGTCTACTCAATATGCTTCTCGCCCAAAGGCAACATGCTCGTCTCAGGCTCCTACGACGAAGCCGTCTTTCTCTGGGACGTGCGCGCCGCCCGCGTAATGCGCTCCCTACCCGCACACTCCGACCCCGTCTCGAGCGTCGACTTTGTGCGCGACGGCACACTAATTGTATCCTGTTCGCACGACGGCCTGATTCGCGTCTGGGACACAGCCACAGGCCAATGTCTGCGCACCATTGTCCACGAAGATAACGCTCCCGTGACGTGTGTGCGCTTCAGCCCCAATGGCAAATACATCCTAGCCTGGACCCTCGACAACTGCATCCGTTTGTGGAACTACATCGAGGGCAAAGGCAAATGCGTCAAGACGTACCAGGGCCACGCAAACAGACAGTACAGCTTATCTGGCGCCTTTGGCACCTATGGAGCGACCCAACCCGGCCCCGAACAATTCGCCTTCATTGCGGGCGGCAGTGAAGACGGGTCCCTCCTGCTTTGGGACGTTAGTTCCAAAAACATTCTGCAGAAATTAGAAGGACATGGCGATGCGGTGTTGAGTGTCGTTACGCATCCTACAGAACGAATCATTGCGAGCGCGGGCCTCGATTGCACGATTCGCGTGTGGAAAGTCAGAGATTCTATTCTTCCCACTACCACCCCTCCTGCTGAGGACTTTGTGGCGGCGGCTGCTGCTCTTGTGGAGAGTCTTCACCAGGACGAACTAAATGACGTGCAGGAGGAAACGCTGATAAATGGTCATGATGCGCATACGTTGCCGCCGAATCCGTTTGTTGGCTATGGTTGATGGCTTGGGTAAAAGTTGTTTTTATATTTTTTTTTTATTTTTTTTTATTATAGATAACTAGATACCCCGAATTCAAATGAGTTTTATTTTATTTCTCTCTCATTGTTTTTTTTTCTAAAAGAAAAAACATACCGCTTTTGTTCATTTACTTGGTTGTGTAATTGGCATGGCAAATTCTTTTGCGTCTTTGTCTTTCTCTCTTTCTCTGGCATTTTTATTGGATAGATAGCATGGTATATATGTACAGGAAGAAGAAGAAAGAAAAAAAAAGGTAAATCTAAAAAAAAGAGGTTTCTTATGCCAGCATAGATGGAGAGCACTATTTGAGCATTTGATTTGTTTAGAATGAAATCAGCCGCCGTGGTTATATGATATCACTTGTTCCTTCATTCCTGCGTTATCATGTACCATCATAATGGCAAAAATTAGTTTCATCTGTATATACACAAGACAGAACTCGAACATGTGTCGTTTTGTTCTGTGTATTCGATCTTGTGCATCATTTATTTGTTCTTTGTTCTCTCCCCCCCCTTTTTTTTCACCTTCAAGTCGTTGTTCTCAAGGGTAGATCGAAAGGGTGTCTTTTTTATTTCCTTCGCTTCATAACTTTTGTGCACATTTCAATCAGGCCTGCTTTCGCCTCGCTTTCAGGGAAAGAAGATATGGCTTCAATCGCCTTATCGACGTATTCTTGTGCGAGGGCGCGGGTTTGCTGAAGACCTGTGCTTTTGGAGACAATGTCTCGGGCCTGTGGTGGTGTGTGTTGTTAGTATTATAGTCACTCTGCTATACAAGGACCATTTTGAATGAATTGGCTTACCATTTGGACATCGCCTTCTTGCGAGAATTTTCTGCCTACGAGTTTGCCTAGAGAATGATTGTCTTTCCATGCAAAGAGTAGTGGTGCTGTTGCAAGGCCTAGCTCCAAATCTGCGCCCGCTGGTTTGCCCAATTCTTCGCCGCTAATCGTGTAATCCAGCATATCGTCTACTAGCTGGAATGCCAGACCCAGGTTCTTGCCGTAAAGATAGGAAGCCTCTACAACTTCTGGCGATGAACCGCCCAGGATAGCAGCGGCGCGACACGACTTGGAGATGAGTGATGCAGATTTGAGATAGGTTTTTTGCAGATAGTAAGATACTGTGTCGTCGGTCCACGATGGATTCTTCTCATCGCGAGCAGTGTTTTTCAGTTGCATAAATTCGCCTTCGACCAAATTCGCAATCACTGTCGCTAGTAGCTCGGTGACTTCAGGATCTCGTAACCGTGCGAGCGCTACAGATGCCCTGCCGAGCAGAAAATCTCCGGCCAGGACAGCCATTTTATTTCCAAACTCGATATTCGCGCTGGGTGCCGAACGCCGGGAGATAGAGTGGTCGATAACATCATCGTGAAGGAGCGAGGCAGTGTGAATGAGCTCTGTGATTTCGGCCAAACGACGTTGAGAAGGCAAGATATCGCTATCCGAAGATTTGTATGCGGTATCAAAGGCGCGGCTGCTTATCGGTGTGTCGGGGTTCTCGTCGGCTAGAACTTGTTGGTCGGTAATGGGCGTGTCTACTCCTACCGTTCCAGTTCCGCTATCCCTTCTTGAGGCTGATGTTCGTGCTGTGAGTGCGGTTGCACGACTCATGAGTAGAACAAGCATTGGCCGTACATATTTTCCCTCACTTTGAGTGTAGTATTTTGCCACAGTATCCAGCGTGGGATGTCCTGAGCCCAACAGCTGCCGTATGTTCCCCGTCAAAAACTTCATTTCTCTTGCAACCGTCTGGAACGGATCCATTGCTATCGGTGCGTCTGGTGATGGTCGGCTCATGACGTTCTGCGCAACATTGACGGCTGCAGCCCACGAAGACTGGTTCCGCCGCCGAGGAGGGTGCCATGCTGTTGAACTGTTGAGCTTTTGCAGACGTATCGAAGCAGAATGGTAGGGACATGTTGCAAATCGTTGCGCAATGCTCGCCGAGAGTCTGCTTGTGCTCCGCCTCATATCCCAATTTTCTATTTTAATTTTTTTTTTTTTGCAAAATATCAGCGGGAATGGATTCTATGAGAGCAATTGAGGCTTTCTAAGGTGTTGGGAGGTGTGTTATAGGGTGGTGACGTTGCAAAGAGAGCTATCAAGACGATCCCATAGGAAGTTTTAGGAAGAAGTACCTATCTAGACGAATAATCATGACGCGCTAGAGCCGGCATGCTGGAGCCAACATGAGTCGGCTCTTTTCGGCGCGTACAGAACTGCAGCCTACAACCTCTGACCTTACAACTTCATCTACCGCCATGGTGTTGCTTACCATGACACCCGGCATTGTCCGGGCGCTGCATAGAGCTCAAGCCTTGTACTTGGATGAGATTGCGAAGCTTCAGCAGCCAAATGAGCCTGTGCTTGCGGAACCAGAAGCTGGAAAGCCCATTTCGCACTCCCAACTGATCGGCCTCTCGAAAATCTTGAAGAAACAAATAGCAGTGGATCCCAGTGCCACACACAATAGCCATGACGAGAATGTACCAGTGACCCTCGCGGCACTTTTGCACACTTCTGTCGTCTATGCCCGTCCCCCGCCTCCCAAGAAGATCCAGACGCCCGAATTCCTTGCGCTCATGGCTCGCCTGCGCGCCGAAGAAGAAGCAAAGTCGTACGAGCGTATGCTTCATCCGCCTCCGACCCGCGAAACATTCAGTCAACGATTCCCCAAAGCCCCTGCGCCCTTCAGTCTTGGATCTACTGCACCCATGGACGATGAAGACGACCTCTCCTATGAAGAAGTACACCGGCAGATCATCCTGATCATCAACATATTGATCAGCATTGTTTGCGTTGCCGTCTTTATATGGGTTGCTGCACGCCATTGGACTGTAGGGAAGCGCCTGGGACTGAGCCTAGGTGGCAGCCTCGCAGTAGCAATTGCCGAGGTGGCTGTATACAGCGGATACGTTAGAAAGGTGCGACAGGCAAAGAGGGCGGAGAAGAAGAAGGCCGAGATCAAGGAGATTGTGAACAGCTGGGTGCTTGATAAAAGTGGTGAGAAGGAGGGTGCGGTTGCTACTGGCAAAGACAAAGATGCAGATATTACACGATTCAGAAAGGGCAAACATCGTTGAAGAATGCCTTCTTCCGTGGACGTCAGTCGTGCATACCTACATAACCGTCGTGGCGCTATTCCAATGCCTGTTCAGTGACGCCTAGAATGCAAGCCTTCTCCCATAAACGCCAAACTCATTACAGCAAGCAATGGATAACTCGTTTCACACCATATCACGGCCTCAAACAGACCTCTACTTCTTCTTCCGCCCACCAACACCCCCTGCAAATCTACCCAAACCAAGGCTGGGCCGCGGTTTATGTCCAGGAGCATTGCTTTGTGCTGCCGAGGGAGCGGGCGGAGGTTTCATCGTACTAGTGGGACTCCCCGGTCTTCCCGCCCCAGGGATTTTGCTTGCGGTTTGCGGCTTCTCTTGCTCTTTCAAGTGCTCGTCTAACGGCAAGTCTTCACCCAAAGTCGCCATTTGATGGCTTCTCCTTGCCTTTTCTTGTGTCTGCTTGAAACGGTCCAGTAGCTCGACCCACTTGACCTTACTCTCCTCTTCCCTGGCCTTGAGAGCACCCATACCAATGCGGTTGCGAGACTCTCCAAAGTTCCCGCTTGCTGCGCCAGACGGCGTCGCACCACTAGACATACCAACTTCTGAGCTTTTTTGCCTCAAGTGGTTAAGTGTTGGGGAAGAAGAAGGGTGGACATACGAGTTCGTGCGCGGAGCGATGTGCAGGTAGCCAATAGCGGATACACTGTTCAATCGATTCTTCAGTGCAGCGAAGGCAGAAGACTGTGGCAGCAGCATGAGCAGCCCATAAAGACACTTGTAGAGATGAGGGTATTTTTCAGGTTCGAGTAGTTGGATACGGAGATCTGTCTTGTGGTTAGTAAAGGAAAGAAGTGACGGTCATAGCAGAAGGCTTACAAGTGAAGACTGGGGATTCCAAGAGCTGAACGAGCTTGTCAATTTGTATAAGAGTATTGACTGTCATTTCGAGGTCGGCGCTGGTGCCGTTAGCTTGATTTTCATGCGATTTTTGTTTGTTTTCTGTTCTTACAAGACTTGAAGAAGATGATATGCCTGTTCATATGCTTGGGCGAGAAGGCAAAGTGAGAATGTAGCCACTGCATTATGACACCAAGCCTTGAATAGAGTGACAAAAAAGGATTGACCATCCCTGCTATCAAGATTCCTTAGCCGTCTCCGTAAATCAGCCAACTCAGGCGCGGTGATGAGGTTGTTGTTGAGATTCTGGACCATTATGCTGGCGAACTCGACGTCTTCATCTTTTACAAGGCAGTCGGCCATGGTACGATAGATCTTCTCTGCACTGAGGGTCAGACATAACTGCCTGATGATCAAGTTGCCGCGCGTTTCCAAAAGTCTGCGATCTGTACAGAACAGCTTCAGGAGATTAACCATAAAAGATGTAAAATACGTGTCGTCGCTGTGTAGCGAGATCTGTGACAGCAAGAGGAGATCACGTGTTACAACTGCGTCCGAAGGATCTGAGAGCGTTTTGAGCAGTGCAGGGAAGGTACCATCGTCAACTGTGAGGATCTGAAATGGGTTAGTAAATTAGCCAATAGAGATAAAAAGCTGTTCTCACTCTTCCTGGTGCCATCCTATGCAGCATTATTAACCACGCGATGGCGGCTACCCGAGTGGCTTCATGTTCATTCAAGAATTGCAAGGTGAGTGCGCTAACCGCTGCTTGGTAGTCGAGTTCTGGTATGGGACGCGGTGATGGACTGCTGTCTTCCGCTGGGGTAGGGGTCCGTGTGTCTGATGCCTCTGCTTTTGTCGCCTGATCACGAATGACAGCTTTCAATAGTCTCCCTGAGAGGTTGGAATCTTGACGCTGAGTGCCTGTGAGTTCTTTGCCAAGTTCGGATAGCGATGGGGGAAGCTGTATCTGTCCTCCTGTCGCGCCATCAGGCTTAGGATTATCGTCTGAGAGGGACATGATATAGTCCATCAAAGAAGCATTCACTTTTACCGCCGCCTTGCGAACGGTATCCGAATCATGTGACATCCTAGGTAGGACGTGCGATAAGAGCGTAGGAACAAATGGCATAATATCTTCTGGGCAGATATCAAACAAATTATCAATCCAGCGAAGAGCAGTTAGCAGTATCTCATTTTGCTCTTCTTCGGCATCTAAGGGCAGTTAGATGATGTTTTTTATGTCGAATTATGTTTGTGCCATACCTGAAGGAGTACTCAAAAAATCAACAAGAATCTCTAGTATCTTAGGATGATCAACGTGCACGTCTTGCCCAGGTATCCAATCTCCATCTCCTTTGACAGACTCTCGACTTTGGCTTGAAGAGACGGATGCACTTTCTGCGCTAGTTGCCTCATCTTGTATGGCTTCGCTCTGCTCAACAGGTATGCTGCTCGTGTTTTCACTTTCATCGTCTGGTCCACTCAGGAGGCTTGATACCGAGCGTCGACGCTCGTCTTTACTGTAACGTCGCTTACTTTCCACAATGCCTTTCTTGATTCTAGCAATTTTCTTGATTTCTATGAGGAACTTGTCGAGCACGGTTTGAGTCATGGTGTATACATCCTGGTTACTATCGCTGAGGAACTTGAATAGGCCACGGAGGAAACGTGGAAGGTAAGCAATAAGCTCTAGGTCGGGTATTGAATCTAGTAGAGTGACCCAGGCTACTAAGAAGGATCGGGTATATGGGTTGAGCACGTTGATTCTTTCTTCGAGTAAGGGAAGGAATCGCTCGAGGCTGAAGGCAGTGGGCAGATCGGGACGTTGAGGCAAATCTTCGTCCGGTAGGTGGGATTCTGAATCTTCTGGAGGAGTATGCAGAACCGAGACGTATGTTGCCGCCGACTCGGATACAATATCTTTGATCAAGCGGTCGAGCAGCTCTGCTCCATTCTTAACGGACAACTCTGAATCGGCTGCTAGCTGTTGGACATGGTTTTAGCAAGGTCAAATGTACCCCGCTGGGGCAATGTGCCTACCTTGCAGAGTGCATCAAAGACCTGGTTAAAGTAGACGAGCACTTCTCCCTTGGCAACCTTTGCAATGTTGTACATGCTTTCACACGCATAGTAACGCACACGAGCATCTTGGTCGGCAAAGCAGGCGAGGACGGGGGGCACAATTTCCTCGAGATATCGAGCGACTTCCTGCAAGCGTGTGAGCTTGACAATGCTTCCTCTGGCACAGCCGTAATACACACAGGTCCCAAAGCTATTGAGGCAGCAGCCAGGCCAATGAGCCCCCCGTTGCGGGCGTGAGGCTGGTGGACAGCATAGGCATACTCGTGACAGAGCTGGTGCACAATGCGGGCTATCCTGTCGTGGTCCTGGGCAGCCAGGGCATCGCGGATCAGGTTCTCGAGCTCGAGGGCTCCGCTCTTGCGCTTGTCGTAGAGCTTATCGTTGAGGGCTTTAGTAATATTGGCGTCCATGTTGGAGTAGTTGGGTAGACCGTACGAGGGCGTGCTGGCAAGCTCTAGTTACGCGGCTCTGCAGAGAATTATACACATTCTGGCGGTTGGCGGGGTAGGCGCGCCGTGGGGGGACGAGAGGGAAGGTACGATTCACTGTTGTTGACCGGCGGCGGTTGCTCTTGCTTCTTCTTCTCGAACTCGCTCAAAGAGGCTGGCCCGCTGGTAATATTGGTTAGGTAAGCAAGTCTAGCTATTCACTAAGGAAGGCCCCCAACGTCATCGTGCCGATGCGACACCTCCCGAGTCCCGACCCCTGCATCAACCGCCCTCCAATGCCCATGATACACGAATAAACACCTCGGCGGACACCCATATCCATCCCACTCCCAAAAACATGTCGACTTTGTCTTCTTGTCTCCCGGTCAACCGTCTGAACGGAGCACTGCATCATGCCCTTTGACGTCTATTACTAAAACCCACCTTATGATCAACCCAGCCACGGTTGGGGCCTGAGCGCCATCACCTGCTACGCTGGCTCGCCCAACTACACTTCACCAGCTTTCGTGCTGCCAGTGTCGTCGGGACCAAAAAGTACCGCAAGGCTGCCATCTGCGTGCTTTCAAGGACAGGCGGATAATCTTCGGCCCCATCATACGCCTCACGCAAAGAAGCCCTGTGTCCATCTTGACTCACTCTGAGCACTCACACGAGCCTCTACAACTTGTAGCCACCCGGCGCACGTGCATGCTCTTAGTCTAGCTTGGGTGAATCACAGTCTAGCACCCATCAGGTGCACATTTCCTCAGAGATGGAGAAACTTAAGAGAATTATCTCCCCCCGTCGGCGCTCCCGGCAAGAGAAGGAAATGAATCGAGATCCCATAGTACCCACAGGCGGCTTCCGGCATTGGGCTGTAGCCTTGTACGTACTCCAAGATACTTTCGATTACACAATCACAGGTCTAACAAGTCAGTATCGTTTGCAATTTCAACGTCGACGTAGGGTAGGTAAGGTGCGAGCATTTTCACTTGTGGCATTTCACTAAACATTGGTCTAGTCCAGAGATTGAGATCCTATACCCACCTGATGTCCCCTTCACGACTGCCGATTTGAGCGCAATATGCTTCAACAGGTGAGGTCCATTGGATCCAGCTGTGGCAGTGTCTGATTATGATTCCAGCTTTCCAGAACAGCAGAATACCGAAACTGCAGAAGACCTCTCATTCAACTTCGCCATCACCAACAACTCGCCTGATGTCAAACTAGGCTCGCCCAATGCCCCACATGGCAGTTTAGACACCTTTTATGGCACATGCGTCTTCCGTCAAGAGTTCGATGGTACCATGAAGAGGAGCTTCAACCAGCGGACTCTAGTGCTCATCTCCCATCACAACTTCCCATCATTTTACAACACACTCCTTCATAAAATGGCCGAAACTGGTGTCATCAGCAATCCCACCACAATTAAAGCTGCGTACAACCAAATGTTCGCTTGGAATGCTCCAAAAGTTGGGAGACACGAGCTCTCTTTCCTAGGCTCGGTCATCAACCTCGATATCGCACCACATCGGTCATTCCCTCTTCAAGGTCTCCCAGGCCCAACACCACTAATCTCAGATACGCCAGGCTCGATATATGCCTATGAGCCAATAGGATCCTGGGATAATATCATGCACTTCATGCCATGCATCACCGACCTTTACGTTCTGTACGAGAAGCTCGTACTTTGCGAAAGTGTTATTGTGGTTGCAAAATCACCTCAGCTGGCCAGCGAAGCAGTGTCTTCTCTCCTCGACCTCATCTGCCCAGTCCCATTTGCTGGAGTTGTTAAGCCATATATGACGATGCAAGCCGACTTCCAAAGCATAGGTATTGACGGTGGGACACCTAGGTCCTTCATTATCGGCATAACCAATCCGTTCCTACTGAAGCGTGTTGTCGCTGCAGCAGAAACCAGTCATCGCATGAGACCCCATATTCTATACCTTCAAAATTTCGACGGACCAGTGCCAACGCGAAGACACCACTCTCTTCACCACAAGTCCAGTCGCAATGCCTTACTTGATCTTCCAGGGGGTGGTATCGAGGTTCACACACCGAACAAACGCTTCCTCAAATCGGACCCTACGATTCTAACCCAGATTGAAACGACGCTAAAGCTCGGTGATCAAACACGTGAACTTGGGCCCATTATTCGACGCCATTTTGCAGAGCTCACTGCACAATTCCTCGCGCCAATCAACCGCTATCTCGCTACATCCAACGTCGTGACGCCAAATGGCAACAACCGCTACGCAAGCTTCTCAATACCCGAGTTTTTGAGTAGTGTGAGCAAGTACGGGACTAGTGTCAAATTCCGTGGTCAAAGTCCCATCCAGCGACATCGTGCGAGAGACGGATTGTACGAATCATTTTGTAACTCGTCAAATTTCTACTCGTGGTTGGAAATGAAGATTTCGTTGGAGGAAGCTGCGTCGGCGGGTTTGCTAGGAGCGAACCCCACGCCATCTATTGCAGCGAGTTGAATTGTTGTCTCTCATTGTAGATTCCCATCCGCAGCGCCCTTCTTTTTTTGCATACCTAGTAGTCATGGTACATTATTCTAGAGGCGATAGACATGGTTCTTCTCCTGATTTTTAAGATTAATTGGTACACACCAGGGCGAGCCTAGTTCATAGCACTCTGACAGATGGGTGCAGTCGTGTCGCTGTACATACAGCGACTTACTATACTCCAAGATACCATAAGACAGCTCAGTCTAGTCGAGATTATAATTCATAACCTAAACATACTTCTCCTGCCCAATGGGGCTCTCACTTTCACTTCCACTCCACACTCCACGTCTCCTCCCCCTTCCTAAACGGCACAACACCAACACTCACCCCCTCCCTCTCCAAAACATCCACAACCCTCTCCCCTCCCCTCCTCGCCACAATCTTCTCCCCCCTCTCATCCCCCACCCCATAAAACGCCCGTCCCCACCCCCCCAAAAACCCCTCCAAAACCTCCCGACTAATCTCCTCCTCGCCAATCACCCCCCTCTCCACCCCCCTCGCCAACGCATCAAGCACATAGCCCACCGCATAGCGCTGCGTAAACACCCCAGCAGCAACTCTATCCTCGCCACGCTTCTTGCCGCGATCATGCGGCGCGGAATCCGTGCCTAGGAAGAAACGCCCCTGGCCACGCACAACAGCTTGCAACAGCGCATCGCGATCCTCTGGCGTTTTGGCAACGGGCTTGCAGAAGCAGAAGGGGTCGCCTGCCCAGTCGTCGATGACGAGGCTGAGATGGTGTGCTGTGATGGTTGCTGCGACTGAGGGTCCGCATTGGCGGACGGCGGTTAGGGCGGCGGCGGTGCTGCAGTGTTCGAGGATGATGCGGAGGGTGGGGAAGGTTTTGTGGAGGGACTGGAGGGTGGGGAGGAAGGCTGGTTCGGCGTTGAGGATGGTGATGGTTGGAGGGGTGCTGGTGGTGGTAGAGGGGGCGTGAGAGGGGGTGCTGGGGACTTCGCCGTGGAGGTTGAGAATCATGTTTTGCTTTTCCATTTCTGCGAAGACGGGGTAGAAGGTTTTGTAATCTAGGACGCCGGAGGAGGAGTTCTGGTGGAGGGAAAGGGGGGTTTTATGTTAGGATTGGGGTTGGGGTTGGTGGATATGTGAGACTTGCTGTTGTAACGCCTGCTGGGTAGGATTTCACACCTGTGATGCCTGCCTTTTTGGCTTCTCGAATGACTTCTGGCGTGATTGATTCATGGAGGTAGAGGGACATGAGATAGTCTACATTTGGTTCGATGACACGCAGCCTGTCGCGATACCCGAGACATTGTTGGACTGTAGTGATGGGTGGGACGAGGTTGGGCTGATTACCGGTTAGTAGGTAATTTTCAGATTGCAAATACTGCGTATGTTTTGAAGAAATTAAAAGTAATATTTCAATTGGTTGCCAAATGTAATGTGCTTAACAAGGTGCTAGCTTACCATGACATATACCTGATTCACACCACCCTTGCGCACTGTTGGTGTGACAAGCTGGGACATGTCCCCATCTCGCAGGTGGACATGAGCGTCAAATGCCGCGGGTAGTTCAATCTCATTTAGCTCAGTAAACCTCATGTTTGTTGTAGTATTGACGTTCAAGAGCTAACCAAAGTAGAAATTTTGAAATGTTGCGGGGAGATAACTACATTTGGACCACGCTAGTCCTGATCTGAACGTCACGAAGTAGCATGACGAAGATATATAGATCTATTAACTACGCAAATTCAACATCTGCGGCTAAATGCAGGTTAGCTGAGTGAGTAGTTGTGCACTCCGATTTGAGATTCCATTCATCCAAATGCCTTGCCATTGATACTCAATCCTGAATATTATATGGTCGTTCTTCGCTAACCCCCCCCCCCCAAAGCCTTCAATACCAAAGAGCCTAATGTTAGTAAAAGCCCCTCATCGCGCCATAAATTTCAATCTCTTGGCCTTGGAAACTCGCTCATCTGTCTGTGACCTGTCCGCGTCTCGCGTCACTGGATCTTCTCGAACCTCTCTTCGACGCTTGGTGGGTATGGATGGCGTTAGTACCGTCGAAATAGCTGGTCTCTCCAGCAATGACAATGCTCCCGTTCGCCTGGCAAAAAGCTCAGAGATATGCTTCGAGAGACTCTTTCGATCCTTGGGTGGACTGGGAGCAGGTGTGGGGGTTTGCTCGGCCGAATTCGCTTCATGCGACTCTTCCACGTCCGTAACATCAACATACATGTATTCATCATCCTGGATGACTTCCCGTCTCGTTGCCATTGTGGAAACCGCTTGTGCCTTTGGCTTTGTAGAGACCTTGGAAGGCTTATTCATTTGCGACCTGGGCAAAACAGACCGCGGTGCCACACGAACGGCGAACGGATCTTCCTCTTCGTCGACATCTACAATCATCTCTTCCCAAGATTCTGGCAGTGGCAGGTGCCCAAGTTGGATCTTCCTGTTTGCAATGACAGCTTGTCGTATAGCTAGCCCTACAGAAAAGGAGACCTTCCGATCAACGCCGTTTCCAATTATTCTGTATTGCTGGGATAGATTCCCAATAATGACCTCATTATCCAAATATCCCTGTGCTCGGCGTGCTTCCATTATAGTAATCGGTCGATGTTCTTCCCAATGAACAACAGCACCATTGCGGGCATCCTGGATGCTGATGCCTGCGGTTATGGTCGGGATCAGTCCTTGCTTTGCTATGCGTCTATAGGCGTTGCCATGTTCCTTCCCCGCTTTTCGCAGTGACGGCGGAATGATTCCAAGCTCGTAGGCCTGTTTATAGCCGCAACCTGGGGGATGTATTGGGATGAGTTCTAGTAACGCCCTATCGTTGCGGCTCTGTGGGATAGATACACGATGATCAGGAAAAGGAATGCAGGTTTGGATGTTGCCATTGCCAATTTTAGGCAAATCCCTTGTAGCGTCACCTGCTGAAACGTGTGGAAATGGAGTAGAATGATACTCTCTTTCTCCAAACCGCTCTCCATTCGGTAGTCGTCCAAGGCTCCTAGCAGACATTTCTCCAAAAGGCTTGTTGTGGGTATGTCTTAGTTGCATGATTGGTTCCAGTCCTGGTGCAGCAATCGTAAGCATGATTCTGGACCGCTGCTGTGCGCTACCGCCGGACCATGAATCTGCAAGATATTGGTTCACCTGGTAGCCCATAGAAACCTGACAGGCTACTAGTTGAGATAGAATGTTCTGGTCTTCCAAACCGGCCCGCGTGGAGGCCATGTTAACAACGTTCTCGAGTATTGCATATTTTGGCCGGTATACTTCTACATAAGAGCAGAATGTGGTGATATGTGAAGCATTGATAAGTGATGCTTCACTAAGAAACTTTTGCTGTAGAGACGAAAACCCTAGACGATTAGCTAGCGTAAAGACATTCTCCCGGTGACTACGTACCTGGGCATGGCGTTCCAGCACAGATAATAACTATCTCCCCCACCTGCGCCATGAAATCGTGCTTTTCGCCGCTGATTAATAGTTTCAAATAAGCATCTACCGAGCCACAGAATAGTCTCAACTTGCTAGGGTCCCTTGCATTGGCGCGTAGAGTATGTATAGCTTCCGGATTCATGTCGATGGCGTAGCGGATGTCCACTGCTCCACCTTCTTCAAGTCCACGATCGAGATTTCCTCCACCACTGAACAGGCTTAGTCCAATGAGCTTCTCATCTTCGGGCAAACTAATCGTGGAAGGTCCTTGGATGAAAGGGCTCGGAGGTTGTTTCAGGAACCTCAAACGGGAACTTCCATCAACAGCTACAATCCCCATACAAATGAAAAAGAAGTCACCAGCCCCTCCACGGTCGTATGGAAAGCATATCTTCTGCTGAAGGAGCTCTGATTCAGCAAAGAAGCGTATGCTGCATCTACGTTGTATTTTTGCCATTGAAACCTTTTCGTGACAGTCAGTTAGGACTAGTTCGTTCGCGGCAACATTGGCCCGCTGGGCAATTCTAGCCATATCTGCATAGTCCCGTTGAAGCCTTCCAAGTATTCTGACCGTATATTCTTTGGTTTCTTTGTGGATTTCGCTGATCAGAACAGGTTCTAGGATAACTCGACCCTGTAGTCTTTTGGTCATGTATACCGTGTCTCCACAGGCGTATTTAGATATAGGAGCTTTCTTTCCGGTCTGGCATGCACAGGTTGTATGCGTACGATTGAAGGTTCGGAACGAGCTCTCTTGTGTTATGTATGTCTGGCGGACAAAAAGTTTTTTTGAAGGTAAAATGGTGGGTGTCCACTCGATGTCATACCTGCCGCTAACATCCGTCGAGAGCAACTCCCTCTCGCTACAGTTGCAATTGTCTGAGAAAAAGAACTCGTTCTTATGAGGATACGCAGCTCGAAAAATATTGGTATCGCTAGGGCGATATAGATATAGAACGAAAAGTCTCTGAACGCCGTCTTTGAGTACTTCAATCCGCTGAACATAGGCAAGCCACGGCTCATTTGCGTTGCGCCATAGCTTCTGATCATTTGTGTCCGGCTCGAAAGCAACAATATCGCCCAACTTGATAGGGGATCCTGAATAGGGATGACAGCGTGGTTCTGGTAGCGATGATGCCATCGTCAGTGACGTTGTTTGCGTCCTTGAAAAGCCAAGCCGAGACATTTGACGTTCTTGTTGTTCCTTGATTTTTCGAGACAAAGGCAACAATTGCAGCTTGCCACCAAAGTACATATCCTGGAACAGTTCAAATACCCTAGGAGTTGCAAGAGTGTGATTGACAACGTTATCCTGCTTCCTGATTGTGGTCAAACCACGAGTCATGCAGTCGGCCCAGATAGGATGAGCAAGCAAGTGGCTCTTATCTGGGAGGTTGTAGGCCTGGCAATATAGGTAGTCATTGTAGGCATGAAAGTCGATGCGAAAGTCCACTCGCTGCTGGAAGGCACTGTACCATTGCTGAAACGCCAGATTTTGGGAAAATCTTGGAAACAACCAACGGTAAAAGTCTTGCTTGAAAGTACTGAGGGCAACTGATTGTTCAGGCTGCTCGGACAAGAAGTCAAGTACGTGTTTCCCCAGCTGAGCTATTTGGAGGAAAGGGCGGTGAAATCTCTTGTACCCTTCTGCGGGCTTGCGGAGCCTATACCAAATGTCGTAGTCGAGATACTCGCTAGCTAGGTCTGTCTTGACGTAGACAACGACTTCTGGACTCTTCTCGTCACCATAGCCTTCGATGGAAATATCCTCAATAGTAGCTCCGTGTATGTATTGCTTGATATCTCTCATACAGATGAAGCCGTCAACACAAAGCTTTTTCGAGGTTGGAACCTGTAGCAAGTGTAATGATGTCAATTCGAATATTCGCCCTTCGGAAGCGGCCAGAGGTGATATATAAATTTCGAATCTCTTGAGATCAGCGATCAGAACTGGCCGCTTTGCTTTGTAGTCTTCACGATCCGCGCAGTCAACAAGGTTGCGTTTCCATTCTGCCTGGAATATGTAAGCAATCAAGAATATTCAACGACGACTTGCTGATATACCTTTACAGTTTTCAAAACTTCATGCTCTGGTTTTATAGGGCCTGGGGGCGTCCATTCGGCCGCATGGCATTGTGCGAAGTCGCTCTTGGTCGGCGTGTGCGGAATGCTGCTATTTGACTGGGAAATTAAAAAGCTGCAATGTGACTGCGGCTGTGAATTCAAGGGAGCCATGGCGGGGGTGTCCGGTACATTCAGCATTCTTTTTGGTTTTGAACGCAAGACATATGCTTCGCTGAAGTATCTGGACAGTGGTTGGAGGCGTTGCAGTTGAAGTCATTAGTGCCGCATGGAAAGTAGTAGAGGGTGCAAATTGTACTGCTAATCTTTTTGTCAAAAAGAGCAAAGATCAAAAAGGTTCAGGCGCCAGAAACCAATTCCTACATTTGTCACAGTGAGGATGAAGGTGAAGGTGAAGGTGAAGGTGAGAGACAACAGTCAGTGCCGCACAATACAATGCGGCTAACGTTTGCTGACGGACGACCAAGCAAGTTGCTGAGCACAAAACAAACGGACCAAATGGATCCTTGCCTATGTCGTTCGCCGTATGCTCTCAAAGAGGCTCGACTGTGTACAAAAGATGATGGTTTTGCATCAGCGGCTAACGACAAACGAAAATGGTAAGAGCACTTCGATCAAGTAAGCCAGCTGGAGATGCAAGTACTCCGTAAAGGAATATGAAAACAAAACGCGCCTTTGTGCATCCTGATTAGAGAAAGTTATGACTGACCAGTGGATGCTTTTTACGTATTGGTAGGTTGGTAGTCTGGGACAGTTTTGTACTTGGAATATTTATATTGAAGCAGGAATGGAAAACGAGGCATAACTCAAAATTCCGCCTGGCCAAACGCCATGTCTGATCAACGCCTCTAAAAATGCTCAAGGGAGCCAGCCCATCAAGAATGGCAAGTATTCTAATCGTGTGGCGCGTAATCCCAAATATGCTCCGAATCCCAGCTCTCTGTCTCTTCTTTCCTCGCCTTTGGATCATCTCCCCTCTTTTTTGCTTCTGCTCTTAATTGATCCATTTCACGATCCATCGCACTAATGACTTCTCGCAGCTTTTGAATGGTGGCCTTCTCCGTCTCATTGAAGTCTGGGTCCTTGTTTTCTTTCTTGGCTTCCTCTTCGCGTCTGTTAAACTTTTCCAGCTTCTCCCACTCGACGTTACGATTGTCCTGCTTCTCAAAATAGTCTGCAAACTTTTGTCGTCCGCCAAAGCAGTAGCCGTAGCCATCGCAATAGCACGTGTTCATTGCTGGGCAGAGAACCTCATGGCCTGTGAATATATAGTGCCAGATGTACTCGAACACGCGACCAGAGAATTGATCGTCCATGCCAGTGGTCAGAAGCCATTTCCGGTAGTGCTTGAAGCGTTCAATAGGGACCTGTCGTATCCGTTCCCTTGAGACCGCAAATTGCGCGCAGCAGATGCCTGATATGGACGGTGGAACCGGTGCGCCGGGGTGAATCTCCTCCCAAATGTTTCTTCGCCAGTAAATCTCCTCAGGCTTGTGGAAAAAGTCAAAGTCGCCGCCAGGGCGGTCCATGTGTATCCAGTCTGGGCAGCCTGGATCGTGGTGGCAACGTACGTTCATATAGCCCATACGCGCCACTCGTTCGTGGTTGAGGCGTTTTACAATTTCCGCAGCGTCGAGGCCCATGAGCATGTTGTTGTGCCAGGCATAGCGATGGGCGTGCATGAACATGGTAGTATCGGGAAGATGGTCGTAGTGATCGATGATGTAGGACAGGTACACCTTTTTCCATCATTAGCAACTGTGAAGACAGGATACGTTGGTGCAGCATACCATGGCCTCGCGACCCTTGTTCTTAGGGATCTTGTTCTCTGCATTGGGGTTGTCGACCTCGTAGATGACCAGGGGCGCATCTGGGATTTCGTCTTCCATCCAGCTGAGATCCTCTTTTTCCGTCTTTGGAATCACAATCTTCAGGGTGTAATTGCTACCCGGTGGTTTCGCGGCTCCATCTTTGAATTTGGGCAGGATGCTGAAGTCGAGCGGGTCGCCAGCGTATGAGGGCGACAACACGACTTTCGAGGTCAAGGCGGCTGGGCCTGGTAAGTGAAGATACCACCATAGCAGGCACAGACAGAAGAAGATGAAGACAAAGGGGACAAGGCGCGGAGGACCAGACAACATTATGGCGGTAGGTGACAGCGGCAACAGCGGCAACAGCGGCAAACGGATGAAGCGAGGCAGTCGTGAGTACCCAGTAGTTATGGTGGCCGCATTGGATTGATATGAGCAGAGGTTATACGATGGCTGTACGGATAGTTACTCCGTAAGTATTATTATGGCGGTATTAATATTCAGGTGAGCTGAGCTGGGTCTAGTTAATTAGTTAGTTAACCAACTAACTAGTTAACTAGAGTAACTAATACCACCTATTAATATTAGTTACCTACTCTGGTAGCCTTCCAGGTGGATGCGCGTCATCGCATGCATCTTTTGTTTCAGGGCAATATACCAACCTACATACCTACCTACATGAGCCACGTTTGTAATGCAGATGCAGTGATGCACTCCCTTTTCGTGCCAACCTTGCCAATGCCTCTCAAGTCTCAACTCGGCCAGCCAGCCCTTGAGTGTGCGCTGGAATCACGCTCGTTACTCCTCTGTGCTCCCTACAAGAGTTGATAATAGTGTAAATAGAGCATCTGGCCCTATCCACAACCACCATCCATGGCAGCACACCAATTAGGTGACAATTCGACACCTTGTGCCATCAGTGTCACCACCCAAAGCAACTACCGTGGTACGACAGTAGTCCTGCCAGAAAGCATTCAACCAATCAAAGTAGTGGCAGCTACCCTAACAAACACAATGGCTGTCGTGACTCTGTGAGTCGTCCTCTTCTGGAGCCGTGCTGCAACTGGTGCATCAATAATAGACTGTGGATTGACAGCGACGTTGGTGACAAGAGTCAGCCAACTCTAGAAAAGTAGGAACACTTCAATCACGAAGCCGAAAAGGTTGGGATGGCTGCGTACACCGTGGAAGGGGTGAAACAATTGCTCTACGTGTCTACATCGGGGTATTTCGTGGGATTATTTCATGTCCTTATCGATAACTAGGTAGTTAACTACGGAGTAAGCTGTGCACTTGCGGACCCCCGAGATTTGAGACACCTTTCGTGCAAAAGCCAAAGTGAATTTGTGCCAACCCAGTCGCAACACCCCCAATTCCTCCCCTCGCGGTTCGATTACTCGACACTCTACTTGACATAGCAATAAAATCACGCTACAGTCCAGAGAGCGCTTCCCGAACCGGAATGCTATACGTTGCAAGTTCGGAAATCCAGAGCTGATCTCTCCAACTCAAAACAGGAGGACCACTGGTGGGACTTCTTGAGAGGTTTAGGGATACATCGGGAAGCTTCTCGCAGAATTTGTGAATATGCGGGCTCTGGGATCCTTACTGAGCGCGCAGGGCCTTTTAGGGTTCAGCGCACTACACCACCTTGGGGTACTTGCAAATCCAAGTATCAATGTTGCCCTAAGAGCTTCTTTTTCGCCTGCCCCGTACCTGGTAGAGCTACTGTAAGGCTTGCACATTCTAACTAAACTATTATTGAAGCTGACGAAACCAGAGAAACCGCCGCCGACGAGAACGCGACTGCATATTACCCTATTCTCGATCGAGTATCGCAAGGCCATTTCGACGCAAAACACACTGAGCAGGAACTCTACAAGACGTTCGTGGACCTGCTAAAGAGCGATGGACACATCATTGAGCCTGAGGCCTTGGCTTCCTTCGAATTCGCCCTTTCAGTTCGATCGGCTGCGCCACGAATAGAAGCGCATTACCAGTTGTACAAAACTTCGGTGGAGCCTTCATTGGCTGCCGAGCAGACGTCAGACTGTGAAATATGGGTATCTTTTGGAGGAAAGCAGTATTGCTCACCAAAGCTTGAAGATGCATTTGGCGATATCAAGAATGAACGGTATGTAATGGAAACATGAGGTTGCGCATAGTAGTATAAGTAGTATAGCACTAATATGTATACAGGGCACACGAATTACCTTTCGATCGCATCCTTGGTAACAGCTCAGCATTACCCGCAATACTCTATGCCGACATTACCGCACCTCGATTTAAGCACTGGCACAGCACATTGAGCAAAACAGCAAAAGAAGGAAAGACATCGTACCGAGTTCGCCATAAGCCCTCCTCGAAGGCATCCAAACGACCCCTTGTCGTCAATGGCTATGGCGTAGAATTACAACTGAAACGTACAGACTACATTGTTATTGATGACAGGCAGACAGAAGAAGGCAAGGTCACTAATCAGAAGCCATTGAGCACAGGTCTTGACGAAGAGGAGGAGTTCGCAGACTTGAAGCCTTTGTCCAAGGATGAAGTCTCTGACCTCGGTCTCAAAGCTGCCGGTTTCGTCATGAAGAGTGAGCACCCAATGGATACCCTTCTCAAACTGGTTCAGGATTTCCCAAAATATTCTTCAAACATTGCTGCAACCAACGTTTCCAAGGAATTCCTAGCGGAGCACTACAAAAATCGAGAGCTTCTGCTCCCTGCAGGCTTCAACGCTATTTGGATCAACGGTATCCAAATCCCCGCACGAGAAGTGAATCCGTACTCCTTACTTGCACACCTGCGGCGTGAGCGAAAGCTTGTTAGTGGTATTCGCAGCCAGGGTCTTTCTGCTTCCGAAGTCATCTCTCTTCTATCACATGAGGCCATTGCTGCGACGCAGGCAGAAGACGAGCCCCAGCGGTACGACTTCAGGGACGAAATAGAGGGTGGGAATGTCATCATTTACATGAACAACCTTGAGAAGGACTCTCGTTATGAGTCGTGGCCATCTGAACTGCACGCCGTAAGTATGGTCCTTATGTTTTGTGAGTTGAGGCTAACATATCTACAGCTCTTGCAAAGAACTTTTCCTGGCCAATTGCCTGCAGTGCGCCGAGATATTCACAACGCTATAGTACCTGTCGACTTCTCTTCAGCTGATGATGTATCATCAATTCTTGACACCATTCTAACTTTGATCAAACGCGGTATCCCTGTTCGATGGGGTATTGTACCCCTGGCTGCTACGACTGGTGCACTGGAACAAGCCAAGATTGTATATTATCTAAAAGACGCTTATGGTTTGTCCGCAGTTGTCCAGTATCTGCAATCGGTGAGCATCACCAAGTATTTCGTCAAATCTCCCACTGATACCATAGAACAGTCTCTAGCGAGCAAGAAGTTGGCAGGTCCCGATAAAGCGATTTTTTCTGCTACAGTTCAGAATACTAAACTACGCGAAGGGCGTGAAGCCCTTGATCTTGACGATGCTATAAAGTCAGAGGTTGCGACCACGCGCGTGCAAGGCGCCAAACAATACCTGAAGCGCCTTGCTGCAGACGTTCCGCGAGCTCCAGCATTTGTCAACGGTGTGCCGATTGCACAGACCGACAATTGGCTTTCCGAACTCAGTCAGAGGATTGGCATGGACCTGCGCCAGATTCAAAAAGGTGTATTTGAAGGTCTTTTTAATGATGAGAGCTGGGTTCCGCAGTACTTCCTTCTCCAGGCAGCCACTAGACGCAATCCCCTGATCGTTCCAGAAAACGAAAAGAATATATCCCTCATCAACATGGCTGATTTGGAAGAGAAGCATGGGCAGGCCTTCAAGCAAATGCCGCGGATAATGGTCGCAGAATCGGCAAGTAAAAGCGACTGGATACATGTAACAACCATTGGCAACTTTGATTCGACCTCAGGGCTTGATTTCCTGAAATCAGTAGCCGCATTCCGGGAGGATAACCCAAATATAGAGGTTGTGTTAATCCACAATCCTGAGGCTGGCGCAGACCAGTCTAGTATCTCAGAAGCCCTTTTGCAGCATTCTTCCAAATCTGGTGGAGCACTGACCAGTGAGGCATTCTCGAACATGTTGTCCCAAAAGCCCGAGCCGAGTTCAACTTCCGCGGACTCGGCAACTTTTTGGAAAGCTGCACAGCCAATCTATGATGCGTTTAATCTCCATCCTGGTCAGCCTGCCGTAGTTGTAAACGGCAGATTTGTGGGTCCAATTTCAGAGGATGAAGTATTCTCTAAACAAGATATGGAAACACTGATCAATTATGAAATTACTAAGCGCATAGAGCCGCTCAGCAAAGCTCTTGAGAGCCTCGGGTTGACCTCGAAACTTGCATCGCCTTTTGACGTTGCCAAAGTCCAATCACTGGTGGCACTCTCTACGATTTCTGATGTTCCCGAGGGCATGTTTGAGTCGGCGGGCACCCTACGTATCAGTGCCTTCAAGAACTGGACTGAGGAACATACAGCAATCGTGAAGGGCGACTACAACAAGGCTGTATTCCACATTGTAGCTGCTGTTGACCCCGCGACGGAACAGGCGCAAAAGCGGGTCCCGATTCTCAAGGCCCTGAGTGACATGGAAGGTGTTTACCTTAAGCTGTATCTGAACCCTAAACCCATGCTGCAAGAGCTTCCTATCAAGCGTTTCTATCGATATCTCCTTGATGCCAAGCCTACTTTTGCCGACGATGGCTCTGTCGGTAACCTCGAGGCTCGCTTCTCCGGTATTCCCAAGGAAGCTCTACTCAACCTGGGCATGGATGTTCCACCACCATGGCTTGTTGCTCCAGAAGAATCCATTTATGATCTAGACAACATCAAGCTCAGCACTCTTCCGTTGGGAGCAAATATTGACGCCATCTATGGCTTAGAAAGCATTTTGATCGAAGGTCACTCTCGCGATACTACCAATGGTGGGCAGCCACCAAGCGGCGCAGAGGTTGTTCTAGCCACTGAGAAAGATGCTCATTTTGCCGACACTATTATTATGGCCAACTTGGGTTACTTCCAATTCAAGGCAAACCCAGGCTTCTACAACATCAAGCTCAAAAGTGGTCGTTCGCAAGAGATCTTTAGCCTGGATAGCGTGGGTCCAAAAGGCTGGTTGCCGCAACCGGACGATGAAACCACTGAAGTCGCTCTTATGAGCTTCCAAGGTGCAACCATCTTTCCCCGTCTTTCGCGCAAGCCAGGCCAGGAGACAGCTGATGTTCTCACTCCTGAAGAATCTGCCGCTTCCGAGCTCGTGGCCAAGGGCACTGAAAAGGTCAACAAGTTGTTGGGTAAGATTGGCTTGAACTTCAACTCCCAGAAGATCATGGAGAAGGGCGCAGGGCTCCTTGGTACCAAATCGGCGAAGAAAGGCACGCAAGCAGAAATCAACATCTTCTCGGTTGCATCTGGTCACCTCTACGAGCGCATGCTAAACATCATGATGCTATCCGTCATGAAGCATACGAAGCACACGGTCAAGTTTTGGTTCATTGAGCAATTCCTGTCACCCTCTTTCAAGACTTTTCTTCCGCACATGGCTGCCGAATATGGGTTTGAATATGAATTAGTGACTTACAAATGGCCTCACTGGCTCCGCAGCCAAACCGAGAAACAGCGTGAGATCTGGGGTTACAAGATTCTCTTCCTGGATGTGCTCTTCCCTCTCGATCTCGAAAAAGTCATCTTTGTCGACGCCGACCAAATCGTACGAACAGACATGTACGAACTCGTTATGCACGACTTGCAAGGCGCACCATATGGGTTCACGCCCATGGGAGATTCGCGCAAGGAAATGGAAGGCTTCCGCTTCTGGAAGACGGGCTACTGGCAGAATTTCCTTCGTGGACGACCATACCACATTTCTGCTCTTTATGTTGTTGATCTCGTCAAGTTCAGGCAATTGGCGGCAGGGGACCGACTACGACAGCAATACCATTCCTTGTCGGCAGATCCCAACTCGCTCTCGAACCTGGATCAAGATCTGCCCAACAATATGCAATTCAACCTTCCCATTCACAGTTTACCGCAAGAGTGGCTGTGGTGTGAGACTTGGTGTGCAGACGAGGATCTTGCCCAAGCAAAGACAATTGATCTCTGCAACAACCCCATGACCAAGGAACCAAAACTCGACAGAGCACGTAGACAGATTCCCGAGTGGAACGTCTATGACGAGGAGGTTGCTGCTCTCGCCAAGAGAGTGAAGGGAGAGCAGGCGAAAGAGCAGGCTGTTGTGGATGTGCAGGCTGAGGAGCAGATTAGGGAGAAGAAGAAGAAGGATGAAGAGAGGCGGAAAGACGAATTGTGAATGCCTTGGGACTTCATTCTGGAGTATTTGCAATGTTGCATAGTGTAGCGTTGCCGAGCTTCATGGTGAGGTAGATGAATGCATGTAGACTTGTGATTCCAGCGAGTTTGGCCAATTAGAATGACGCAGCATGTACTCTTCTTGCACACATTGCTTCAAGAAACAGCGCTGGGTTCAGAGGCATCCGAGGGCGACAGTTGTATCAAGAAATGTGAAAGTACCTAGGTACCTAGGTGGGTAGTCATTCGCTGACTTGGCATTGCGTATGTGCTTGCGCATGTGCTCGGGATAAGTTTCTAAACAGATTCCAGGCACCAGCATTCCAAAGCAAGAGGGTGCCAAGTTTGCACTGCGGTCATGTCGCGACATTGCTGGTGGTCAATGGCAGTGTCCGGACGTAGCCAATAAGCGCCCGCCCACGATGCTATCCAAGCACGATGATTGGCCCCTCAGCTCTCAGTAATGCAGACGGCCCAAAGTACGCGCTAATGCCCAATCCGGAAATGCTTGCGAAAATATCCACCACCACCATTGGCACCACCAGAACGCGCGACGATACTCCATGGCGTTGGCTTCGGTAAGCAAAGACTTCCGATCGGGAACCGGCCATTCAACATTGATTCCTCCACGTCCGTCTCAACTCTCAAGCATGTATATCCCATCATCTTTGTTGCTGTTCCTGCATCTCCCATAGGCTGACCCTGCTGCACCGGGCACCCATCCCTCAGCTGTCATTCCGCCTGTGAGGTCTTTCCCTTCACCCCCCTCCCCCCCCCCTGTGTAGCTCTCGAGTCTCATCTACCCTACGCATATCGCTGTCACGCTCACGGCACTGCCATTTGCGCACTGGTACTGCGTCAACCTGCCAAGCATTGACTGGCAACCGCGTGGCTCCCGCTTGATACGAGGCTTGAATTGGGAATTACTGGCGGCGAAGTGGTAATTTAGACCTCATGGTCAACGTAGCCTTTGGAGGCGGTGTTGCCTGATTTCTTTGAAGCTTCTGTCGTTGTTGCTAGTATTGTTTAATATCCCAAGGTAAATCCTCTAAACTTGAAGACAAGTCTGTGGTGCTGGTGGTGGAATTACTCGTCTGACCCTTCTTCTTTCGCTCCTTTGCTTGCCCTTACGTTACCATGGTGTATACTGGAAAGCCCAGCCGGGGGTGCGGCATGTGCAAGAGCCGAAGGATCAAAGTAAGTCTTCCATCCTATGCAGTGCTCCTCGTCATCTACTCGACCCAAGTCTATCTCTCATGTATAGGAGTATCGCCCCAAGACTGAGATCTCGCAAGCTTTACCCTTTCTTGTTACTAATCTGAAATAGTGTGATGAGAAGCGACCAATATGTGGCAACTGCAGGAAATCAGGGCGAGAGTGCCCTGGCTATCCTGACGAGTTTGATCTCGTATTTCGCGATGAGAACAAAGCAATGGCTCGCAAGGCGAAGAAAACGTCCACATCTGTGCCATCAAGAAGTAATATAGTGGACTCGGACTCGCATCTTTCCCTAAATCTGTAAGCTATACCCTTGCGATTGGTCTTTCGTTGCATATGGCAACGGGTCTACTACCCACAAGCCCTATTAGGCAATTGCTTGTCTCCAGATCGCTCAACAGTAGTGGCTTTGGGGCTACTGCAGGCTTACTGGTATAATCGACAGGCTGTTGTGCATGGGATGTGGAACCACACGGTCTAGCTCCCGCCAAGCATGAATGCTAACCAGACACAGGTCAACCTCGAGCTGTGCCACTACACCTGATTTGAGTATTTCCCAAGTCAGCCCTGGCACGTCTTTCACTTCAGACGACATTGGGGAAGGTCAACTTGTACCATTCAAGTCAACCCTAACCAGTTCCTCCCCTCTTGATACATCTTTTGATTTTAATTCAAGCAACTGGAACGCTGATGATGCGGTGCCAACAACCATTTACATGCCCCCGGAATACGAAGCTGTGCCTTTTTTCTTCAAAAACTTCATCACTTTGCCCCAACAAGCCGAGTCCACGCGCGGCTTTCTAGAATATCTTGTACCTCTCTATAACAGAGCACAACCTTCTTCTGGGCTACATCTTGCTACGGCAGCGGTTGCTATGGCAGCATGCGGCCAGTATCCCGGTCGACATAACCTCATTCGCCAAGCAGTATCTACCTACGGCAAGGCACTAAAGAAAATCAACGACGATATCAAAGATCCCGTATTGTCGAAAAGCGATGAAACGGTCCTCACTATCCTCATGTTCTCCTTGTATGAAGTAAGTCTAGGTTAGCTTGCCTCAACGACGAACACTGACGATGGCTTAGACTATCATGAGTACGGATGATACAATCACAGCATGGGGTAATCACGTCGACGGCGCAGTTGCCTTGACAAAACTACGAGGCACGGATCAGTTCAATGATTCGATGTCGCATGCAATATTTCGAGCAGTGCGTACAATGATGGTATGCTCAGATATGCTCACGATGAGTTTGCATGCTAACTAGTACAGATCACAAGTTGTGTTCAAAGATCTAAACCCATTGATGAATTCCCAGGTGCCAACGGGTGGGTAGGCAACGGCGACTTTAGCAAAGAAAATGTCGCCAATAGATTGACTCTCATCTGCATTGACTTACCCAACCTACGCGCACGCGCAAATCTCCTCACAGAAACACCTCATGATCCAGCGCTTGAGAACGAAGCCAAAGAAGTCCTATCCTTTGCCCAGATGGTGGACGGTAACCTTGCAGAATGGTACCGCACCCTACCTCTTGAATGGAGACATCGCACCATCGGCGTCGTCAGCGAAATCCCCTCTGACGAAGATCTCGCCACCACTGAAAAGTGGCCCGGCGAGCAACACGCCTTCCACGACGTCCCTCTAGCCAGCATTGTCAACGACTACCGCGTATGCCGCATCTTTTGCAGACGAGTCATCATAGCATGCATAAACTGGCTGCGCATCGGCGGCCACGAAGACACAGACGGCGAATACGACAACAGCGTCTTCATCGTCCAGCAAATGGTCGACGACATATGTGCCTGTGTACCCTTCCACATGAATTACGAATTACAACCCCTAGCCAAAGAAATGGGCCAAGAACATAACGGTAAGGCCTTTTTTTTTTATTTTATTTTTTTTGTAACTGCGCTCAATACACAAACATGCCGCTAATTTCCGTCCCCTCTATAGCCGCAGAAGCTTTTGGCGGATACTCGCTCGTATGGCCACTCTACGTCGCAGCCAATGCCGAAACCGTGCCGCAAGCCCAGCGCGACTGGCTGTTTGCCAGATTATCTGTAGTAGGGACCAAGTTTGGACTTAGCAGTGCACAGGTTCTAGTACTAGCTAGACGACGCATCCTCACATGGGGCCCAATGTTCCCCTGAAATGTATCCTTGTTTTTTTTTTTTGTTTCTTTCTTTTTGTTTTAAGCGTTGTATATGATGATGATGATGATGATGATGATGATTGTTTTATACCACTACATTGTTTTTATATTTTATTTTATTTATTTATTTTTTGAGAGGGGGGGGGGGTTTGACTAATGATGGGATATTTGGATAGGATGGTATTGATGCCTTGTACGACTATGGTACCGCAATGTTTGTTCTTGTTGTTATGTCTGTACTAAATGTAGTTATTCATCTTAATGGAATTTTGGGATTTGACATTTTCTTTTCTTCTTTTTCTTGGGTATATGTAGGATGTGCTAGTCTTGGAGTACCTTGGCTTGATAATTAGGTAAATACTAGTAAGGTGCCTATTATAATAGGTATTAGGATTAGTTACTACTTATTCTGCAATAAGGATTCGCTAATAGAAAACAGTCTTGCCTTTGTTTAGTCGTCTTTTAATCGTTTATTATTGTTGTTTTTATATTCTTTATTGGTAAGAATATTCCACGTGGAACATGGTTGGTGCAGTGAATAACCTGCTGTTCAAGGACAATCCGAATGATACACTAATTAGTTAGTTAGATGCTATTATCTGGCTTGCTCGGTAATAATGCTGCGGCCGAGAATGGACAAGGAGACATTGATGATGCAGGTATGTTGATTTGATGTGTTTGTATCTTTTGGCCTTTGTATTCCTTACACTTCTCAGACTGAAGCTAGGATCGACCAGGCTTTCCATCAATGCTAAAGAAGCTCGAGATGTTGCTGGCATGACCAACGCCCAAACTGTCGGCGAAACTTCAGTGGCCTGCACATTGATCAACAGGATCCTGCCAGCGATGGTGCACAAGCCCTTGACAAGGAGATTGCTACCGAGCTTGCTCGTCAGATTGCTGCCATTGGCGGTGACTCGACACTTGCTAACGAGGCATCCACTTTTGTACTCGGTGATAAGAACGATCCGACCGGTGCCGGTAACACATGCGACGACGCAGACAATGACGCGGGGTGCATCAACACTTTGAACTTGCGTGTCGATGACCTGTCTGCAGCAGTAGCAAATGTAAACGGTGCTGCTGGTGATTGGAGAGGGGACAGCTACTGCCAACACCAACCCTACCATCAAGTTTGGCCTTCCTACTGCAGACCAGACTCAACTCAACCACGGTTCGTCCTTGAGCATTGCTATGATTTCCAACTTCATTTGCTCGCAGGTTGGTGGTGTCTACAAGGGGAAATGCCGCAGCCTTCAACTCAGCTCTTGGACTCCAAGCATAGTGAAATCGGCACCATCGGAGCCGTATGATGACATGAGGGAGACTAGAGGATGAAACGAGACACGCATGCATCCTTTGACTGTGATTTGGCACTGTCTCGTGTATCGAGGTTGAGCAGAGAAGAGCTTGACGTAATTACCTACCTAGGTGGGTAATAGGTAGTGCTTCGTAACGAACTGGGATGATGGCGAAGCTGGTCCAGACTCGAGGTAATATTAATAGTCAAACTTGTCGATGCTCGATCAGTTACATGTACACTATTGTCACATTCGCGTTAGTCTGAATCGTGATGGTGTTCAAGCAGAGTTGAACGCGTCAATCGAGACTAGCTTAGCGTGGTCACAGCGGGCAGGAATGGAAACACAGTTCACTATCTATGGTAGGATTACCGTAGGAACACTGCCATGTTCCGCAAGATTCGTGAGCAGATGTCGATAGGTCATGCGGTGCCACCAGCCAGGTCTTCTGAGAGGTCTCGAGTGCTGGGCGCGTCTCAAAGATTGTTTCCTGGGCTGCTGTTGGTCGCAACTAGGTAGCTGAAGGGGCCGCATGACCCCTCTCTCATTGTAGCCAGAGTTGCAACTAATAACTAAATAATATTCAATGCGAGAATGAGAGAGAGTCAGACGATGGTGGGCCCGAAGCAGTAATAAGTGCATGCCGTAAATACCTATCCTGATTGAGCGATAACCCGCACCTCGTGCTGTGTTACAACTGACGGCCCCGCTGTCGAGGCCACTATTATATGTACTCCGTAATATTGCATTAGAGAAGATGTAAAGAATGTTTATTGTGGCCAATCGCAGCGAGTGGTGGAGGGCGGTGGCTCTGGTTGGCTGAAGCTGGCTCAAATGGACAAGGCACATGCGCATTCGGGAATACTACGAACAATATTGGGTGTGATGAGATGCAGCCGTTTTGGCAACCAAGCGGGGATGTTGGAGTGCTGCTTCCATGTCAGCGCTAGATGGCGGCACGAGGCAGGGTCCTGCTAGACAATAGGTAGTAGTTTTATATATATGTGATGTCATGGTGAAGAGGGCTGGCATTGGCCTTGATGGGAGAGAGATTGTGGTTCAATGAGGGAAGAGGTAATTAGTGAGTGGCAGTGGACATGGGATGATGATGTTCGCTGGCTAGCAGAGCGTGCTGGCAAGTGGATGCGAAGCAAGCAAAAGAGTTGGCCAGGCGCTTGAACAATGAAGAGCAGTGCAGTAGTCGAGGAGCAAGACCCACACCGGGGCCAGGCGTTGGCAGCGGCAGAAGGAAGGAATTGCACACCGCAAGAGGGTGGTGGTGGTGGTGGTGGTGGTGGTGGTGGTGGTGGTAGTGGTAGTGGTAGTGGTAGTGGTCACTGGTGGTAGTGGTTGCTGCAGCTTCTTCTTGGACCCTGGGCCTGGTGTAGGTACAGAGCAATGAACCATGGGCTACTCGTTCTCGACAGGATGAGCAGAGCGTGTGGCGGGCAAAGTTCAGAGGCACCAGAGGAACCCTCTCCCTGGTGTCTGCGCATGCGTGCATGGAGTTGAAGGCGGGCGAAAAACGCGGCCGTGACAAGTGTTCGTGCTTGCAGCAGCGTATGCAGGGGCTGGGCGGCACGGACCACCCGCCGTCGGCCCAAACCGGCAAGGCGGCGAAAACTCGACGCGTTCGCGACGCGTTGTGTTCGCAACCCGCGACTGCTGCGGCTGCTCTCGGGCGGCTGTCTCGCCAGCAGTCACGTGGCGGCACGTACACCAGCGCCAGTGGCCGTGCCAGTGCCAGCACCGCCAACTCAGCGCGCGAGGGCGACGGCGGTCAAGAGACGCAAGACGCCAGCCGTTGGACGAGAGACTCTGAGGGCGAAAAGTCGTTGGCTGCGGCGCCAGCTGCTTTGGGTGTTTCGCTTCGTTTTGACATGGGCCAGGATGGGGCTAGAGGGACGCGGCCGGTTTTAGCGCCTTGGTCATTAGCGGCAGGCCGCCGCCGATGACCTGCTCGACCGCCCCCGACATGCCAACCTCACCGCACCCCATCCACCATCTTCACGTATTCACGACCCTCACGACCTACCGAGCCCAGCGAGCCCGTCGCAGTGTCGCACGCTTGCCATGCGCTGACCGACGCCTGGCCTTTCTCTCAACGACCCTTTCCTTGCGTCCTTTCCCATCCTCTACTTGTTTTTTTCCCTCCCGCGCGCGCCTTCCCATGGCCCTGCAGTAAAGCGCCGCCGCTTTGCTCCTGCCGCGCTGCCGCAACTGGTTCACCACCAACACCAACCTTCACCACCACCACCACCACCACCACCCACGTTTGCTCCAAACTGCGCCTGGGGCCTTCTCCGCCTGCCTTGCGCGCGCGCACACATCTGCTTCTCTCTAATCCGCCTCTAGGCATCGCCGTCTCCAAAGTTTGTCTGCGCTCCTGCCTCACACACGCCTTGCGCACTCTGCCTGCACACTAGTAGTGCGCACGTCCTGAACACGCATCCTCCCATCGCCTCACCTTCACTTCACCCGTCCCATCCAGACGTCTGCGCCTGCCCAATCGCGCATTTCGAAGCGCACTGGACGTTGCTGCTCCTCGGGCCTCCTCGGACCCTCTATCAAGGGCGGTGTTCCCGATCGCTTGTGTGTGTCACTCTAGGTTTCGCGTTTGTAGTCAAAACACCTGCTAGGACCCGCATCCCCATTCAACTGAGACCCTGCATAATCTGTGTACTCTGCCATCGCCAACCGGACTCTGCCCGACATCAGGTACATGTCCAACCCTCTGAATTCCTCTGCGTCTCCTTGCTGAACCATAAAATTGGCTACTCAGACGTATCATTCACATTCAAAACAAAAGAGTGGCACGTTGTTATAAAGTACTGAGTTGGTCCAGCAGTACAATGGACCCTGAACGTCCCCAGCTGTCCATTACTCTCCCCAGAAATTTCATGTTTCACTATCGGGATGGGGTGGTTCCCCAAACCCCAGAACCAGAATGCCAGCCAGAGGAATTGCAGCCGCCGCCTCCTCCAAGACAAGTCCTCAAGGTCCGCCGACGCCGCGCCACCGTGGTCATGCACCATGAAGAACCAGACGTCATGGACCAGAGACCAATTCCTACCATTGAAGTACCACAGTGCATTTCAGAGCCCTCGTCCGACTTGTCCACCCTACCTTGCACACAGAATGACGCCTTTCTATCCCCAGCCTTTGGCTATCCTCGCATGCTATCTCCACCAAAGACTCCCAGCGCCCAGATTAGGACCATCAACTTTGATGGCCCACAGCCCTGGTCTGACATTGACGACGCATGTCTAAGCGAGACTTGGAGCAGACCAACTTCCTCTTCTGGGTTTTCTGATTCGTCCATATCCTCCCGTGGCAGCATGGACTCATTGTTGTCAAGAGGCGGTAGCTGCACAAGCCCCGAGGAGGAGATGACCGATCCGTTCCTGGCCTTCTCTCCAGACCTCAAGGATGGACAAATCGCCTCGCCTACTATTGGGTACCAGCAGACCCGCCAAGCCAAACGACTGAAGCTGAGGGCGACCTTCACCGAAGAGATGGACTATCATCTCTGGATGACTTACATGAAGTACTTGCAGGATCCCACGGTAACCCCATTCAAGGCCTTGCCTAGCACGGTGCCGCCAAATGGCGTGTGCCATCGTGTAGCAAGGATGGCTCGCAAGACTTGGAAAGGACCGCGCACTTCCCGCTTGGGCCTTCGAACGGGCTCCCACTTTGGCACTCACGGCCGAACTCCAGACACGGTTCGCCCACTCAAGAGGAGTGGCAGCAGCACACCAGTACCCCAAAGCAGTACCTTGTTCTTACGATACCCGACAGAGAAGCAATGTCGAAAACGGTTGCGCGACTTGGCCAAGCAGAAGCCAACTCTTTCTGCTCACTATCAACGCCTTCTTCATCGATCGCCATCCCCGTTTCAATCTTCACCTCCGAACGAGCCTTGTTCGCAGTCGCGACCACTTTCATCCCCATTTCCACCAGTGCCCGCTGCTTTCTCAACCCGAGACATGGATATTTCACTTGCCACGAGCACTGCGGCTTCAATGCAACGGGGCAATCCGCTTTCCCAGCTTGCCAGCGACAAAACACCACGCCCAGTGACAAGGTCTTGGTCAAAGGTTCGATCCTCGGCTCACCAAAAATCGCAATCGCTTCACATCAACCTTGGTCTCGGCCTCGGCAACCCGTTGGGATCGTCTTTCCAAGCCATGTCTGAGATG
>SSBG01000004.1:492727-512543 GCA_028220655.1 Shiraia bambusicola | reverse complement strand
TTGTTTTTTTTTTTTTTTTTTTTTTTTGGTTGGGGTTGTTCATTATTGAGGGGGGCTGCATTGGGGATGGTGGTGGTGGGTGGGGTTTTTTTTGTGTGGGATTAACGTGTTCTGTGTGTGTGTGTGTGTGTGCGGTATAAATGTGAGGATGAAAGTGAAAGTAGGTTATGCATGTACTCCGTAGTTTAGTAACTAGTGGTTTTTTTTTATGAAAATGTGTGGGAAGATTGAAATGGAGTTTTTGGTAAGAGGAGGGGTTTTTTTTTTCATTTTTATTATTATTCTTTTTGTTTTGGGATTTAATAGCTAATCCGTAGTTAGGTTGGGGGGTCTGGATTATGTAGGTAACGTGTGTGAGTGGAGTTGTACTGCTTTTATTGATGATGATGATGTTGTAGTGCAGTTTTTGACTAACTACCTAGAACTTCGGGTGTTTTTTTTTCGCGCTGGCTTCGCGTGCTTTTCGCTCTTTTTCTTGCGCGTATGACCTGACACGGACACGTACCTATTTAGTACCCTAGAATTTGTGTGGTTGTTAATAAGCTTTGTCAGAGAGAAGGGGGCCGGGTGGGTCGGTTGAGTATCGTCATTGATTGTTCTTGCTTTGCTTACCTAACTTTTTTTTACGACTCCACTTGTGCACCTCACCTTTAAGCTCTACCGCTTTTGCAAAGAGAAAAAAAAATTGAATAGGCATGCTGTGATTTAAGATTGATTTGGGTGTATGTCCGAGAGGATGGGTTTTTTTCATCGGGATGTGCTGTTGTTAGGCACTGTTTTTCCAACTGTAGATAGCTTTGAGAGGTGTTACATAATATTCCGTATATCATGGGTTTTGGCATAACTAGGTATTGACAAGCTTCTTTCCAATAACTGCTTACCGCGGCTCAGTAAGTATATTGGGACTTGGCATGTTCGCGCGTTGCTTTGGAATAGGCTCTGAGGAATGATCATGGCTTGATTCCAAGCTTTCATATAGTTCTAGTCGAGATCGATTTTCCCCTACATTCTCGACACTGCCAATTGCTTATCTGTAAGTGGTCAATTGCACTACTCTAGCGCAAGATTTTTCTCCTTATGGTCGTAGCTAGGTACGACACATGTTTCGCAAGCAGGTTTTGATTACTAGAGTTGTAACCCTTCATGTTTAAGATACACAAATCAATTACATGACTACATTTGTAGATTGAAGCGTAAAGTTTGTCGTCTACTCAGTTTATTCTTATGTAATCGGAGGCAACTTGAATGTACTCATGGAGAACGCTAAAAGCCTCACATAAAACTAAGAACATATACTAATGCATTGTTATGCAGGGCAACGAAAAACAAGTATGTGTACTACAAAGGCGTGCCTAAGCTAGTCTTTAACATTATTTTTTTGCCTTATGGATCTCGCGTTGTTGCCTGGTGGTGCACTGTTCGAACCAAACAGGGTTCGCTAAAGAATTTCTCAGCCATATATTAGTAGCTCAATACTCTGGAACCTGGAAGGAGCGCCATAACTGGGGTATGAGTGGCGTTGTAATTTTTGAGAAACAGCCCCCTTGAGGGGAGGAAGGAGACCAAGGTGAAGGCGCTTGAGGAGTTGCATGATAATGGTTACGCAATGGGTAGGACCAGCTATATATACCAAGAAGATCTGATTGAAAAGGCTATACTGTCTTCAGTGGAGGATTCATGTAGAAGAGTGATGATTAAGATCGATGGGAGAGGGGTCCAGTCTATCATCTGGTGGGTGGTGTGAAACGGTGAGACCACCGATCACGTGGAGTTACGACAGGATTGATTCACCACCAGGCCTACGGAGTATTATTGAGATGCTTTTCAGCCGAGGCATGTTAATTAGACCAAGCTTGCAATGGATTCGTAGTGTCAAGATGGTGGACGCAGCCTCCCGATTAATAGCTTAACTATTGGCCCCAGCCACCTGCCAGGCACAACAACATTGCATCATGCTATCGTCGCCCACAGTGCATGGCAGTCTACGGGGTACGGAGTACAGTCTTCCCTCGTTTGTGCACGCCCACTCTGATCTCTACATCTGCTTTTTACATCGGCTCGGCAACTATACCTGCCTTGTATATCCTCCATAACCTATTCCAGCGTTCATCTGCTGCTCCAACTAGCGCCGGCACCTCCGGTTGTCAACACCCATCAACTTGTTGTTCCCCCAGGCGACCGCGCGGCTTCAATCAAAACACTCCCACGGCAACCTTTGCCTCGCAACGCGCGCATACAGGCGCTTTTGCGCAACACCAATTCCAGACATGCCTGTCGTGCCTGACCCTTATGATGTTATTGCCGCTCAAATTGACCATCTTGCGCCCCGGGATCCCAGCCTGAAGTCGCGACGGCCCACGAACGACTACTCTGCTATCGTCTTGGAGGCGCCTCAACAACAGCCAGTCGCCAGGCGACAACAGCAAATAGTTGTGCAGGGCATAATACCCACCTATTACAATCTTTCAGGGCCACAACCAGGCGCAGTTGTGGGTATCGTCTTGGGCAGCGTCGCAGGTTTCCTGCTCATTGTGTGGTTGCTAACCACGCTGGCCGGCGGAGGTGGCATAGGAGGACGGAGTACTGCCATGGCTGGTCAAGAAGAGATTATAGTAAAGAAACGCCGCAATTCCCATGGAGGAGGGCGGTCCCGTGTCAGCCGCCGCACCACTCAGGTACGCGAAGTTAGCAGGAGTCCAAGGAGATCAGGCGGACGTTCAACACTCATTGTCGAAGAGCGAAGGGGCCCACCACCTCCAAGAGCAAGAACAAGAAGCAGGAGCATCATTGTGGAGGAGCAACGCCGTGTACCAGGTGACGACGTTGTTGAAGTCATCGAGGAACATGACGAATATAGCGACAGGAGAGGAAGCCGAAGGGGGTCCGGCTATCGGTGAGTCTAATACATTTTCTGTGGAACAGAAATCTCTTACTAATATGGCTAGGTGATTAGCTACTGAGAGTATCTAATTACTCTGAAGCGCCAAAACCCTAATCTGAAACCCTCACCCGACAACATATCTACATACTTTTGCCATGTGCAATTCTTCGTGGCAAGGGCCTCTACGATACCCGATATCATTATCATTGCTGTATTCTGTTTTTTTTTAGTTTTGAACATATTGGCACAGCGTAGTCGGACTCTCTTTCTTTGTACATTATTCTCATCCCGTTTAGCATAGGTGTCAATAGCAGTGGGAAAGGGCCCAGAGCTGGTATACGATTGGGTGGAGTTTGAAGGATCATACCTATTTCCATCAACAACATATGACGGATATACATGTTGTGCATAGTGGACACGGGAGAACGACCTAAAAGGATGACAAATTTTCACCCAATATATTAAACTTAACATAACTAGGCCATGAACAATTTATATTACAAACCTGTACACTTACCCGAGTTGCGTAATTGTTTAATCAAGACGAGAAGACTAGCAAGAACATAACAATACTTATATTCAAGAAGAAAATCCATGCGAATCTAGGGCGCACTTTGTCCATCTATTTGAGAAGCTCTTTAACTTACGGAGTATTGGCTGCTTCAACGTGGATACAAAGTCGTATCGTCTCGTGGCTGAACGGTGTTAGCCTATTGGTTCACTTATTGAACGAACTTCGTATATTTGCCAAGACTTGTAGATGAATTAGGTACCTAGATTAGTTACTCCTCAACCCACGTCACTTCAAATCCAACATTACATTACGCCAACTTTCAGCTCTAGCCAGGATTTTAATGTGTAACACAACTGCGTATGCTGCTTATTTTGTCAAGGTTCGTATACCGCTGCTATATCTTGATCATGTAGACCTCTTTAACATGTGGTACATAGGAGACTAACTATACCACGTAATTTCAACATTATAATCGATAAATTTGCGCCCCACAGAGAGCCCCTACTGCAACATCGTGCCCCACAAATCATATATACATCAGACGGTCGTTCAGCCACTCAGCAATACTCGACAAGTGTTTCTCCAACAAAGTCTGCTATATTCGAGATAGTGCGTTCCAACATGAGTGTTCTCCATCAGTACACTGGAGAAGAAGGCAAAGACGAGCTTCGCATCCTTGATTCGCTCATCAGTCATCCAGACAGGACTCCCGAAGAGACAGTCGAAGAGATCACCAAGCTCACGTTAGCACCAAAAACATACGACAGGCAGCTTGGAGATCACTGTTATTTTACTGCTGTTGCACTGCTCGAAGCAGCCGCCCGTACTTTCCCAACCCAGCAATCTAAACTCGTCAGTTTCCTGCACAAGCTTCGCAGCACTACAGTCAATGACCCTTCCTCTGGCGAGTCGATGAAACACGAGGGTCGGATCATCTGGTCTGGCCTACCTACTTTTGGATATACGTTCGCTGATAAGCTAAACTCGATCCCTGGTATGCACTACAATGGCAATCGTCACTTTGCCGGCTAATTTGTTCTAGGATCGTCCAATGCCACTTCTGAGCAAAGGCAGATATGGGAAAACACCATGGCGTTCTTTGCACAACTCGATGCAAGTACTCAGGACCCCGAGCTTGATTTCACTCTTACATGGGCAATGGCTTTCATTTTGGCAGCTTTCAAACCGAGTTCATCTTCAGAACCAGATGAGATTGCTGTTCGTCTTGCATCCGTATGGTTTATTTATGATTCACAAAAGTTGTGGAACAAGGTCAAGACGAATGGGGGTATCACTCTTGAACAGTGGCAGCAATGGAAGAAGGGATTAGAGAATGTACAACAGTCATCTACTGATGAGACTAAAAGCCTAGTCGACAAGGCCTTAGCTGAGATTGGACGGGTAGAGTCGAGTTGAAGTAATAATGTGCAGTTGCAGATACTGTGGCCAGGGACTTATCCTCAGACTCCTATTGGTTAGTTAACGGTCAAAGGTCTTGGCGTGACTCAAGAGCACTTCCGACCCTCTTAAATATAATAATACGAGCGTTGGGTAGCTCATTTAGTTATCGTCTTGACAGTTGATGTTTGGCTTACCTCCCAAAGCCCTGGTTCCACAGACACATCATCACTCAACGGACCCGTAACATATCTGCCTGCTTACTTCCCCGCCTAACTATTCAAGATAGGCAGAAAACACAAAGCACACCGCCAGCAGCTCACTCAGAGCAAGCCGTGGCGCGACTCAGAAAAAGGCCGTAAAGGTAAAGGAAAGGAAAAAGGCAAAGGCAAACGCGGCAAAATGGGCAACGACGAGTCTCGAATGGTGGACGCAGATACGCCACCCCGGACCCTCAAGGCACGCTCACTAGAAGCACTGGCACAATATATCAAAGATGGTCGGGCGCAACAGATTGTAGTCATGGCGAGTTGCCCCATGTTGAATGAGAAGCGGATACTGACTCTTACAAGGTAGGCGCAGGCATAAGCACATCCGCAGGCATACCAGACTTTCGATCACCGGAGACCGGGCTATATGCCAATCTCGCGCGACTCGAGCTTCCCTACGCAGAAGCCGTCTTTGACATATCATATTTCCGCAACAAGCCAGAGCCCTTCTATACGCTCGCGCAAGAACTATATCCCGGCAAATATCGACCCACAATAACCCACTCGTTTATCAACCTGCTGCATAAAAAGGGTTTATTGCTGAAGCTATTCACCCAGAACATCGACTGTCTGGAGCGCGAAGCCGGTGTACCAGGAGACAAGATAATAGAAGCACACGGCAGTTTTGCAAAGCAAAGCTGCATCGAATGCAAAACCCCCTATCCCGACGACCGCATGCGCAAAGCCATTCAGAAAAAATGGGTTCCTCACTGCCTCGATGCCGCCTGCAACGGTCTTGTCAAGCCCGAAATCGTCTTCTTTGGCGAACAGCTGCCAGCCGCTTTCTTTGAGAACCGCAATCTGCCTTGTGAAGCAGACTTGGCCATTATCATGGGCTCCTCGCTTTCCGTCCACCCTTTCGCTTCCCTCCCGCAGTTCTGCCGAGACAATACGCCCCGCTTACTCATTAACCGCGAACAAGTCGGCGACCTGGGCGCGCGTTCCGATGATGTCCTCATCCTCGACGACTGCGATGCGGGCGTCAGACTCTTGGCCGAGGCGTGTGGCTGGCTAGATGAATTAGAAGCGTTGTGGGCAGACACTGCGCCACCTCATGAGCTTACGAATAGCGTGGACGAAGAAGTAGACCCGGTCAAGAAGAGCAGGGATGAATTACTGCAAGAGGAAGTCGACAAGCTGACTAGAGATGTGGAGAAGACGCTCAGACTGGGCAAGTCGCAGCACGAGTGGTTGGAGAAGCATATTGATTGCAAGATTGCGAGGGGGGCAGCTAATGGAGGGATTGAATCAAAGGCTGAGAACTTGAAACCTCCTGATGGTGAGGACGAGGCGGGGGAAATGGCGCCGAATGGCAAGACGGGTGACGAGGGAGGTTTGGGACATGTTTTTCCGCATTTGAAGAGGAGTTCATTGTAGAATTTTTTTTCTTTTTTTTTTTAATTAGATTTTTCTGGCATTGATTACTTTTTTCTTTTCTCCCGCTTTTTCAAGGTTCAGTAAAAGGGTACGTTAATTCAAACGCACATGATATCTGTACAAATTCACCCTAAAAGTAATTCTCTCAGCCCACCAGATGATTCTGAAAAAAGAAATTATCAATTCCGCTAGTTATTACTAGATGTATATATATATATGCTACTTTACTGACTAACCAAAGAAAAAAAAACCCCAACCCCATACTACTATCCTTGTATAAACAATACCCAGAAACACCAACAACTTGGGGGAAAAAAAAAACTAAAGTAATTCACCCTCTTCGTCTAATCCCCCTTCCCCGTCGTCTTCCCAATCGACATCTGCCGCCGCTTCATCCGCTCTCCTCTGCACCTCGGCCAAGCCACTCATTTCCTCCACCCACCCCCTCTCATTCAACGCCTTTTGCACAAATTCCCATGGATTACGCTCGTACTCTTTAATCACTCGGTCACTGCACGCAGAGCAGCAATCATATGGTTTGCCCTCGACCTGGATATTCGAGAATGTAGATAGATAGCCGCGGATCGTATGCGGGATAGTGCCGAGGGGGTGTTGGAAGGGAGGTGGGAGCGAGGGATGTAATGGTTTAGCTTGGGCTGAGCCTGTGGGTGCGCGGGCTTGGGAGGGGTGTTGGAGGATGGAGACGAGGAGCTCGACTAGGAGGGAGGAAGCGAGTGGGGCGACGCCGGGGCGGGTGACTGTACATTGTTGGTCGAGGGTGGCGTTGCTAAGGGACTGGGAGATGTTAGATGTTTTCAGGACTTTCAGAGGGTGGAGGATGTACATCTGCGGGAGCGACAACATCGTTGCAGAAGTAGCAGCCGAGTTCGACTTCGCCTTCTTGGTTTGTTTTGAGGCCGTGGCGCATTACGACAAATGTGTCGAAGCCTAGAGCGGCGTTGAGGACGATTTTGCCTGCTGCTTTGCCCATTACTGTTGGGAGCCATCTGCTTTCTCTTGTGTCCATGAGTAGGAATATGACGTCGTGTTCGTCTACTAGTTTCTGCAACTTTTCGAAATCGCCTTTTGTCTTTGCTGCATCGGTAATGGGATGGCCTGCCATTGGGACCTCCATGACATGGCCCGTCGCATCCACTCCTGGGTAAATTTCTTCCAGTGCCTCTGCGGCTCTTTCTGCCTTCTTGGCACCTCCTTGTAAGCAATCCTTGAAATCAAAGAGAGGTTGTCGGACTGGATTCGAAAAGCTAACAGTGGCGTTGTCGATAAAGGTAATTTTCCGTACACCCCAACCCATCAATGTCCTCGAAACATAGGTTCCCAAAGTTCCAGCTCCCAGCAAAAGGCATTTGCAGTTCTTGATAACGTCCAAATCAATGCCTGGCGCTATTCGCCATTTGATGAGCTTCAAGTTGAGGTCCACAGCTTGATCAGCTAGTTTTCGTTCGTCCATGTACTCTGAGAGATCCACCGTTCGCGAAGTCAATTTTCCCGCTTCAGTCCGCTCCCATCCTGTTACTTTGGGTAATTTCGGTGTGCGTGGACGATCACTTGGTTCCTCTGGAGTTATAGATGCGCCTAGAGTAGGGTCGGATTGTAGCTGTAGTATAATGGAATTTGGTTGATCTCGCCTGAGATGGGTATCGCGGTAGCATAAGATTTGAGCTTCGTCAAGGTTCCACTTGTGTCGTATGAGGATAAGTAGGTTTCTTAGGGGCCATCCGGGATTAGTCTCGTAAGTCGATGGATCAGCAAAACAAATGAAGCGATCTTGCTTGTCGACACCTTGGAAAAATCCCTTTTCGTACATTTCTAGCCGTCCGATAGTCCAAGTGTATCCAAACTCTTCCAAAGGCGTGACTGGTGTTTTTGGCCGCTCTTCAGCGTCTGCACCTCCACATACTCGCTTAGCCAGGAAGAAACCTCTTTGACGCACGTCTGAACTGTATCTCCATGTCTGTACTGCATCCACTAAATAGGTTGTTTCTCGGGCAAGCAGCTTAGATGCTCCCCCAACCTGCCTCCACTGTGGATCCGACTGTATTGCGGGGAAGCCAAAGTGGTACGTAAACTTGTACTTTTTCAGGTTGGCGAAAATGATGGCTGTGAAGGAGGAGAGGAGGGAAGGGCATTCGTATATCGAGCCATCATGGATAGCTTCCCATATCTGGCTCGAATTAGCTAGCGCACGAAGAACCGAGGTTCGTCTCAGGGCCTACAGTTTGCGCGCATCGCTCGAGGATTGCAGTACGGTCGAGGTTCTTGTAATCTTCTATGGTGTTGCAATTCTTTATGATGCCTTCAGCGCGGCAGTATGTTGGTGGTGTACTATCAGGCAACCGTCAGCGCACACATGGCGGCAGGCCCTGCCGAGGTACCTACTCATCTGATGTGAGAGCGTTTGGATGTATCTGGATGCGCATCGACCTCGACGCATGGTCGCCTGCTCGCACCTCATACAAACCTAGGACTCTTCGCGCAGAATCGTCAAGCTTATCGTGGTTTATTTTGATATGTGCCAGTGCTGCATAGAACTGGACATCGACGTCGCTTTGCCAGGGCGCGAACTTGAGCGTCGCCATACTGTAGGGCGGGGGTGGGGTAGCTCGACTCGAGTACCGAGTATTATGACAATGGTTAGTTAACTATAGCTAGAGCTGAGTGAAGACAGAAGGGTGTTGAAGAAGGGGGAGGGCTGTAGGTACAAGCGAGCAGGAGGTCAGCACGTCATAAGGCAGGCAGTCATAGCACGTGCGCGTGAGAGCAATCAGGCACGCGCCATGGGTGAATGGTGTGAATGTCTTAGAACTCAGGCGTCGTCGCCGTGGTCACCTAACTACCTACATAATTAGTATCTAACTACCTAGTTAGGTATTATGACTATCTACGGAGTATTAGGTACCTAGGTATGACCATTTGGCGGGGCAGCAAGGGTAGTTAAATTTAACTCGTTGATAGTCGCGTTCCTGCAGCCGCTCCATAGCGCCAACTAATTAACACCTCATTACTACCTATACAAACTATCATGGTCATGACATCAAGTGTCGTGTGTTTTCTTTGTGTGCGGTGCCACGACGGTCTCTCCATTGCCCATTATGCTCATTGGACTGTGCGGAGGCAAGAACATGCCACGTCACATGACGCCAAGCTGCAACCACTGATGCATCTTAGGAATCTGCTCGGGCAAGTCTTCCATTGCCTCGTGCCTTGTGTCAGAACATGGCTTCAAACGCATACGCCTAGCCTGCACCACTTCTACACCATCGGTCCAAGAATCCGCTTCCCACGCCGCCGTCCCTACCCAGCTTCCAAAGACAGAAGACGCCGAGTACGCCTTTCCAGACATTGATTCGTTGTTGGAGCTGGTCACATTGAGATGGAAGGAACGATGGGTCACGACGGACATATGGGACCAGGACGTGGTCGACGCTCTGTTACGCCGCCCATTCTTCCTTCTCGTCAGCGTCGATGCACCTGTCAGTATGCGGTGGAAGCGCTTCATTGACCGCTGTGCTGCCAACCAGCTCGCCCCGCCAACACTCGAGGAATTCGTCCTACGTGACGATGCACATCTCTTCGCCCCTGACACTGGCCGAAGTGCTCTGTTCCAACGAGCCCAGCTCAAGTTGCTCAACTCTGCCCCGTCCATTGCTCTCCTGCGCAATGCCATACTCTCACTCAATCTTACAGACGAAGCCCGTCTTCGACCCAGCTGGGATCAGTATTTCATGCAGCTGGCCGATTTAGCTGCCCACAGAAGCAACTGCATGAAGAGAAGGGTCGGCTGTGTTATAGTCAGGGAGAAGCGAGTCGTTAGCACAGGATACAATGGCACTCCAAGAGGCATGACAAACTGCAACGAGGGTGGCTGTCCTCGATGCAACAACGCCGCCAAGGGTGGTACCTCTCTTTCAACATGTCTCTGCCTCCATGCGGAAGAAAATGCCCTGCTCGAGGCTGGCCGAGATCGTATTGGAGGCAGTGCCATTCTATATTGCAACACTTGTCCTTGCTTGACCTGCAGTGTCAAAATCACTCAGGTTGGCATCAGTGAGGTTGTGTACAATCAAGGCTATTTGGTCGATACCAAGACTGCTGAAATCTTTGCTGAGAGCGGCGTACGCTTGAGACAATTCTCACCTCCTGCTGGAGGATTGGTGGATCTCTCTATGGGAGCATTTACAAAAGGTACCGCAGCGATTAAAGTAGAGGACGTTCGTGACGTATTCAGTGACGACAATTTTGTGCGCCCGTTATGATAGGTCAATACAGCTTTGCTCAAGTTCTACATACTCTTTCAAGTTCTGATATCCTCTCTGCGTCTAAACATACACCCTTGCCTGTAGTTTTGTGCAAGCCAGTCATCCAAGCTCATTCAGCTCTGCAGCATAACCTCCTTACAGCCAACCATCGCCATATTGACACGCAGAGCCCAAAGCATACTGTGGAAGATTACAAGACAAACTAACAATATCACATCTTACGCTGTAATACAAAGTATAGTCGCATACACCCTCCACTATAAAGCTAAATTACTTTTTCTTTTTTGCTTAGTTACTAGAAAAGCTACTACTATATTCTAATCTATCCTATCTAGAACTTTTCCTTCTTACTTGTAGTATATATACCTCTATTCAAACTCGAATTTCAAGAAGCTATATGCCTAAGAAGAGGGAAGAAAAGAAAAGAAAGGGGATTTAGGTATGTGTATTAGTTTAGATAAGTATCACGCAAGGTATGCTAGTAGGAATTGCTAATTAGTTAAGAGATTAATTCTTGGTACAAGGTAGATAGGTAGTTAATTAGGGTAATTAGTATTTTGCATAGCATTTCAACTGTAGGATTACTTGCTTAGAGGAAATATAGTAGAGACAAAGATATATAATTACATGTGTTAGTTAATCCCAGAGTTTTAAATTCAAATAATATAAATTACAACTAACTACTCCTACTACATCTCTAAATTCTCACAAACTACACCCAACAAATTCACTCACTACGCTTCGATTTCCATACTAAATCTCCCTCCCTCTACTTTACATCACTACCCTACCTGTGAAAAAAAAAAAAAAAAGACTTAGTTAACTACCAACAAACAAAACAAAAACAGAGACATTACCATGATCATCACCGCTCAACCAACCGAACCCACAACTCCTCAGGCTCGCCAAAACTCAACGCAATACTCGCCACACTGCCGTCTAGCACCTTTCTAATCCCTTGCTTTGCCCTATTTTCATATTCTTCTTCTTCCTTGCCTTTCCTACTCCCACTAGCACCATCATTCCCACCGCCACCGCGCTCCTCCCGCAAAGCAGGAACAACCCGCCACCTCCCCAACACCGTCGCCAAAACAGCCGTAAACTCCACCTGAGCAAACTTCATGCCCGGACAGACGCGCGGCCCCGCACCCCAAGCAAAAAAACCCTTTTGATGTGCTACCAGAGTTTCTTCATCCATGTCGTCCTGCGCACCACTACTGGCGGGGGACAGAATCCAGCGACGCGGATCCCAGGTCAAAGGGCTGGCAGGGAAGTTTTGGGGCGAGGTATGGGAGGCGTAGATGTTTAGGGAGATTTGGGTATTAGGGGGGATGGGTAAGGGGTATGGTTGGAGGAGGAGGTTGGGAGAGGTGGTGGAAGGGGAAATGAGGATGTGAAGGGGTTCTATAGTCTTGTGATTTGAAGGGAGGGCAATGTCGCGCCAAGGGGGAGGGACGCCATAGAGTCTTAGGGTTTCGTACATTACAGCCAAAGTGCGTTTTAGCCTTGGGTGGGTTCTTGTGTAGTCGAGGGGGGAGAGGGTACCTGTTACGTGGGTGAGTTCTTGGGCTAGCCAGTCTTGTAGGTGGGGGTTGATGGCGAGGAGGGCTAGGGAGTAGGAGATTGTTGTGGCGGTTGTTTCGTGGCCGGCAAAGGCGAACATGAACATGTTTCCTGTTAGTTCGGCGTCGGTCATGTAGGCTGAGGATTTTGGGTTGGAGGCTTTTACTTGGTCGCTTGCTTTGACGAGGGCGTTGAGGAGGTTGAGGTGTTTGTTGGGGGGTGGATATGTGCTTGTTTCTTTGCGTTGGCCGGCTATGGCTTCGAGCATGTAGCTTCTGAATTCTCGTAGGGCGAGTTGGACTTTTTGGATGCGTGTTGAGAGGACGGGTTGGATCATGGGTTTCGTTAGTAATGGCATTTTGCCCACAATGGCTGCGGTAACGGGACTGCGTAGGACGATTCTAAGTGCCTCGCGAAAGGACAGCTCATGGTTGGGCGCAAGCTGATTGACGCCTTCACGAAAATTACGCTGCTCTCCAAAGGCAGCAGCGGTGAGCACATGAAGTGCTACTGTCCCCGAGTCTTGTACAACCGCATTGGACTTTGCATCTGGTTTGGCCAGCCACTCTTGCAACATGTCGTTTGCCTGCCTTAGACTTTCGTCCCAGACAAAAGTGCTCACTCTCTCGTTGAAACACGGAGCAGTCAGCTTTCTGTGTCTGACCCACGCCTCATCGTTCACAGTGATGATATTGGGTCCGAAAAAGTCAAGCGTCTTCATAACATCGGGTTTGACAAAGTCCTTCATTTTCTTGTACACGTATTCGATAGCCGTGGGGTCGCTCGTGCACAACATGTTGAAGCCCGGCGATACAATGATGAAACATGATCCCAGCTCTTGATGGAGCGAATTCTTGTCTTGCCATGAGCACGTCTGATCCAGTGCACGAAACCATCGCTGGCGCTTAATGATGGAACCGAAGAGCGCAGGACACAAGTGCCAGGGAAGTTCAAAAGGCGTAAGGGGGCTGATGATGAGGCGTAGCCCTGTTCTTCGTGCGTTGAGATAGTTGCAATAGATCTTGTAAGGCCAGATAGATACGGCAGCAAGAACAACAAGTATGAGAAGATGAATGACCATGTTGAATGTGTCTAGACAGAGAGGAAATAAACAGCTCCTCTTCTTTTGCACTGGCAATACTTGAGAATTTGGTGGTAGGAATAGGTCTTTGCCTATAGCGACGTCAACGTTGAGTGGCAAGGATCAAGAATCAAGTTGTGGGGTAGTACAAGTGGCACGCGGAAGTCGCTCGCCGCCGTGCAGCAACAAATGACTACTGTTCGTGGTGTTTGTGTAAATGCACAATCAGCAGCTCTTTTGCTTATTACTCAGTTCAGTCACCCAGCTCTACATGTAAGCACTGCACCTTCTATAAACCCAATCATTTATAGAACAAATGGTTGTTGTTGATTAGATCTGATTTGCACAAGGAGAGGGAAAGAACGTTTGTCAAGAACAAAAGCGCCACTTACGTTGGAGCGATGCCTCCAGCTTTCAAAGAAAACGTAGGCCATGTAATAGCCAGCTGCCGACGAGACCAAGTTGCGATCAGGGCATTCATTACTCGATGCTACTTTCGCGAGAATGAACAGGAAAGATGCCAGTCACCAAAACAGATAACAAGACCAGGCCATCAATCCGCAAGACATACACACAATCTTTTCTTCAACCTCTCTCCATAAAAGAATCGAATCAACACAAGTAACAACAGCCGATCACAAAACGGCAATTCGCAACCTATCAACCACGACACGAAAGGTTGAAAACAAGGGAGTAAAAGCAATGCCAACCACCACACTTAAATGTCACCCTTTTTTCCCTTTTACCAAACAACATCAACCGCAGCTCACAGCCCACCTCAGCCTCGGCGTTGCAACATTACCTACCTACCTACATACCTACTCAATAGGCAAGTAGCCAAAAAGCAAACGAAACACATCTTTCACAAGCTACGCAACAGTTCGCATGTGCATCTGCACGTCCACGGGCATGTAGTAGTTTAGTCTCGCATTCCCCTCCCCCCTAATACGCATGCAGGGTCAGGGCATGGAGAAGATGTCAAAAAAAAGAAACCCCCCCCCTCCCTCCCCGCAGAAGTTTTCTGCTGGCTGCAACCGAAAGCGATGACCGAAGATGCATGGCCCATTACTCGGCAGCAAAGGGGGATGGAAAAAAAAAAAAGTGACGGGGGGTTTTAAAAAAAAAAAAAATGCAACGCGGACTGTTTGATCATCAGAGCTACTACGTTTTGGCACAGAGTAGGTAAATACCTATGCGAACGTGAGTTCGCATGTGTGATATTTAGGTAGGTAGGTCGCTATTATTATCAACAATAGGTGCCCTTGAGTGCCCGAACATGTATTCTTCTCAACATTTAGGCTTCCGTGTTGTTATTCTCATCATTCTTCGTCCAAGTATTACGGAGTATTTTATGCACGTATTCAAAAACAGCACCTTGAACAAACCCAACAGAAAGAAAGAAGGAGAAACAAAAAAAACGCACACACACACACACACACACAAACACACATACGTAGTAATACTCCGAGACAAACCACGGTTTAGAAACCTACATTGACAAGTTTCATAGCGGTCCGTCCGGACCTGGTACTTTTAATAAGCATGCCAATCTACCCCGCTGTGAAACCAAGGATCAAAAGAGCAAAACAAAAAAAAAGAAAAAAAAAAGGGAAAAAAATTCCGCTCCGGTTTAGGTAGTTAATTACAGCGCAAGGTAAGGTAAGGCTACAAGAACCCACCCACCCACCCCCATCTCTCTACTAATGCCATTTTTTTACTCCGTACAGCAAGAATACTCCGTAGTTAACAGACACGATGATAATTAGTGACATTCTTGCTCCACCACCTTCCTACCTAACAAAGCCAAGACCCGGGCCGCCAACACGCAGAGATTTCTCCCCCCCCCCCTGCCCCCGGGAGTAAGTAGGTAATAACCCAACCGCGTTTCCAGCCACCACCACCACCACCACCACATTCTACTTCTAGAGAGGGGGGGGGGGTATAGCGAGGCACGAGTGCGAAAAGTAAGGGGAATGGGTAGGTACACTGGTTTGTGGTGGTGGTGGTGGTGGTGGTGGTGGTGGTGGTGGTTGGGAATGATATCTGCTGATTGATTGATTAATAACTCCATAACTAGATAGAGTGTGTATAATGTTAATTAAAGGAAAGTTACGGGGGTGAGGTAGGTATTATGGTGCTATTATTAGGTAGTTTGTGTGTTTTGGAGAGAGTTTGGTTGGATTTGGATTGTAATTACTCCGTAGGCAAGTAGTATTAGTAGTAGGTAGGTGCGAAAAGCAAAGGATTGTGTGTGTGTGTGTGTGTGGTGTTGGCTTGGGCTAATTAATTTCTGATGCTAATTATTTCAAACATGTCAAAACCCGGCGGCTTTGGTAAATCTTACTCGAGGAAAGGTGGATTTTGAGAAGGTGGTGCGGGAAGGCGATGCTGCGAAAGGGTGTAGTGACTCGGTGTTACGATTGAGTTGCCATATTGATTTTCTCTAAGCGATATTGACTCTATCATCATCATCATCATCATCCGGGCTGAGAAGTTGGGACAAAGGTTAAAATTGACCAACCGCCCCGTTACCATGATCTTGGATGGCATGTGTAATTAGCTATTCGCTTTCCCCTGTTCCCAAGATTTGTTGATTCATGGTTCCTGTCTCGGAGAGCAATGGTAGCATGGCACTCCAATGAATGACATTGAGGGCCAGTGGTTTTGTTAAGGTTTACTAGTGGTGAAGGTAAACAGCTGAAAGCGAAGACTAAACCTTTTCAAAGGGGGGGGCATGGCCTGCTGTAGTCATCAATCTGTTGTAACTATATCGCATATGCAGCCGGCCGCCGTCCGCAATGATAATCCGGGTCAGCATAACTAACCCACAACATTGGGTTCAAGTGTTTTGACACATGCGCTGCAGAAGTGCGGCAGGCTGAAATGGGGGCGCAAGGATGCATCCCCCACCAACAGTCAACATGTTTGCACAGACGTCTTAGAACGCATGTTTGCACCGCGTACCTGCCCAATGCAGATGGTCGCGAGCACTGGAGCACTATTACCTATGTTCACCATTCTTGGACATGGGCAGACTTGATGTACTCCGTAATCATATCACTCTAGACGATATAGCTGTACAGAGTGCTGCGTATCCCCAGGTAAACAACCACCAGCCACGCAAATAATGCACGTAGCGATGTCGTGCTTTGTATGCGGGGTGGTATGTGGTATGTAGTTAGCGAGGGCGCCGCAATGCTAAGCGGCTCTCCCGTGAGGTGGCCGCCTGCTTGCTGCCGCCGCCGCCGCCGCCGCTCCAAGATGCTGCAGGATAGTGAACATGGATGAGGTTAAATCACAGCTTTTTTTTTTCGCCTTTCTTTTCTTTTTTGCTTTCTCTTTGGCGGGCGACAGTGGGGGTTCCCTCTGCCGGTACTTGTGCACAGTCACAGCCTCAACGGGAAGGAAGCTGCAGGTAGTATGTACTATGCGGCGGCTGCGGCGAAGGATAGCCGGACCTACCTTGAGCTTAGCTTGTTAAGGCGTACGTACCATGTAATATGTATACATATGGTTATGTATGTATGTATGTAGAAAAAGGCATGACAAGTGGCCATGGAACGGATGGAGCATAGACAGACTAGCGGTGTGAGAGAGGAGTGAAGGTTCCAGGCAGGTGGGGGAGGAAAAGAATGTTTGTTGACGGGACCAAGGGCATAGCGGTGGCTACGTGTTGTTTCAAGCGGACAATGAAACCCCTCACTTTTGAAATTATTTCATTGTGGTGGTGGGCTCTGTTGAGGAGCTGGCAGCTTGGGCCCAAAAGCACGCTAGAGAATGCTGCGGCAAGCGAGTCGACGGCACAGCATGAGGTGAGATGACAAGCAGACGGGAGACTGGGAGACTGGGCAAAAAGAAGTGGGGCAGTCGATAAAGCAAGACCGGTGAGAGCAGCGAAGGCAGCGAAGAGAGAGCGAGAGACGGGCCAATCACGAGTCCATGGCGAACCCCACGAGCGGTTCCGGGAATGCAAGGAGCGGCCGCCGTGGCTTGTCCGTGAGGGAGCCCCGATAACGGCTTTTGCTGGCTCCTGACGTGGCCGGCGCTGATTCGCAGCCGCACGCCTTGCCAATCAATATTGCTCTCAGTCCATCAAAAGGATTTGGACTTTTTTCCTGATACTACTACTACTCCTACTACTCCTCCTACTACTACTACTGCTACTGCTACCACCACTACTGCTACCACCACTACCACCACCGCCACTACCACCACCGCCACTACCACTGCTCCCCCCCCCACACCCTCTTGGTGCAACTGCGTGCAGAAATTAAATCACCCATTACCTACATACTACTACAATCTCTCTCTCGTTGGAGGCGAGGACAAAGGCGGGGCAGGAGCAAAGCTAGTGCCAAAGTGCAGGGGTATCCCCATATCACATGCATATGCACGCGCGGGTAGGTGCATCCGCAACCTGGCCAATCAGACCCCATATGGCCTGTCCCAACCCCCAGTCTTTTTTTTTCTTTTCTTTTTCTCCTCCTCCTTTTTTGCGGCATTGCCACCACTCGCGCTGCTGCCAGGAACGCTTGTCGACGGCATGACTGCTGATCAGAGCTTCTGGTGGTTGACGTTGGCATTCTGGAAATCAATCTCATCTTGCTTCATTTCCTGCGCCCTCCATTCGGACACCAGACACAAAGCTCAAATGTCCAAATCAGGACGCGGCGGGGCCCGGCTGAATCCGCCCAGGCAGTCCGATTCTAGATCGGTTGTCCGTACAGTGACTGCGGTTAGACAGGAATGCGCACAAGCCCCACTGCGTGGCCACCTCACGAGAACATAATGTGCTCGAGGCAACTGAAGGCTGAATCTGATACAGTGTACCGAGTACACAGCGCGAGCTGGCGCTTGCTCTTTGCTCTTGCTGCTACTGGCCCCTTGCCCAGCCCTCGAGTTTGAGCATTAGGCCCGGTGTCATGTGTTGTTGGCCTTGGTCTTACTCCATCGGTTATATTCCCGGGTCCTTTTCCACGTCAACTGGTCTGGTAAAAGACTGTTTAGGTACTTGCCTGCCTACCCAGTGCTATAATCTATTGCCAATTGTGGTGGTCAGCGAGTTACATGTAGAGAGACGGGTGCGGGCCTTTCTCCACGATCCGAATTCCGCACCCACAGCTGCGCGCCGGCTGCGCTGCACGTTTAGCACCTTTGCCCACGCGACCACGGTATCACTAGACGTTGCGGATGGGCTTAGGCCACCTTGTCTACAGAGCGCAGACCAACCTGCACACATCGTGGTACCCGTAACAATGTGTTTTGCTTGGGGTACATGACGGCTCAAGTCCTCGACTCCTAATACCGTCTACCATATCCACCCTGGGGAGCACCACTGTGCGGCGTGCCTCTCCCTGTGCAACCCCAGCAAGGACAGGATTACCTGGCCCGAGTCACGGTTTCCTTTTTTCCTTTTTTCTTTTTTTCTTTTTTTCAAAAAATCCCAATACTAGTCGGGATCAACCACATTTGATGGGTATCTACTACATACTATCTGGCCCTCATCTCCAGACACTCAAACTCTCAGTGGTGGTTGCACAGGCGCTCAGCGTATTCCGAGTGAGGCCTTTCTGGAGTCTGGACGCCGAGGACGCTTTGGCCAATGGAGAGGATGAAGACTCAAGAGCGCATCTGGTGAGAAACTTGAAGTCAAATGAGGGCGTCGGGGCCCCCCCCCCCCCTAGGAGCGCGCTCGCGACATGTTGTCGAATTGGATGCGAACAGCTGGTTTGGCGCATGGGGCGGGCGAGCAGATGTCGACCAGTCAGGACATGTGGCTGGCATGTCGCCGTGGAGCGCTGGTGGACGACTGAGGCTGTCATGGACTCATGGTTCGCATGAAGGTGCATGTGGTGCCGGGCACTTCCGCGGTCTGTGCGCCCAAGACGACATCCCGTGACCAGTGACATGGCTGGCCTGCTGGCTAGTAATAGTATACCTGTAACCTACCTAATACCTAGTCTACCCTGCCGTCTCTCGATAGCTATGTAAGGTAGGTAGGTACTCCGTAGAGGGTGTTAGGCTGGGACAGGACAGTTCAATGTTGGCCAAGTGCGGCGACAACAGCGGCTGGGTAATTGGCAATACCTACCTACCTAGACAAAGTCCGTATTGGCTCGTGTTTCAGCTCGCCGAAAAGAAGAAGGAAAAAAAAAAAAAAAAAGGGCCTTGTCCAGTTGCACCACGCCCCGTCCAAGGAAGATCCCCTGGTTTCCCGAGCGCGAGACACGACAATGGAGAGAGAGAGAGAGAGACAGAGCAGAGCATCCAAAACGTAGTAAGAGGGCTGCCGGGTGGCTGTTGAGAGAAAAGCGTGACTGCGCTGGCCGTGGCCCAAAACGGGCTAGCGGCGCCAGCACATCACTCACACCGCAAGTAGCAGCAGTCCTATCAGGGATTGCGGCGTCCACATCCAACACCAGGGCCGTGGTACAGTCGGCACGTTTGTCGAGC
>SSBG01000004.1:421735-451100 GCA_028220655.1 Shiraia bambusicola | reverse complement strand
AATTATTAAATACTTGAGAAGAACAAATTGGCAAAGCCCCAAGCTAAACATATACCCAGGACTTTGCCCGCGCCATCATCCGCGGCCTCTTCACCCCCCAAGCCGCAAACAAACGCTTTGTCGTCTCCGCAGGCATCATGCTCTCAGACGTGCTCATCACAGACTACCTGGCCGCCCGCTTCCCTGAACTCCAAAGCAGCAGTACTATTCTTCTACGCAAAAGCAAATGCCCCCCTGCTACCAGTACTACTCGTCCGTCGGAAGAAGAAGATCCCCCCCCTTCACCGGCTTTTCTAGACACTTATCTGGTCGCCAATATACTGGGTATGACGCATTATCTCTCGGCAGAGCAGACGCTGGCGGATACAGCGCAGCAAATTGTCGATTTGCAGCGGCGGAAGACTTGGCGGAGGATTACGCAGAGTTAGAGTTTTTATTTTGCTTGATTTCTTGGCTGGTTGGGGTTGTGTATTCAGTGTTGACGATTTAGGGACGTTCGTTTTATACTTTTTTTTTCCCAGAGGAAGGGGAGGAGGAATAAGACTGTGCATCGCCGGGGGGTTTTTTCCTTTTAAGATGATACCATCGAGTTTTATCATGTTTTGATATATTGTTTATTATACGTTTCCTTTTCTTTTATCTTCTCCTTCTTCTCCTTCTTCTTCTTCTTCTTCTTATTAGTATTATTATTATCTTATTAGTATTATTATTATCTTATTAGTATTATTATTGTTTTATGTTTAAAATACGATACGCAGTAGTTAGGTACCTATAGTTATAAAGTTATAAGATTACTAAATTATCGAGAAAAAAAAAGAGAAAAGAGAAACAAAAAAAATCTCAACGTTGCGTTGCAAGGCGTTTGGCGGATAGGTATCTACTCGCTACTTCTCTTAGAGGCTTTCCATTGGTCTACGTATTGTGAAGCCCCGCAGTGAAAAACACTGCATATTGAATTAGCTATTTCGCTCAATCAAGCACATAGACTAATTATATAAACTATACAAAATTCAAAACCTCCATCAACATCAAGTCGATGTGGCCGAGTGGTTATGGCGTGTGACTCAAGTTTGAACAAAACTTCCTGCTAGTTAGCAGGCGCATTCTCATCTCGTAAGAGGCAGTAAGTTTGGCCCGGTCCTTGGGATCTCCTTAATGGAATACTAATAATCTTTCAGTGGGTTCGAATCCCATCGTCGACAACATTCTTTTTTTTTAGCATTTTAGAGGCGCAGATGTTCTTTAGGCTTTGTGTGGGCCTTGGCTTGTAGTAGTACCCCACTATGCTGGCACTGCGCGGCAACTCTGAACGCTTTTATGTTTGGATTGTGGGGGTTTTTTTTTCGTTTAGATTCATAGTGCTTAGGCCAAGTATTCGCTGTGCTATTTGCGTAGGTTGTCTTTTGCGCATGTCCCCTGTCGTTCGTGAGCTATGTATAGTTAATTGCACGATGCCTTTTTTTTTATGCCTCAGAAGAAAGACCCGCTCGACCTTTTGTCGTTCTTCTCGTGACTAGCCAAAGTGGGCTAATATGAAGATTCTTCCAATCAATAAGCCAAGGTCTCGTCGTGGATAGCAGAGGTAAAATTAAATTGTATTCAAGGGATTGAATACTCTGCCATGGATGCTTATGCTTTTGCCCTATAAATGGTATGGATAAAGAATGGAAATGGACTCTATAGATAGGGTTGTAATTACTTATTATTCTATAGCTATTAGTGTTGGGGTTTGACTTGTTTAGTTTAGTAATAAGATTCGTTCATATAAGTGTACATGTTTTAGAGTTCTAGCTGCGTTCCCTAGTTCACTCTAGGTGCATCACCTTTTTCATAGGGTGATGAAGAGACCTGCTGTCGATGAAAGCTGCGTTGCGATGTCGACCTGGCGAGAGGCAGAGATTGCAGAAATTGGAGGGGTGGGCTTTTGATATGCATAGGAGTATACATGTAGTTAGTGAGTATAGAATGATTGATTGGGTGTTTGTGAGGTCAAGGGCTCAGAAGAAGAAGAATGTGAATATGTACTAGCTAATAAATATAGCCTGTTAGATCTCGATGTTCAAAATGGGTGCTAGACATTGAGATAAGGCTTGAGTCTGTCGAGTCTGACCTGGGAGGTACACAGTACAAGAATATCCCAAACGACCACTTTGTCGATGATTAAGGCTAATCAAGCACAGTCCATTTAAAGCCGCGAGTCTATACAAAAGCTCCAAAGCGAAGGCAAACAATATATTCAAAGACGTCCAGGTACATCCCAACATCTCACATCTCACATATGTAACCAACTCCATATCCCAATCGCGACTTTCCTCTTCTCTAACCCACCATCCTTTCCACCAGCCCACAATCACCGCTCCCCCCAAAACATCTTCCAAAATCACCCTACCTACACACCAGTCCCACAACACCACTCACTCCACCTCCTCCCCCTTGACATTAACCCTCTTCTTCCCCCCCTTCTTCCCCCCAAAGCAACACGCACACCCCCCACAAAACAACCCCCTCAACCACCCCCACCCATTCAAACTCGTCCGAATCCGCTGCCCAAAACTCCACGAATTATCAGGCCACACATTCTTCCTGTCCAACTGCTTATCAATCGGCCCCGTAGGCCCGCCCACAAACTTCTTGAAGCCCAGCAGCCCTTTTCCCTTTTGTCGCGGGTCCGACTCCGGGTACTCTTGGTCGCCCCAGTGGCCCAGGAAGTTGAGGTAGCTGCATGGCCAGGAGGGGTCCGAGGGCGTAAAGGTCGTGGTGGACGGCGTGAAGGTGTACATGTAGGAGGAGAGGAGCGGGTCCCAGAGGGGGCCGGCGTCGGTGTAGTCGACGAGGAGGAAGGGGGTGGAGAGCACGATGTTGGGGATCGTGTGGTCGTGGGTGCCGGCTGTGGCGTAGACTGCGTGCGAGCCGTAGGCGGAGTAGCAGATTGGCTGTTTGAAAGTTGGTTCTTTTTTTTTTTCTTTTTTTTTTCTTGGTTCAAGATTTGGGGGAATGGGGATTTGGGCGTACTCGTTTTCCAGACTTGTCTTTTTGCATGGCGGCGAAGGTGAAGGCTTCGCCGTTGCCGTGCTGCGATAGCCAGATGTATTTTGGAATGCCGTTTTCGAAACGGATCATGTTGTGTTCCCTGATACTTGGTATTAATTTTGTCTGTGGGTGGGGGGGTTTTTTTTGTCGGGACTTACCAGTCTCCAACATGGTCGCCTGTGGGTATTAGTATTTGTAAAGTATGGAAATCTCCACGTTACTTACCAAGTTGCTTTTCCAAAACGACGCCTCCCCAATTGAATGCGTAAAAGTAGAAATAAAAGGCGTCTACTTCTCCATTTCCTTTGTCCACTATGATGATCACCGAAGCTTTGATATCCCCCACTGAACCCTTCAAATCTGGTGTCACACCATAAAGCCACTTTGGATCAAGGGTGATGTTGTCGTTACTAGTAAGAAAAACATTTTTCCCACCCGAGCCAAAACTGTTCAGCTGGTCGAGGTTGGCTAACGTGAGCGGCGGCGAAGCTACTTGAACAGACTTGTAATCAACCTCAGAATGAGTATTAGTAATCTGTGCAGCGAGGGAAGAAGGACGATATGGGTCTAGAGAATGCAGATGGAGAAGAGGCGCTATACGAATTAGTCTAGTCCGAGTAGTTCACATGAATGGAATCGACTGCTCTAGATAGGTAATTATAACTCACCATGATCAAGAGCATACTGGGGGATCACACCCTCAGCCACTTTACTATTCTCGTCTTTCACCATCTTCAAAAAAAAAAGCCACAAACTCTTACAAGCCTGCCAGTATCAGCGCCACCTTACCTTTATAACTCAGCCCCCCATCAATATACTTGCTTTCATGGACAGGTCACGTCCCCTTAGGCTTCATCACACGCTTCACCACTACAGAAGAATTGCCAATAACTAACACGGCGAATCATACTCCATCACAGCCAAACGTTTTGCTCCAATTGGCACCTGCGCAAGTCGACGAGGCTTTTTATCAAAAGGTAACACAACTTAGCGCTCAAGCGGACGAGTTATCAAGATCGTCTGATCTCACAGTGCTACGAAGCAATGATTGACTTGGAGCACGCGCGTTGTGAGTCGCTAGGATGAGATAGGCAGGTAGATTGTCGTTCCTGTATTAATGCAGATAAATAGGTAACTATCTACGAAGTAGGGGACTTGATTACCTATGCCGAATTCCAATAGTCAAGCAATTACCTAGATAGAGAATTTCTTCTTCTTCGTCTTCTTCTTCGTCTTCTTCTTCGTCTTCTTCCACTTATCGTCGTTTCTTTCTTCTTTCTTGCAGATTGAATCCATGTCGAAAGGAATGTGAACTTACCCCAACTAATAACTAACTACTATACGGAGTACATTTGCTACGACTAGGTACACATAATTGCTCCTTGGAAACTACCTACCTCTATATTACACGACAACCCTCCTTCTCCTTCTCCCGACTCCTACACCACCACCTGAGCACATCACATCCCCAGACCATAATCTCACGCGCGCCACACCCTCGCCCACGCCGCATGCACAATGACGATGGTTGGTTGGATGGATGGTGAGATGCAGGATTAGTTGATACCCTAGTTCCCTGTTTTTGCGCTAGTGGAATTGGGTTGGGTGACGTGACGTCCTGCTTACTGTACGGGTTGAAACGTTAATTGGACTGGCCCACTGGGTAATTATTGGAGGGGGGGAGGGAAGGGGACATGGAAATGGGCAATGTGTTTTCAAAGCGCGACACGTCAGGGGATGACAAGTTACTTCAGTTTGATAATGGGTGATGGGTGCAAGAAGGGAGGAAAGATGCAACGCGCTTTTGACTAGGTACCTTTTGTATATACACTGCCTGCCTGACTGCCTGAAATTCAACGCCCGTAAATGCCCTCTTAACCCAGCTTCAACGCCAAATTACATCGTTACAACTAATTCACTCCTTGCTCTTTCCATGTTTCTTCGACTTCTTTTTCGGGCTTTCTTGTACAGACTCAACAAGCTCATCTGCATCCGCCATATCGACATCCTCCTGCTCCTCCACTCCCTCCATAACATCATCCATCTTCAACGGGTCAATCACCCTCACAGGCGCAAGCACATCGAATGCGCCTGTACCCAGCTTTCCAAGTCGCCCTACAGCAATGCGCGCACTAGGGTTGTCAAGTTGGTCCCAATCGCGCTCGAGCACTGCATCTTTGAGGAAGCCGACTGTCGTCTCAAAGCTCATCTTCATAAACGGCGAAACATTGCCCCTAAGGCCAATGCGATTAAACGGTGTGAACCCTCCGCCCTTGGTCATGGTGTCGGCAATAAGGTTGAGATGGCGCTGGTCGACGCTGATACCGTGACCAGAAAAGACGGCGTGCATTTCGCGCACAATAGTCGCTCTGCATGCCTCGACGCCATACAGCTGCAGCATACCCACAATGTCGTTTGTGAAGATGCGGTTGACATTGATGATGTGGCCAAATTCGCGCATGGCAAGTAAGTTTGAGCCTTCAGTCAAGATCATCGACTCTTCCTTGTCTTTGCCGGCAGCGTACAGGGCGCTGGAGATACCGGGAATAACATGAATCGTTGCAAAAGACGCTGCCGCTTCAACATGGTGCAGCATGAGCAGCTTGGGCGTCGCGGCCGAGAATTCAAACGTAATTTCGCAGAATGTGCCCCTGCGGTCGTCAAAGGCAAAGTCGTAAATGTCGGCGTTCTTGCCAATGATGCGATCTTTGCGGATGTCAGATGCTTCATCCGACGGGATCAGCATGGCATCTTCATCGTTGCTGTCAGGCTCGGGCGATGGATTGCGCGATGGCTTAGGACTGCCGCCATAAGTCTCGTCATCGGAACCTTCCTCGCCATCATCCAGAGCATTGTTGATGGCCTGCTCTTCTTCTTCAGGCTCTTCATACCCAACACTGTCTTCACGGCGACCACGCTGTTTGGCATATGTGGCGTCGTTGTCGCCTTCGCCTTCATCACTATCCTCGTCTTCAGGCCCACCCTCACGATCAACTGCTCTTGCAGACACGGCCTCGGCAGTAGTCTCTTGCTGGACGTTGCCAACCGAGACGCCAATTTGGGGAATAGTGGCGGCATTCGCAGTCGACAGCGATTTGTTCTCGCCCTTCTTTTTGAGATCCGCGCGAACCACCTTCTGTAGGCGAGGACAAAACTTTTGCTCAATCGACTCGACAACATCCCGGACCTGGATGGCGTATTCTTCAGTGTACTCCTTTGCAGGGTAAAAGTCCAGTCGAATCTTGTAACTTCTGGCCTGGCTGTATTCGGTTCCCTGGCCGGTGGTTTCAGTCACAGTAACCTTGTCAAGGACAGCCGACAGAGGCAGGCGAGTGATACTCTTGGCAAATTTTTCGTTGTCCTCCTTGGACAGCTCAGGATGCGGGTACAGTTGCATACCAGGAGTTGAAATATTGGCACTGGCCGTCATAACAATTTCTCGAAGACGGGGAATACCGAGAGTGACGTTCTTCGCTGCGTGGCCAGCCAAATGGAAAGTGTTCAGTGTCATTTGCGTCGAAGGCTCACCAATAGACTGGCCAGCAACAACCCCCACAGCTTCACCAGGCTCAACCAGCGAGCGGAGATACTTGAGGTCAAGCAACTGCTCGAAGCTCTTCTTGAGGATCTCGCCCTCTGGGTCCTTTTTCTTATTCTTCAGCAGCTTATCTGGATTTGCCTCGCAGTAACCCTTCTTTGCTTGAAAGAACTGCTCAGAAGTACTGCCGCAGTGGCGAGAGGGCGTATAGACTGCCATCGCTGGGTCCATGGCCGCAACATCACCCTTGCGAGCTTTCTTGGCAGCCTTCTTGTTGTGCTCCGACGCTTCCGAACTAAACACCTGTGCAAATGCCTCCTGCGTCTGCAGAGCTTGTGCGAGCGACAGGAAGTTCTCGGCTTGGAACTTGAAGTTGTTGAGATATTTCTGCTTGGTAGGGTCGAGGCCATCTTCTCCATAGAGAAACTGGACCATGCTGCCATCTGAATCACGCACCGAAGTGTCGTACTGAACGTGGAGTCCTTCCATACCCTTGACGATACAACGCTGAAGATAGCCAGATCGCGAGGTTTTGACGGCAGTGTCGATGAGACCTTCTCGACCTGCCATCATATGGAAGTAGAACTCCTGAGGACGAATACCCGTCAAGAAACGGTTGACAATATAACCACCAGCTCGCACGCTCGTCTCGAATGGCTTGAAGCATGGCAATGTCTTTCCACTGACCATGACAGGCACTCTTCGACCTTCCAAAACCTGCTGACCAAGATTACAAGAAATTTGGTTGGCGTTGACCAAGGTTCCTTTTGCACCAGATCCAGTCATGGCCTGCATTTGATTCTTGGGGAACGGCTTGATGAGCTTGTGTGGGAGACACGCCTGAGTAACAGCAGACGAAATCTTTCCGTTAGCCGTGTTGGTGAGTAAATCAAGACCTTGCTGCTTTGAGTCGTCGCGCAAGACAGCTTCTAGACGTCGTCGCAACTCGGGGTTTTTTGCATCAATCTTGCTGGCATCCATAGTCACATAATTTGTAGCCACGTCGAACCCAACCTGCTCCGCTTTCCTTAGCTCCTCCAGACGTGCCTTGTCTCCCTCTTCTGTCAAGATGAGATCTTCCACACCACAAGAGAACGCGCGCATGTGGAGCATCTTGGTAAGCAGGCGTCCAGTGATACTGAGAGCTCGCCCAGCAATAGTTTCGCCATACGCCTCGTAGATTCCGTTGATCAAACCACCCCCAGCAGGGCCAATCTGGCTCTTATCCAAGATACCACATAGCCATTGGCCATCTTTGACAATGACGGTTTGTTCTTCCTTATGTACGCCCCAAAGCTTGCCATTGGTGCTTGAGGATGAGGTCAGAGTCAGCTCTTCGTACTCTGCGGGTTTAATATTCTTGAGAACAGTGGTAATAAGTTGCTTTCCAGACCACAACGCGCGGGGCTTCCAGATGGCAGGCTCAACAGTCTCAATTCGGCCAGAGGTAGTATGGCCGTCTTCGGGTCGTAAGCACGAATACAACAACTGGTGATACTCCTCTCTTGTAAAGAAAGTGTCCTTGTTGGTCAGGCAGACACCCATGGAAATATGATCTTGAATTAAACCGCGCAACGGCTTCCCGGCAGTGGCTGAGAGATACTGGTGATCCGTGTCGGCAATAGTCATCGCCTCGGCTCGTGCAAGCTCATTCTGTGGGAAGTGCATGTTCATTTCGTCGCCATCGAAATCGGCATTGTAGGTATTGCAGTTGGCGTAGTGCATGCGAATCGTCTTTTCTCCAGGCAGGACACGGGCTCGATGTGCCATCATGGACGGCTTGTGCAGTGTTGGCTGACGATTCATAATCACAACATCGCCGTTGTTTAGATGACGGTGCACCTTTTTGTTCTTGGCGCCATTTGCGTGTGAATTGGACGGTGCAAGCAACTGATTCGCCAAGGCGAGGCGCTCCTCGTAGTTCTTTTTGCGTAACGCAATCACCTGCCCGAATTCGTTTTCGATGGCGACTGCACCGGGCCATTTTTCAGGCCCATTCAGCACAGCTTCTTTGAGATCATAAAAGTTGTGATTTGTGACCGGCTCGGGGTAGGTCAATTTCATGGCAAATACAGGAGGCACGCCAATTTCGTTGGTCTCGATGTTTGGATCAGGCGAAATGACACTACGCGCAGCAAAGTTGACACGCTTCCCCATCATGTTCTTTCGGAATAAACCCTCCTTCTTTTCGAGGTTTTGCTTGATGCCGTCGGCAGCACTAGCGCCGGCTCGGCCCTGGGTAGGATTTGCATCACGATCGATGAGCGCATTCACAGCGCCTTGCAGATTGACCCATTGCGTTTGTAAATCGTCAAAATTGCGTTGCCGGTAGCCACCCTCGCTTTCAGCCCCCTTCATCTCGTTGCTTATCTGGCGCATTGTGTCACAAGACTTGAGAATGCCCTTGTAGAGAGAATTCTTGGGCGACTCGGCAATGGAGTCTCCAGTCTTATCCTCCATCCTGTACCTGTTTGGCGGGACAAGCACAGCCTCGATAAAGAACATGTCTGCAGTAACGGGCGAGAGCGATTTCGAACCGTATGGGTTGTACAATAAGCGGATCATGTCTGCCTCCTGTTCGAAAAGCAACGTCATGGCTGCCTTGACTTCAGCAGCTGTGATGTATTCCTGTGAACTGTCGGCCGCATCGACTGCCTTTTTCTTCTTGTTGCCAGTGCGCGCTTCCGTGGCTGCAAGCGAGCCGTCGTCCATGTCGTCGAGGTCCATGCCCTCGTCCTCTTCTGAAGATGGCTCCATGTCTGCAACGCCCTCGTCGGCATGGACCCGCTGCTTCGTCGCCTTGGCCTCACGCTGAGCCAGGATATCCAGAGGATTGTGCATTTGCTTCTCTGCTTGCGCCATTTGCATCTTTTCCTTGCCGCTCAGATTTCGCCGGAAAATTTTGATGCCTCGATCTTTTCGGTAGGTTGGATTCACACCCTGGCAGTTTCTACACTTCTTTCCAGTAGTGACTTGGCCACAAAACTCTTTTAGTACTTGCCGCCTGGCTTCAGAAATGGTGTCGTTCTTTTCCTTTGTTGACCGTGCATCGTGCTTGGATATGCCAGCCCTCTTCAGGCACCTTTTGACGTAGTTGTTGCGCTGGGTGATGATGCCCTCATTGGCGTCGTCTGACTCGGAATCTTCCATGTCGCCCATGCCTGTCTTGCCCTTTTCAACGTTGATGTGCTCGTGCATCTCGTTGGCCTCCTGCACCAACCCACAGCGTATCAGCCGTAGCCTCGAGACGAATTCGTTGACGGTGACGCGAGCAAGCCTGAAGCGGTGGCAGTAGCAGCACTTGCCCCGCAGCAGCCGCAGGAGCTGGTCCATGAAGGTGAGGTGGTAGACGGGTACTGGGAGTTCGATGTGACCGCAGTGACCCGGACAGCCCAGCATTGTCGTAAGACCACATGTTGCGCAGCTATTTCAGATGTGTCAGCATTGAATGGCGACACGCAGAGAGAATAATAGCCTTACGGGTTATCGAGGAACGCACCCAAAGCAGCATCGTGTAGACCGCCAGGAACCGGGTGCAACAGAGTATCAAACGTGGTCGGGTTGGTGACGCGCTTGACCGAGATGGTGCGGACATCATTGGCGGCGAGAAAGCCAAACTCGACGCCCTGGACAGACGACGAGGTGGGCTGGTGGGTGTTCATATTGGCGGGTTGAGGGCGTCAATGTCGAGCAATTGGCGCGCAAACATGTTAGAAGCTCCAACTTTTGCGGGGAGATATTTTTTTTGGCTGCTAGCATCGAGCTAACCATTACTAGTTAGTTAGCGCCGAGCTAGCTATTACTAGCTAGTGGCCTATCGACTAGTTCATGCGCCTGTCTGGGAAATCGCGACCCTTCCCATCGTCACTGCTCCCACCACGACTATCACCCAACTTCTCATCTGCATTCTGCTGTATACGACCAGGTCACGGGCACTGCTGTGAAGCAAACCGTCTGCCATATACAAGACGACATTCACCCCCATCCGTTTCCATTGCAAGAGTCTCCCGCGCATCGCCGTTGCGGGGGTCCCACGCTCTTTCCATTACTTCTCTCCCACTCTCCCACTCCCTCTCCCCCCCTCTCCCCATCATCACCATGGCCGAGAAGCGCCCACACCCAGACGAGCAAGGCCCCCCCAATGTCAGCGCCAAGCGCGCAAAACCATCAGATGCCATCGCGGCTGCAAGAGCAAAGGCGGCTGAGATCGCAGCGCGGTTTGCCAAAAAGTCAGAGCCTGTCTCGAATGGAGTGGCCGCAACGCCTGCTGCCCCTGCTGCCAACGACTCTTCAGCCAGACTCGCAGCACTAAAGGCCAAGATGGCAGCACTGCAAGGAAACAAGGACGCCCCCAGAACTGTGCCCGCCGTCGCCGATCCGACTGCCCCAAAGTTCCCCACGACTGCTGGAAACCGTCGCCTCGAGACGCCTTCGTTAGAGACCAAGCCCAAGGCTGCGGCGCCCCAGAAACAGGAAGACGAGCCGCCAGAGAACCCATACTTTGACCCCAAGACGGCTGGCCAGGTTCGGGGCCGTGTGCCCAGGACCATGGTCTTCAACGAGCATGGCAAGTACCTTGACCAGGCCTCGAAACTGCGCGCTCAGAGCCGCCTCGAGCAGATCAAGAAGATGCTGGCCAAACAAGCTCGCCGCGCCGGTCTAGACGAGAACAGCGAGCGTGGCTTTATGGTGCAGCAGCCACCAGACATTGAGTGGTGGGACGAGGGCATACTGGCGGACAAGACCTATGACTGCATCGACGAGCCGAGCAAAGTCAAGGTGGACAGCGACGACTCCATCATCACCATTTACGTCCAACACCCTCCTCTCCTCAAAGCACCCCAAGACCAGCGCCTCGTCGAGATCAAGCCCATGTACCTCACAACCAAGGAGCAGCAGAAGTTGCGCCGGATGCGGCGACAGGCAGACTTGAAGGAGCACCAAGCCAAGATCCGTCTTGGTCTTGAGCCGCCCCCGCCACCAAAGGTCAAACGTGGAAACATGATGCGCGTTATGGGTGAGCAGGCTATTGCAGACCCCACCGCCGTCGAGATGCTCGTCGAGTCTCAGATCCAGCAACGGCACGACGATCACGTCACTGCAAACGAAGATCGCAAATTGTCCAAAGAGCAACAGCACGCCAAGCTCGCTGCAAACCAAGCAAAGGATGCCCAGAAAGCCCTGTATATGTGTGTTTTCAAGATCAACACATTGGCCTTTGGTCAACACCGCTATAAAATCGATAACAACGCCAAGCAACTAGCTCTCACCGGCGTCACCATCTTCAACCCAGACCTCAATCTTGTCATCGTGGAAGGCGGCATCCACTCGATGAACAAATACAAGAAACTCATGCTCAATCGCATAAAATGGCATGAGAATGCCCTGCCCACGGAAGCCCAAGCAGAAAAACAGGCTTCTGAACCGCAGTGGATGAGATCGGCAGACGATGCTGGCAACGTCAAAGACCATTCCTTCAACAAGTGCATCCTCATCTTTGAGGGGGAGATCAAACAGCGCTCCTTCCGCAAGTGGGGCTCCAAGATGTGTGAGACGGCAGGCGAAGCGAGAGAGTTGCTTGCAAGGAGTCGAATGGATAGTTTATGGGCACTTGCTAAGAGTATGGAGTGATGTGATGAAGAAGAGCTCAGACGTAAGCTTTTTTTTTGTTTTTTTCATGTAAGACTAATTGTATATTCCTTGATCTCAAGATGGACAGTTTAGTGAACAATAGCTTTGGCATCGCGAATGAGCATAAGCAATGGTGCATGGTAGTTGTTAGCATGGCATAGGGCAAAGGGAAAACATAGTTTGAACTAGGTCTAGAGAGGATGTTGCTTTTCTTCTCTTGTATTCTTTTCTGTTTTGTTCTTTCTAAGATACCACGTTTCCATATATCTGACAGAGAGAACGGAATACCAATCTTTTTTTTTCCCTCAAAGTATGTGGGTTGAAGCGATGTATAAAGTGGAGTATGTAGTTATTGCCTTGGGCATTTCCATCTCTCTTATTCATTCATGTCAAGACTCGAGACACGACTGATGAATACACAGTTGCTTGACTTGCCGTCATGGTATGGTGTTGGAAGCATGTGCGATGGGGAGGGGGGGGGCCGCTTGGTTCTCGCCAATTTAGCTGCGGCTTGATTGCTGTTGAGGCTTCTCCTAGCAGTAGTAGGTATTAAGTAAGTACCTATCTACTCCGTAGTTACATATCTGTGGTGCGGGAGAGCAGACCAGAATGATCCAGACAAAGGCCTACAAGCTATGCTAACGAATCAGCCTATCGCTGATTGGTCTTTGTTGATTCGCTGGCCTGATTCATGACTGCAACCACACAACCCACACCACATACGGTCCCATACCCTGCTTGCGTGATGGCTTGCATATTCGGTCTCAGACTAGAGCAGACACTACACTGCATTCCACTAAGCTTGCAAGGCTCACCTTGGCGAAACCTCAAAAGTCACACTTTTCACCGAGATGTGCCTGAATAATTTAGGTATGAAAGGGCTCGTTGTATGCATGTACACGAGCCTTTACTATTCTGAATATCGACCAAAATTATGGCTTCACCAAAATCGACATTTGCATGGACGGATTCGCTGCTCACTACCCGTAATATCCTAGGCCTGGTCGGTGTATGGCTGGTCTTCAAAATTTTACAGGCCTTATACAACATTTCGCCATTCCATCCGTTGAGCCACATACCAGGGCCAAAGTTAGCCGCAGCATCTTACCTCCCAGAATTCTACTACGATGTCATCAAGTTCGGCTGCTACACCAAACAGATCAAGAAGCTGCATGAAATCTATGGTAACCTCGCGATTGGTCCTCACTGTTACCGAGCATCTGTGCTGACTGTGACACCTCCAGGTCCTATAGTACGCATCAACCCAAACGAAGTGCATTGCAATGACTCCAGCTTTGCCGAAGAAATCTATGCAGTTGGTGGAAGGAAGCGCGATAAACCTCTGCATCAGATCAATGGGTCAGTGTGAGTTTCGTCTATCACAACACTACAATCTACCTTGTGTGAGCTGACAAAGTGTGCCTTCAGTCTTGGCCAAGCCGGCTTTGGAACAGTCGATCATGACCTCCATCGCTTGCGGCGTGTTCCTCTGGCCAAATTCTTCTCCCGGGCAATGATTACACAGCTTGAGCCTGAGATTCATAAACTGGTAGGCAAGCTCTGTGATAAACTGCTCGTCCAATCTGAAGATGGCGAGGTTTTTGACGTGACCGTGGCATATAGTTGCTTCACGGCCGATACCATTTCTGGATACAGCTTTGGGGAGTCCTTCGGCTTGCTCGACCAGAAAGGCTGGTATCCCAACTTTCGCGAACCCACCCAGTCACTTCTTCGGCCTGTATTCTTCTTTCGGTTTTTTCCATGGGCCAAAGCTACCGCTGGTATCGGCAAATACCTAGTAGACTACATGCCCAAAGATGCTGCTTTGTTTGTTCGCACTCTCCAGATTGACCTGCCCGCTAGAGTGTTGAAAGAAAAGGCAGATTTGGATGCCGATATCACCCATGATAGGCCAACGATCTTTGCTTCCCTTTTGCGGTCAGACCTGAACATTCTAGAAAAGGAACCGCAGCGTCTAGCTGATGAAGCAGCGGCGGTCGTGGGAGCAGGCACAGAGACGACAAGCTGGGCCCTGGCTGTCATTACCTATCATCTCTTGACGAAACCCGAAGTTCTAGCGAGGCTTACTCGAGAATTGCAAATCGTTGTAACAGACTCGAAGCAATTGCCTACATGGCCAGTCCTGGAAACACTTCCCTATCTTGGAGCAGTCATCCAAGAAGGTCTGAGGCTATCTTACGGCGTGTCAAGTCGCACTGCTCGCATACCGTCAGAAGAGAGTCTGCTTTACCGTGGAGAATGGAATAAGAAGCCAGTGGAATATGTCATTCCCCAAGGCTATGCCATTGGAATGTCTGCATTCATCACCCACCACAACGAGAGCAACTTTACTGATTCCTACACTTTTACTCCTGAGCGCTGGCTGGACCAGGACAACCAACGCAACAGGGCTGTCGAACGTAGCATGCTTGCCTTCTCAAAAGGGAGCCGATCTTGCCTCGGCATGAAGTAAGTTTTTTCCATTGCTGCACAAAAAAAACAGGTTCTAACAGACCCTACAGTCTGGCTCTCTGCGAGCTCCACTTGTGCCTTTCAGCACTAGTCCTTCGCGTTATCCCACGCATGCGCCTGATTGACACAACAGATGCAGATGTCGCATATGACCACGACATGTGTACGTTGTTTTTTCCCTTTCCCGATTCTCTCTTTTCCGTCTCCGGGACAAGAAAGCTAATCGTGCAAATTGCTTTTCTAGTCATCCCCATGACGAAAGAGAGCAAAGGCGTGCGGGTAACCATCGTATGATGCAGAGGGCAGCAGCAGGACCTGATGGCGTAATAATGTGCTACAGACTAGGCCTTCTATGCAAGATCCCTGACTTCTACCTACTAATACTACGCACCTATTTCATTTCTCGGAATAATTGTTTGTTTTTTCTTGGTTCGTTTTCGTCTCCTCACTACACATTTGTGTTACAATGCGCCACATCAGGTCATATACGGAAGCACCTGTTATTCTACAAAGACGGCTGGTTTCAGCCGCTTTACAAGTGACATTTCCCCCCCCCCCACATACTCTGTAGGTAGGTATGTCACATGTAGCATGCCTTCCACAAGACGTATCTCAAAAAAACAAATTTAGTGCGGAGATTAACTTTGCCTTCACGGGGGGAGAGATGGGCAAGCGAGCCGAAGCTAGCGTAGCGCGGGTAACTATGTTTGCAGTTCTCGATTTCAACTTTGAACGGAGTAACCGAAGGGCCTTGTGCTACGGAGTACATAACTATATGTACGGAGTATAATAATGTAACAAATCATACAATCAAACAACGCAAATCATCGCTGCAAAACAAAAACAAAAACAAAAAAAAGTAATTAGTTATCCCCAGCTACAACAATCCAAACTCCCAAGAACTCTTACACCCCATCATAAATACACACACACACACACACAAGATCACTCCATAATATCTTATACACAAATACTCCGTACCAAAAAGAAAAAAGGCCCTCCCTCTCATCCCAGCCCCCCAAAAAAGAACCCCAATCACGTGACTCCCCCGTCCCCTCCCCCCTGAAACGGCACGAACGGCGCTTCCGCCCACGCTTCAGGTACGCATTATTACACTAACAACATGTCACACCTTCACATTCTCAGCCAGCAACACAAGCTCGAAGCGGGATAAACCCGCCAACGTCAACGCGCCCCAATCTCAGCCCGCCGCTGCTGCCGCTAGGTAGTAGTTAACGCGGCCCACTCACACTGTGTTATGTAGGGAGAGTGGAGTCTGTTTGTAGGGATTATGGCTCCGGACTGTAGGTAGGTGATTGATTAGATGGCGGACTCTGTTTGGGTTGTTTTCTAGGGCAGGATGTGTGGGCGTGGGTGGATCCGTGTGCGGGAAGAGATCTGCGTGTGTGGGTGTGACTCGTGGGTGACATATACTCCGTACATGTGGGAATTTTACTTTACTTTTTCCTTCTTTTTCTTCTTGGGTAGGTGTTCTGGAGACTTATGGGCTATGGTTCCAGTACCTGCCTGTTGGATAATGTGTGGTCTTTTTTTCTTTTTTTTTCCCTCTTTCTTTTCTTTTTTTCGGTTTTGGCGATGCGGTTAATTTTGGGGGTGGGTGTTGGTGTTGTTGGGCTCCGGCGAGGTTGGCTGTGTGGGCTCGAGTTTTTTTTTATTTTGTTTTTGTGTGTGTGCTCGGTATACCTAGTACTAATAGGACGGCTGCTGCTGCTGCTGCGGTTTTTGTTTTGGTAAAAGAGAATAATGGCGACTGCGGTGGATCCTTCTGCGAGATTGATTCATCCTGATGGGTTTCCGTTGGCGATTATAGTGGTTTCGAGTGTGCTTTTTGGCCTGTCTGTTGTTACGGTTGCGTTGAGGGCGTATACGAGGGTTTTGAAGGGAACGTTTGGGATGGACGATGGGTTTATAGTAGCTGGGGCTGTGAGTATGGCATTGTGGGATTGGAGTGTATGCTGATTATTTTAGGTCATGTATAGTGCTGCTACTGGCCTTGCGATACATGGTTCTCTGGTTGGCCTAGGGAGGCGCGAGGCGGATCTGAATAGCTGGCAGAAGGCCCAGGGACTCAAGTACTACATCATTTGGATCCTGAATTATGTCGTCGCTCTTGCGACTGTCAAATCGTCCATTTGTAAGTGGCTGGTATTCGCAATTCATATGGTCTTGACGCTAATTGCACCTTGTGGGACATAGGCATAACGATTTTGCGAATCGCTTCGACAAAAGTGAAACTGCGTATAACAGTCTACGTCCTCCTGACAGTAACCTGGATTTCCTTCCTCATCACGTTCTTCGGAACACTGATGTATTGTCGACCTGTTGAAGCACTATGGACTCCTACTCTTATCATCAGTGGAAAAGGCTCATGTGCGCCGGTCAAAACTCTGGTCATCATCGGGCATGTAGCTACAACGTCAACGATTCTTACAGATTTGGCTCTGGTAGTTGTTCCCGCCATCATACTGTGGAACGCGCAGATGAAAAAGCAAGCAAAGCTACAAGCTTTTGGCCTTCTTTCATTCGCTTCAGTGTAAGTGGATCTACTCCTGCATCACTCTTTCCACTTGAAGCTAATTATCCTCAGTGCATCCATCATCACAATCATCCGTATACCCTACGTCAATAAATTCGAAGGCATGACAAATCTGCAATGTAAGCCTCGCATCATTTCGCTTACCAAGACCTCCTCTCTAACTCATTCAGTCTGGGTCGCACACACTATGCTCTGCTCCAACGTCGAAACCGGCATCGGCTGCATAGCCTCCTCCATCCCTTCCCTCCGCCATCTCATCCGCCACGACACAAGCCAAGGCAGCTCGGGCCCCAGCAACAAACGAAGCCATCCAAACCAAACCAAGAGTTTCTTCACCGTCGGAAGTCAGCCGCGCAGAGGACCCATTGACGCTGGCTTCAGCCTTGCGAGCACACATCGCGGCCGGCCCGTGGAGAATTGGGAAAGACTACATGATGGGTCGTCGGATTTGAGCATGGTGCCTTTAGCTTCTTCGGGAGAACGCAAAGAAGGGTTTGTGTTTGAGTTGAATGATGTACAGAATGATGGACATAAGCATGCTTGATGGAGATTACGATGGCGTTGTGAAAGCGAATATATATACCCAGAATGTTTTTATACGTGTTGTACTTAGCGAATACATAAGAGGTGTTATGGGAATTAGAAGATTGTGCATTTCGGCTATGTAGGGAAGGAAGGCACTGCCATATTTTGATGCTATTCAATCAACTTTCAAAAAAGGGTATTGCAATAGCGAGCTGATTCAACTTGATTCATACCCGAAAAGAAGTTCATTTCTGCATGGTTTGCTGCCCGGCCTCGCTTTCCGGCTACTTGGTGGCTTCCAAGAGTAGGAGACCCCTGCGAGATTAGTGCAACGTTTTCAAATCTTCTTCAGGGTCGTTGGATATTTCAATAATATCTTGCAGTCCACTTCTTGTTCTGCGAGCTGGGATTATCAATCCCTGCAATCATGCGTTGTTCGATCAACGCTGCTCCATATTAGTATGTATAGCGTTTTCCTGCGTCGTTTGATGTCGGATAGATGAGCAGATTTGAGCGTTGGGATTGAAGGTTTTCACACTGTACGCTAACTACAGGAATGCGAACTGACGTGGGCAGACGCAGATGCAGACGCTGTAGCTACAGCTGATAGATCAGCATTGATTGAGTATCAACGCAGCAGAGGGATCGCCATTGCAATATCCTACTGCTTCTTTAGGAGTACATAGTTATATGTAGTAACTATAGCGATGCAGTGATCACCTGCCATTACTCCTAAGCTTTCTACTCGCAACAAAATACGATTGGCTCCTGCGTAGTTTTTACAAGAAGCTCAAATCATCAGGATATTATACGCTCTTTGGAAAAGCGTGGTCCCAGATAACTTCTGCCCATATGAGTAATTTGCATGAATGATCTAGGAACGAAGACAGCAGGGTTTTTTCCATCTTTGTTCAATTAATTAGCATATAGACTAGAAAAGGCACGTCTGGGCTAGAAGATCGTGATCAACAACACCATGGGCGGGAGCCATCTTTACGATTCCTGTTAAAGTTTGCCCTAGGGCAACGCCAGCGGGGTCTTGGGATTCGGAGGCACTTGATCTAACAGCGACTAATAATGAAGACGATCTTTCCCGCAACCTGTCAACGGCCGTTTAGGCGAATTATTGGGCAAGGTCTGTATGAGGCTGTGTCGATGCTTAGGTCATAAGTAGACAGATTGTGGAGGCAACGCAGCTCGCTTGTTGAAGAATATTGTTTGGATTTTTTCTCTTCTTTTCCAATTACATCACGAAGTGGTTGAGGGGTTTGAGAATTGCACTTAATAAAGTAGTTAGCGCTGACTACGTAGCAGCTTGGCAGGAAATGATTCTACCTAGTCTTTATCTTGAAAGTTGGAACAGATTAAATTCTTATCCCAACCTCTACTAGCACTCAACCTTCATCTGCAGCCATTTTAGGGCTACTCTAGATCAAGTGTGGAATTAACAGATGGAATGATATACGAAACGAGGTTGGTAGTATCATTGGTGGAAGACTTCTTGCCAACGACCAGAGTGCATCGTCAATCGTCTCGAGGACATTTACGGCGGCGGCAACACCGAAATTTTATACAATAGTCACTCTGTCATAATCATCTCCGAAGTAAGGATCTTTTAAACAGTGTCAGTTATTGTTGCCAGTGATTGGATAAGTCAGGACTCATTCGGTTAGAAAAAAAAAGAATCAATGAGCCAAATCATAGACGCATAGATATTCAGCTGGATTAGTTCTTTGATTAGTTTGTTTTCAAATAATGGCCCATTTCTGAAGATTTGATACTTTTATCAATGGTACCTAATTCGCGTGCCGCTGATGATTCACGTGATATAGTGTTTGGATAACGTTTCGTGAACGGCAGCTCTTTTGGCATGTCATTTGAGAGGAGCCTAAAATCCTTGGGGAAAATTGAATAAGCTTGTATTTCGCCGGCGGATAATGTTATGTACAGTAAAAGGATGTGGCTGCTAGTCAGATACCTACCAAGGTATCCACCAACCTGTCACGCGTCCACCGGTACCTTCTTCCACTACAACAACGGCTACAACGCGTCAGGTCAGTCAAAAGTCGGACCAAAATGCCCACTGTCTCCCCAATATGACAGTAGAGAAAACCCAAATTGTTGGCATATTGAAAGCTGGCGCAACCTTGCACGAGTGCAACCTTGGAAGTCCTGCATCGGGAGACTCAAGAAAAAATATGATGAAACTGGCTCAGTAGAGGATAAACCCCGGAGCGGCCGACCACAGCTACTCTAGGACCGAGAGACAAACATCATCTGCCGCAAAGCCCTCTCTCGGCCCAAAATCGATTACAAAACTTTGACGAAAGAGGTTAGCTTCGTCAATGCCAAGTGAATTGCTTCGAAGCCTCCAAGTCACAGTAAATTATCCATAGTTCCTAAGGAACATTCAAAGAAAGAGTCCATATATGCCGAAGACTGTAAGGGAAGAAAAACGCAACTCATTCTCCAGGAGCACCAACGCACCCGATCCAAAGGCCACAATACGCACCCATTCTTGCTTTACTACAATCGTAGAAATGCGTAATTGCGGAAAGGCTTCCCGCCAGTATTCACTTTCCTTGCAGAACAACGACTAGATCACTAGTATCCCATTCTGTTCGTTCCTCGGCCCTTGAGCTCGAGTACTGTCAGCCACAATCCTCGCCCAGCTCACCAACGCGCCCGCGCGCTCGCACCCATATGAGAGCCCCGATGGGAGCCTCATACAACCGACATTGGGATCGCCCATCTCAATGAGATGAGGCTACCGGTACTGCGAGCGGTGAGACAGTATAGGGAAGAAGCGGCTGGGGCTCGGCCGAAGGAGCTCTCTCCTTCGCGCCGAGCTTGTGTATATAGATGCCCATGCTCCCATAGTGATGGGAGCATGGCTTTTAATTGAATCAATTTGATTTGAAGCTCTCACACTGTTATTTCCTATTACTCCCCGCTCTCCCATATAGATTTGAGGATGAGAATTTCCACCAACACATTCCCAGTTATTAATCAACGTCGCTACCTACGTCCTCTCTCTAGCATCTTGAACGAAATCCAATATGCAAATCTCACCTCCTAGATGTCATATTCACCAATAAACACAGTGCCACCAGCCTCTCGAAGCAGCCAGAAACAGCGGCGAAGGCTGGATTTGTTTCGTGGTAAACGAATGATGCTTCCCTTTACGTTACACAAAGTCTTTGCAATATATTCGTTGCATGATTCAGACAGCATAGAACCAGGGATAGCATCGTTTGATCCGAGTGTTTTTGATAGCGAGATGGGATGCTCGAGCAAGAATCATCGAACCATCCCTACCATACATAATAGTGCGTTTAACAAGCCATTCCAACACCAGAAGTTTCCCAGAAAAATTAGCAGCATCACGGAGCCAGCGGACGATTGCACGGACAAAAGTATCATTGCAATCCGCGACACCTTTCTAAAGCATGTCCATAGTGAATTTCCTCCTCGCTGTCTCAAAGCCAGATAGTGGATCGAGCAGTATAGTAGTAAAAAAATGCAGCTTTTTGCATCTCTAGCTATGGCGAGTCGCCAGTAGACGTAACAATGACTGAGTCACCGATTTAGTAGATGTTGGTTCCACAAAGGAACTGGTGACGCCCATCTCACAGTGATCGTTACAACGATATCCAAGTGAGTCAATAGGCATGTATTCCTCTATGGTGTTGAGGCTGCGAACGCGATAGTATCGCGTTCACTACCCCTGCGCTAGTCCACATGTGGACTAGCGCGCAGAATCACTACCCAACTCTATGTACAAAGGAAAAGAGCGCCGGTTCGATTCCAACACTGTTAAATGTAGTTGGCTTTTTTTATATTTTAAATTACGTTAATATCCTAATCTTTTTGCATTGGAGGCTTGGAAATCACAATGCAGAATGATTTAAAGGACTTCTAATGGCACACGCATGTTAGTTAGGAGCTGTTTAAGTAGCTTCAAGATTTATTTAACAATCGTTTTATACGTGATTATTAGGTTAAGTTTTCGTTAGTCTTGTATTCGTAGTTAGTAACATGTTTTATACCCGAGGTAGAGTCACCAGAGCCAAATACTGTCATATCAAAAAGGGGGACATGGCACGACAAAGAATCCAACAAAAAAAAACGTATTCCGAAGAATTTTCATGGTTTGTAGTCTATGTACAAGTAGGCCAATTCATCTAATATGTGCATGCAAGCAGTATGCTGCAAGGCCAGATATCGACAAGAATGTAACTGCAATAAATATCAAATGCAACCTGGGTATACGAAAACCTGCTCTAAACACACACTCTCGTCTCGTCTCCTGTATGAGATGACCTAGTTACCACCAACAGCAATGGTAAACAGCTGTGGGCTTCCGGCAAAGATGGTGCCGGCAACATCCTGTCCGCCATCCGGCACAACATCATCATATGGGAAGGCATAGCCTCGCCCGTCCTTTTGCACTGAATGCACAATCTTGGAGTAGTAGTTTGTAGTCTCGTCTTTGTAGTACATGCTGGGGTTGCTACCGTTGGGATACTGATTACTAGGCGTGTCCAGCAAGATGCTGCGATTGAAAGCCGCAGCAAGACGAGGGATGACTGCGTTACGCGCCTGGTTGGAGCCCGTGGCAAATGGGCCAGTGCTGCAACTGAAGATGTCGGAGGACGAAGGGGCATTGAAAGAGCCTGCTTCGCTAATTTGAAGTTGGTTCCCGATAACGCGTCCAGTGAGGTTGCCAGCAGCGGCTTGGGTGTTGATTATGATATCTTGGTTGCGATATTTTTCCCACACTGCGTTTGTGTATGCGTCCCAGTAGCCATTCCATGCATTGCCATCCCCGACAAGCAAGTTATTGGGACTGAGTACGCGAAGCGGGCGGCCATTCACTTCGTAGACAAGCTGATTCCAAGGACCGCGGTGCACGTCGCTCTGTGCTTGGGCGCGGAGTTCGTTGACAACGGTTTGTAGGCCATCTGGACGCATTCCAGGTACCGACTGCGTTTGGCCTTGGGCATCGGTAAGGGAGATGGCAATCGGAATGCTGACAAAATCGACGTAAGAGATGTTGGCAAATAGCTGGGAGTCATTGTAAGTGAATTCGCAGAATGTCCAGTTGATGTTGATGTTTGGATCCGAAGGGTTAGTAACACTAGGCTCAACGACAGCGGGACCAGGATTCAATTTGAAAGTGAGCTTGTCATCAATGCTGAACCAGATACGCCCACCTGCTATCTTGGGGATGTATGCAGTGACCGTGTTACCAGGGGCTCCAAGAGGAATGGCAACATCGGCCTGAAGCGGTGTTTGCACTTCATTGATGCCTGTGGGATAGTAGATGGACCGGCCATCAGATTTCACAAAGATTGGGGCGTTGTTACTGTTCAAGGCGAGACCAGTGATGTAGGCATAGACATTGTTCGAGTTGGACTTGTTTTGTAGTGCAAGTTGCAGTGTGCCCGGAGGACCTTCGGCTAGGGCTGGCTTTTTATCGTCAACGGGGGCATTTGATTGGGGAGGCTCTTTTTCTTTCGGAGGTTCCGTTGGTTTGGGAGTGCGCTTTGGTCGCTTATCAAAGCACTTAAAGATCGCCTTCATCGCGGCTGTGCGGAACGTTGGAAACACCGGAAAAGTTCCGAGAAAGGTAGCTGATGTACAGAAAGGGATACAGGTGTGCTAGAAGCGTGAGAATCAAGAGAGGGATATCTGGTGCAATGGCAAATACCTGTGAATTGTAGCAATCGACTTTTCCACCACCAAATTGGATGCCTTTCCCGCTTCTTATAAGCACACAATGATGCAAACACGCGTCAAGAAATCGACAGGAGCATAAAATGCAGGGTCCATCTCATGCCATACATCATACATGCGATCAATCAGGCAAGGGTACGAAACTGGTGCATGGCGACAAGCGCCACGGTGGCTTGGTGTCATTTTATCGCCGCAGCCAATTGAATTATTGCACCATCCTTGCCATGTTTAACCACGTGTATGGTGCTCGTGGTTGATGCTGTGAAACTTGAATTCTACCGTGATATAAAGAGACGGCTTTCGCCTAGGATTGGATCTAGGGTTGCTCTTTGATGCGACGTTCTGAGCATCCACACGGAGCGCGCGATGCTTTTGGTGACGTAAAACGTGGACTAGGAATCGGGTCGCATGTCTTCATCCATCTCCAGATGCAGCTGAAGCAACCCGTCCCGAGGCGTCCTGATCAAAGCTGGTGACTGCCCGGGTATGTGCCCAGCAACTGCGGCGCATACGGCGCTTTACGTTCAGGTCCATCATAGGTTATCAAATGTTTTGATTTGCAGCACAGCTTCAACTTGACTGTAGTGCAATCACCATGGCTAGCTTGGGTCGTATTCACGGCTTGCACTAATTAGTGTTCAAGTCACTGGCCTCTCCCAACATCGGTGTTGACTGACGGAAGATGACCTTGAATAATCTCCTTGGCTGCTACGTAGCAAAGGTCAGAGTATCCTGACATACTCAGATGCTTCCTCGAAATACAGAAGAGGCAATAAGCCCGTCAAGTCTGACACACTGACCTCTTCTCAAATAACTGCTCAGTACATAGGCTCAAGGCGGCTTGCAAAGCTATGAACGAAAAATCCAGTAGTAATCATGGAGCAATGTCTAGGCTTAAAAATCTTGCCAGCTGCGCCACGACTAGGTAATATACCTAGGCGTTGCTTTTCTTCGTCGATGCTTTTGAATGGGGCTTTGCTAGGCCATTCACCCACCTGGACCTATGGAAGCATATAGTCGAGCTGCGGTATAGCTCAACAAGTGTCAAGATAATATAAACTAAACCTTGGCGACTTGGCTCTTGCAACTTTTTTGGTCACTAATGCTTGCTAGTAATTCTTGAACATGACATGTGTATGATGATTAAACTTGTTCGTAAAATCACTTTACATAACTACGCAGATCTCTAACTATTAGGCCGCCAAGTTCTCCCAGGCGTGTCTATGGAGCCATGCAATGAGATGCGCACAAAGAAGTTTAAATCAAATCTACGATACTTCAGCTCAACACATCTGGCCGACTAGTCTACCCAGTTTGTGGACTTGGGTTTTGTAAAAAGATGTCAGACAGGGGTATTGAATCATCTACTTGGAACGAAATTTTACATCTCCCGATGTCAGCAAGGGCTTGGATGCCAAATTGCGCAGAATGCGATACATTTGGTCTGCGCAACAGTTACACTGGTGGGTCAAAGACCAAAGCTACCTAGGTAACCAACCAAGCTATGGGTCCTCTCACGACTTCTACCATATGTAACGCCAACTCTACATTACCCAGACACATAAAACTTGCTCAAACCCTAATCTGAACGAATATATATCCACACCCAGACACGAAATTGCTTACTCTTCTCCACAGCATACCGCCAATGAATCAACGAAATCCACACTCCAAAAATGCATTCAATTAGCGATATTAGGGCCAGCCATATATGGAGCCTTGGATAGCCTGGAATGTATCAAAGAGCTTTTCAAGAGTCCTGATTGTTACAGCCAGCGTCCCAGATATAGACTTGTCGCTGTCTTCTCCTTTTTGAATATCGAGAAATGGGCATGGTTCTCTATACCCTCTACGGTAGTGAGTGGAGGCAAAAGAGTCAGAACGAGATACCGGCATTAACGTAAAAGTAAAGACTTCAAAGTACCCAGGCCACAGGAATCAATATCCTAGGATCAACGTCGTAGAAACGGAAGCTGCCATTTATTTTCGTCATGCGACCATACAACAGCCGCGAGTATGCTCGAAAGGTTGGAAGCGCCCAAGAGCCCTTTTGATGCAGAGAATTGATTTTCTGCGACATTGGTGACTTTATCTACATCAATATAACCGGCAAAGGCAAATACCTGCGCAGTTGTTGGCTTTGCACAGAACGTAAATCCTTCTGGCATATTCAAGGACTGGCTTACATTCGACTTGTGCGTTCAGTGAGGCTTTCGCACAAGATGCGACAGGGCCTGTGAAGAACATGGACGCAAATGCGATGGTGGAAGCAGTAATGGTCGATGGGATAACTATGCCAAGAGGCACAATGTTGGAATGTTGGAATTGCATCTATTAAACATGTCGCAGTAACTAGTCATTCTTCAGCGACATGGTCCTGTCTGATATGGTCAAAGTAGTCTGCAGTTTTAGAACTAGATGTCTTTGGTGTTTACCGCGCCACAAGTCGGTGCTGTTTGACGGAGAATTCAACGCAAGGTGAGAGGTGTTTCTAGCTGTCGCATTTTCAATGTTATAAGGTTTCGGCAACCTCGGACGGGTTGTGCTGGGTTGTAGTACACGCACGTCAGGTGATGGAGCCTCGTGAGAACAGATATACTTTGTAGGTGGCTACTCGGTAGGTACCTAGGGAATGTCGCGTGGTTTGTGCCTAAAGCCTTACAGCCAGGACGCTTACTCGCATATCGTGTCTGGATTGACTGGCTAATAGTTAGCTCATGGTGTCGTTGTTAATCGTGGCGTAGTTATTAACTAACTCGTTGACTGACTACCTGCTCAGAACACCATGGCGACATATCAAGACAAGACGGTCAGGGGCTTTCGGTGAGTATGAATAGGTGGGTAGCGGTAATTGCGGAGTCGAAAACATTTGCCAAACGAGGTTAGAGGTCAGAGAACGGGATACTGGGCGTGAATTGCGTGCTCCTACACAGCCAAGGCGACTTCTTATGAAGCTGACGCAACCCCGCATGCCGCCCACTCTGCGAATTTTGTCTCTCTGTCGCCGACAAACCGAACGACCACCCGAACGAACTATGGGAGATATCGAATACCCAAATCGCGACGCTCCATTAGAACCAGCCGCTATCAAGAAACAGCGGAGACGGCCAGTGAATGGTATATAAGCTTTGTCATGCCCGCCATGGGTACATAGGCTAATCAAGTCATCTAGCATGTACCACCTGTCGCGCACGCAAAGTAAGTCAAGTACTAACTACTAGGCATTGCCCTTTGCCGTACAGGTCTTGAGAAAATACTACTTCATCTGCGCGAGGAGGACGAGGCATCTACATAGTTATGCGGCATGCCAGGCTGATATGACCCAGCCACCAACTCACCAGGCTGACAGAGCATCCAGGTTAAATGCGACGAACGCCCAAATGGGTGTCTGAACTGCGAGCGGCTTCAACTCGACTGTGTCCAAAATGGCCAGATAGCCTCAGGCACAAAGGGTCCTACTTCGCACCTGGAGCCCGTCATCGGCATCAAGCGGAAACGAACATTTCGATCCTGTGTGCCGTGTCGAGAATCAAAAGTCAAATGCTCGGGTGAGCGACCAAAATGCAATCGATGCTCGCAGCGTAGGACATCTTGTCTCTACGATGCCGAGGCGAATGAGCCAGCTTGGGTGCAGAGTATTGCTGCTTCCACCACCCATACCCCAGACGGAGCTGTCGTTACAACACCTCAAGCAGCTTCTCAAACGCCAATCTTTGCATCTTCGGCGGCCGAACCTCCAATAGCAGACTGCCCAGCTGCTCTGGCATGGTAAGCATCTTGTAATCCTGCTTGGGACATGTTCCCCCCGACTAACTAATCTTGACAGGCTATTCGCAGCACAATTACCGCCCAAGGGTAGATTGCATGCCTTACTGGACGCATACTTCAACAACGTCCATCCCATCAGGGTATTTGCCTTTGAGCACAAGCCGTCATTCATCCGTATGCTTGATGAAGGCCAGCTTACAGACCCTTCTGACCAGGCACTGTTGCACATCATGTGTGCACTTGGTGCCAAATTCTACGCGCTAGACTGGAGCGAGTCATTTGCGCCGCTGTCCAAAGAACTCGTCCAGTCGGCTGGTATGCAATGGGCAAAGACGGCCGAAGAGATGTTCTTTGCCGATTACAGCACTATTTCAATCACAAAACTCAAGGTGCTTGTCCTCCTCCACGATCAAGAAGCACGGACAGGCAACTATGCAGGGTCTTTTCTTTTGACTGGATTGGTGGTTCGCATGGCCCATGCACTCCAGCTCAACAACGAGGTTTCTGCCGACATTTTGTGCAAAGAGGAGGGTGGCAGTCCAAACGAGGCCTCTGTTCGAGAGTCTCGGCGAAGGTTGATGTGGGCTTGTTACATGATCGACGTCTGGGCTGGCAGTGGTGTCGATCATTTGACGATCCTGAACGAGAAAGACTTGAAGATACAATTGCCTTGCAACGAACGACAATTCTCTTTGCAGATACCTGTCGTTACGGAACGCCTCGAAGTTGGTGACATTATCGACTTCATTCCAGAGGAAGATATCCCCGAGAAACCAAAGGAGAATCTGGGTATGGCAGCCTATTACGTACGGATTGTTAGTATCTGGCGGCGAGTCTTACGGTATGTGTATTTCTTTAGGTTCTTCGTACATTGCTGACATGCCCATGTTAGATTTGTAAAACACCTTGACGAAGAACAGCCGCCCTGGCAATCAGGGTCTGGCTTTGCTTACTTGATTAGAGATATCGAAGCCTGGCGACAAAGCTTGCCGTCATGGCTGGATTTCTCAGCCGATAACATCTATATCCGACGCGAGACCCACCAGCTTGGCGCTCTACTGCTCATACACTGCATGTACCACCATGTCATGTGCGATGTGCACCGAATTGCTCTACCGGAGCTGTATAAGAACCAGGAACCTTTTGCCTTTCCACCCCAGCAGCAAGAATTCGTTGCACATATGCAAGCTCAGTGCTTCGATCATGCACAGCGCATGTCTGTGCTGGTTTCGACAATTCTGCAACATGGCGTAAAGCACTTTGCGGATTCAATCCTACCCTCTTTCGTGTACAACAGTAGTCGAATCATGCTCTACTACATTGCGCGAAACCTCGATATCACAAAAGCAAATGCTGCTGCGATCGTGAACCGCACAATCGAGTTGGTGCAGAAGAACAACAAAGCCCTTCGAGAAATGACTTTAATGTACCCGCTGGCCGAAACATTATGCGACACCACCGAACGCTGGCTCGAACAAGTACGCACAAGTATGGCGCGAGGCCATTCCACAACCTATATCGCTCCTCAAGACCCATCTGAGAACGAAGTGCGACAAGTCGTCGGCGCACCAGTGGCTGGCATCGTAGCCGTCAGACAGAGCCCCACAATCTCAACTAATTCCCCCAACACGGACGGTCTGCAGGCAGGCTCCCCCACCCCTTCGCAAATCGTAGCAAACGGCTTTGGTTACTCACCAGCAACACCTGGCCCTTTATCCCCGAGTCTGGCTGCACTCCCTGGCCTGACCAGCCGTGTAGCAAACGTCGACAACGCACTGTATGCCGACACATCTATTAGCGGAGTCGAGCAACCTGTTTTCAACCTAGAAGATCTCCAGAACTTCTTCACATGGTCAGCGACTGGCGATGAAAACGCGCAATCGACTGGTTTCGAGCATTTTGGACCTCTTGGATGGTCAAACAACTTTTCTATAATGTGAGCCATCAAATTGGGTTTTGGCAGATTCCCTGCTCGGCAAGGACGACAAAAAGTAGAGCTTGAAAAAGCCTTGCATTTCAATCAACTTGGCGAGTATAAGAAATTTCGATACATTTTACGACAGATAAAACCACCTATTAAGTAATACACTTGAGACATTCCCCCC
>SSBG01000004.1:402014-421524 GCA_028220655.1 Shiraia bambusicola | reverse complement strand
CCTCAAAGAAATACCCTTGGACACTCCCCCCCCCCCCCCCCCCTAGAATATAGAATCCTACGAGATATCTCGTACTACAGGAACAAATCTGGCATTAGCATTTGCTTGGATATAGGAAGGAGCATGTCGAAGATGGCAGTAAGGAATTTAATATTGTAAATACAATTTTTTTTTCTTCTTTCCTTCTTTCTTTGAGATAGCAATAGGCTTCTGCCATAGTTAGTGAAGTTACTTTACTCTCAGCCACATTGCCAATAAATGCATTTCCCCCCCCCCCCCCCCAAAATTAGATTCACAAAAGGATATCCCCATCACCTCACGCACAACAAATTCCCTACTTCTCCAAAGTCCTAGGCTCAACCATCTTCTCGCCCCCCACCACCTCCACCAGGCCACCACTCGGCCTCCCCTTGCCAGTAATCTCACGCCACATGCCGGCACAATTCCTAGCGAGACTTTGCCGGCCTTCCCACAGCGGATACACGCCTACAGCCAGCGTTGAGCACAGCAGCCAAATGATCCCGACAACCACCCAGCCGGAGAAGAAGGCTTGGCTGAAAATGTAGCCTGTGCCATACAAGGGCATGGGCCAGAGGACGAGGAAAACAATAGTCATGATTGCAGTAGTGCATTTTGCAATCTTGGATGCTCGTAGGAGTTTGCTTTGTTCAGCTGCTTCTGACAGTGCAGCGTGGGGGGCGTGAGCAGTTTCGGGATCGAGATGGGAAGCGGCAGTGACGTTTGAGTCGTCGGCGAGACGGATGTTTTTCATGGATTGCCAGTTGTAATTATCTAGGCATGGCTTAATTTAGTGGATTTTTTTTCTTCATAGGGTCTTTTTTTTGGGGGGGGGGGAAGATAACGTACCCATTCCGAAGATCAGGGTGAGTATGGGGATGAATATCGTTGGCGAGAGCAGTGCGACGACATTTCCTGCTAGCATGGGGTTATTGGCGCCAGACGTTTCAACGCTGATGACGCCGTTGCTTAGTTTCGCTGTTGTAACTAGCCATGCAGTGATGCTGCACGCAAGGCCAAGAACAGGTGAAAGTGTAGCTGCCCAGAAGTTCTGGCCCTTCCACATCAGTGTGAGCGTAGCTGGCAGGACCGCAGAAGAAATGATGACACCCATAAAGACATAAAGCCAGCCCATGCTTTCATTACGAGTTAGTGAAATTTGGGTGGGGAAAAGGTACAAGGCCGGGCGGGAGCTTACCTTATACCTGCATAGAATAGGCCAGCCGAGAATGCAGCCATGGCAATTCCCCAGCCTGCAACACAGGAGTGCGAGATGTAGATGAGGCGCTTGCCGCTTGCCTGGGGGTTGATGTAGGTACCGTAGATGTCGTAGGTTAGGATGGATGACACGGCGATCAATTGCGCAGAGAAAGCACTGGTAACGGCCATGAAGACAATCAAAAGGGTGGCGACGGCACCCCCTGAACCAAGAAGTGCGACAGCGGCGTATGGGAGTGTCAGACCCGCAGTGATTGAGGCCTCGTCCATAGGTTTGGGATATGTCGGGAAGCGAACGGTGTTTTGCAGGCAGAGTGCAGCTAGGCCGAGCGTAGTGGCACAGAGCCAGGGAATGGCGAACCATGACAGCCCACCGATGATATATCCCGGAAGTGCGTGCACTGGAGATGCAGCAATGGCTTTGTTGTAGTAGCCATTGTCCATAAAGACGGTTCCAAAGTTACCAATGATGTTGATGACGAAGAAAATTGCGCCTTCCCTGCTCCTCATGGTAAGGTAGCTTCCGCCAGCATTGCCCTCGACGGGCTTGACGGCTGTAAGTTGATGGAGGCGCTCATAAACAGCCTTTGTGGATCCAAGCGCGCTGCCGCCGGCATAAGTGGTGAATGCAAATGTCAAAATGATGACAAGGAGGACGACTGTGTGAACGTAATCCGTGAGAAAAGTAGCTTTGATACCACCAAACATGGTGTAGACGACAACACCGAGTGGCAGGAGGAAACAGGCTGCTGCTGTGGGAACACCAGTCAAGGATGAAACGACTGCAGATCCACCGGTCAAAAGCATGGCCGACACCAGTGTGTTGGTAAAGAGGCCAAATGTGATATACACAAAGTGGGTAGCGGTTCCATAGCGAGCGCGAACTGCCTCGAGAAAAGTCTAGGTAATCGCTGTGAGCACTGCGTCGTCGACAAAAGCTGGCATTACTGACATGAGCATTCGGAGCACGTCTTTTCAATTCGATTGCGACAGTTGCAAAGAGAAGAATCTGGACAGTCGCGCCCGAAGCATACCAGAAGGGACCCGATACACCTATGTTTCAGTCAGCATGCGATGCCCAATCGCAGCAAGGAACAACCTACCGTATCGAAACGCAACAGACGAACTCTGCAAAAGTGTAGCAGCCCAAGTCCAAGACGAAACAACCGCACTAGCCACAAGTCCAGACTTGACCGTACGACCCGCCGTCGAAAACATTTCCGAAGTCTGCACTTCGTTATTGTACCGTTTAAGCACCCATGTCGTAGAAATCTAAACACCAATCAGCCTCAACCCAAACGAAACCATCCTCCCTCCCCTCTCTCTCAACACTTTATACGAACCATACCGAGAGCAAACAAAAACCCCACCCCAAGAACAATCCCATACCCCCAAGCCTGCCCCAAAGGCGCAGCAGAACCACCAGCCATGACGATATATTCTCACCAACAAGTAAAGGCCCAAAGATGTATATCGAATCCCAAATATGTATGCAGATTTGTGGGTGTACATGTATCCCACACCCACGGGATTGTCAAGCTATATATACGCATACATACATCCTGGCTATTAACTATCGCAACAGGTTTCCAAACTTTCTGCTAATTGGCTGCAGATAGCGCTGAAGTGCCCCGGGCGGCTAAACCCAATGCATGCCTGCGAGAACAAGAAAGGAATGGGAGTCGTTCGCTTTGGCTCTTGGTACGCTCAGTTCAATGGTTTCTTCTTCTTCTTCTTCTTCTTCTTCTTCTTGTGGTTCAATGGGTAAGAGCAAGAATCTTGATAAGCGCGTGTGATGCGATGCGGGCGAAGTGGTTGGGGCGAAGTGGTTACCTAGTGGAGGAGAAAATGTCTATCTAATAGAGCGTAGACTTGCCTTGTTCATTCGCGGCCATGGTTTTGCAATCCATGTTCAGCGTGGGTTTGGTGAGGTAAATCGCCTGACAAGAGATAGGCGAGGCTAATCAGGAGAGGTGGTGAAGACGCCAATTGTGAGGTGCATATTGAGGGTGCTTTCTCCACGGGCCATGGGTACTTAGTTATTAATTAGTGGGTTTGTTTGTACTCGATTAGTTTGACAAAGAGGAAAGAGACGTGAATCATGCACGCGAGGGAGGTTGATAGATGGAGATTGTGTCGTGTGTATGACTGCGATGAATTGGAGGGTGGTAGCATGACGTTGGTACATTTTGTAAACGTGTTCTTTGTGTTAGGGGTCTTGTAGGTATGTAGAACATTCAGAGATCTATTTTTAATGGCAATGTTGATTACGATGCGTTTATCCAACTCCACGTTTCACATGTCTATATAAGCGAGCTAGGACTTCAGACGCCACCCTGAGCTGTGGGGTACCCCAGTGTCACGCGATAAACACTCGGCCGGCCGTTTGTATCCGCAGTCGACAAGCAATTGGCTTCCGTAGCCTGTAAAGAGACGGTGAAAGGTGTACATAGGACACGACTGGGCGATATCACAACAACCCACCCCTCACTCCACGCATTCTAACATTACATCAAATCCTCCCCTTCGCCACAAATCTCAACGGCACATCCACCACTCTAGCCCTAAGATACTCGGCGCAATTCTTGCCCAGAAAGTCCACACTTGTAGTGCAACTCACCCCACGATCTAAATGATTTTTAAGCAGGAAATGCACGGCTTTCAGGCCAGGGAATTCGCACCGCTCGATGCGCCCGCCTTTATACTCGTCTGCAAGCAGGGATTTCATAAACTCGACCGACAAAAGGTTTTGTAGCCATGCGTACTCGTCTTGGTAGCGTACCCAGAAGCCGACATTGCAGTCTGAGCCTTTGTCACCTGAGCGGGCGTGCACAATGGTCCCAAGAGGGGCGCGGACTGTGGGACCATATGATTCCAGGGGTGCGGTGTTGGATGTGGTGTCTTTGGTAGGTTGGTGCTTTGGATATGTTATTGTTGCAGGAGGTGGTGAGATGTCGATGCTCTCTCCAGAAGACAGATGTACCCGGTGCTTGATGGATGACTGAGGGAGAAGTGTGACATAATACTCAAACACTTCTTTTGGAAATGCTTGTCGGAGGTCGAAATGTGGTGTGGCGCCAGGGTAGGCACACATGGTTGGGTCAATACATGGGCGCACGAATTTGGACGATGAAAGATGTTCCGCTGTTCGCGCCTGTGCGATGACACGGAAGTCTACAGTTGCTGCGTTCTGACTTGTAGGATTATCTGGACAAGAGCCTATGGTCTGGAACTCGAGTCGTGTGAAATTGTCAGCGTGGTTTTTCATTAGCGCACGAATTTGTTGCTCGATCATGCGTGCTTTTGCAACCATGTCAAGCCCAGTGATGAACCAGTGCATTTCTGCCTGGTACAACGGCTTCGCTGTGATGCCGACTTTAGTTGTGGGAGGAGGTAGCGCGCCTTTGACACCGCAAAGGGCTACACGGTTCGTCCCTTGCTGTTCAAAAGTAATGTCATCCAGTATTGCAGTGACGTCTGAATTGAAGTACCATGGTCCTTGGATCTCATATAGAAACTGTGATGTAAGGGTATTGACTGATACTTCGCCCCCAGACCCTTGGTTTTTAGTAACCACGACGTCGCCAGAGTCTGATATTTCGACGATTGGGTAGCCTATGGTCGTCCATCCGAGGCACTCCAGATCTTTGAAACCAGTAAAGTTGCCACCAGTGCTGTAAGAAGAACACTCGCACAAATGGCCAGCAACAAACGCATTTGCCAGCTTATCCAGGTCATTCCGCTGCCACTGATGCCACCAATATGTCGCGCCAATGACCGGACTCGCATCGCTCACTCTTCCGCAAACCACAATGTCTGCACCCTTTTCGAATGCCTTGGCAATGCCCAGGCCTCCCAGATATGCCTGCGCATACATAGGCTCAAATTCCCAGTCATTCAAGTTTACTCCCGTGTATATGTTCTCAAAAGGCGACTCCCCACGCTTCTGAACTTCCAGTAACTGCGGCAGCACTTCGTCGCCCGAGACCCACGCCACACTCAGATCGAGACCTTTTGTCCTGACCAAGTTTGTAACCACCTCATACAACTTTTTCGTGTCTGCCGCGCCAGCATTCACAGCGACTTTGATGCGATGCTTTGCGATGCCGGGGAGCGCCGGCTCAAGGGCTTCGAGGAAAGTGGGTTCATATGCAGCCACCTGCCCTTGGAAACGTCAGTACATTCTACATATCAGATAAATCAAGAAAAACAATACCTTTCGTCTTCGAATTCGCTCGAATAGTCATGTTGCCCTCGCTCATCCAATCTCCCACCAGCACGTCGATAGGGTCATTCTCATAATTCGAGGCCAACAAGGCCATCGCACTGCGGCGATCAGTGGTGGAGCCAGAACATCCTTTACAAGCATTTAGTCTTTTGTGTTCACATGCTCGACCTTGATACTCATACCAGCGATTCTAACAGGGCGTGGTTGTGCCATTGCGGCGCCTTCAAGGAGGTTGATTACGTTGGGGGTATTCAGCCTGCACGTCTGAAACGAAAAGACTGTTACGATGCATTGCGTGTGGTTACATACGTGACGATAAGCATCAGGATTCAGGATACCTCGGAAGCTACATTGAAGCTTCGACGCTTGCAGAGTCACGTTGGAAACGTCAGCTCAGACCGAGGCGCGGGGAATGGTGACTAGTTAACTATTCCTGATCAATCATAGTGCAGGTGTCATGGTAATTACGAAGTACTACGTAGAGTGCTGCAGTGTGTAAGCTGAAGTAAGCTTCCACGACTTGTTTATTTCAACATATGTGCAAATTATGAAATCGCTCCAAGCTCGGTAATCATTTATTCATGTCCTGGGTTGCATTTCCAAACAATTCCTCATGCCAAACTAGCAGCATTGTTACCGGGTTCTATGTTCTCCAGGCATACCACGTACAACACTTCCTCGTCGTGATGCAGGAACAGAACCAATCTGTCGAGCAATAGAGTTGTTCCTCGAGCCATACAGACCTGGCAATGAGCTAACTCTCCTTCCGCCGAGTTCGTCGCGGGCAGAGCTCAACTGTTGCGCGAATGGACTGCGGTGCCTGAGCACTGGGCCCTTCCAGTAGATGACATACACTGAAACCACAAGGAGCAGTGAAATACAGAACAGGATTGTTGAAGCATACGCCAAATGATCCTTCCCGCCAATATTCTCAAAAAATGGTGTGGCTGGTAGTGTAAGCACACCTGCAAGGAAATCGCGAGCCCATCCGTTGCCGCCGGTCGCGGAAGCGCTATATGGGCCATAGGCGCAGATCATGTAGTCGATGGTCGCCATATAGATGGCATAGTTTGCGATGCCAATGATTGCAGAGCCGATCATGGAGCCGATCCAGTGTATGGGTGGCCCAGTACTGGTCCACGCGAAGATGATCAACCCAATGGGAAGGCATGGTGCGGTGAACAAGAGCCACCACAAACGCGATTCATACTGAGCCTGCTCGTCGCCAGGACGCTCGTGGCGTAGTCGCTCGTTGCGTTTGATGGCTGGGAAGAAAGAAAACCAAGCCAAGAAGTAGCCGATGCCAATTGCGATGAATGCAAGGCCAACCTGGTAGGTTTGGAAGTTCCATTGCGCATAAACGAGTGAATACGATTGCAGAAACATGAAGATGATAGCATCAGAGAAACCAGAAAGGAGCGACAGGACCAAAACGATAGGCTCTGTCAAAAACATGCGGAAGGGACGAATCCAAGTCACGAGGATTTCATGAGGGTTGAAGCGCTCCTTGAAAGTCCTGGTCTCGTTTGGTCCCCAGATGTTGATATTCTTGCCTTCCTTCTCACCTTCCTCGCGACGCTTCTTTGCGATCCTGTCCATGAGGACTGTTGTACGTGTCTCGGGCACGAGAATGGCATGGGCAATCTGAATAGCACCACCAAAAATGAGCTGGATCCAAATGTTCCATCTCCAGGCAAGATGCTGCTCGACAAAACCACCGACAATGGGACCAAGGACTGAGCCACCGACGGAGGAGAAGACGATGAATGCTACGGCGTATTGTTGGTTGTCTGCTTCCCACCTGCACAGAAATTAGCATTGTGGCTTTGTTTTTTTGGTTTCTCAACTACAATCACTTACATGTCGGCAACCATGGCCAATGTGACGGAACCTCCGGCTGTAGATAAACCACCGAGTGCGCGGCAAACAATAATGGTCGCAAAATTGGGTGCCACCCCAACGGGAATCTGCCAAATGTTGACAAAGAACAAACTGAGCTGGAGGATAGGCCATCGACCCAGTTCTTCCGACCAGGGAGCCCAAAGTTCGCATCCAAAAGCGTATGTGATGAGGAATACAGCGGCACCAACACGAGCAGATTGCTTGCTGACACCGAATTCCTCTGAAATTCCGCCGATGGCATTGCTGTACAGCGAAGTGTTGAAGTTCATGCTGACTTGGACCATAAAGACAATCGACAAGATCAACCATTTCTTCCACGATGGAAAGGAAAAGCCAAGCTCTTCATAGCAGTCTTCCTCTGTGATTTCGTAGCGGTCGTAAGTCCCGTATTTTTCATAATGGGCACGATCTGCGTCGCTACTAGCGATTGCCGTGGGATTTTCGTTGTGCTTCACATGGTCTGAATCGGACGAGAGCTTCTTCTCTGTGCTTGCAGCTTCGAGGGCATCACCAGTATTCGAGTTGTGACCTCGGAGTGTGGCTTCTGTAGTGGCTGCCATGATGGGCAGCGCTCACGATACTAATTAGTCGTGGGACACCCAGGCTGCCCCAATCTCGACAATCTAGGGACGCAATGGAGGTGTGGGGTACTAGAGAGGCGGTTTAAAGGTTATCCAACTCGCGTGGAAATCCCATTGTCTTATAGGCAAACACGCAGAGATGGGCACTGCGGCACAGTACTTAGAGACGTCATCCTACAGCTTAGAAGGTGCACGCTACGGTAGTGAATAGACCAGTAAACGTTATGGGGCTCGGGGGATGGAGGCGGAGCCACTGAACGAAGGCCAAAGCAATATGTACTACAGTAGGTTTGTAGTAGCCTGTTCGCCGGGTGCATGTATGTATTGATTTGTACATGTTAATGTTGCTGCCAAAGTCGCACCACATGATGATACATCCATGCCCTTCATCAAAAACCTCAACCCCCAAACTGTTGAATCCTCAACTGTTTTAATACCAAGAGAATACCCTGCCTTCACCGACTTCCAACTTCTCAAGCCTCAAGCAAGCCGCTGACAAGCTCTGTCGATCTCTTATGCCAAGTTGCGCCCAAGTCTTATGTCTGACGTCACGTCGGCCTCATCCCCACACCACATAGCATTCAAGAGTGACCACAGACATCTGCATGGATCGAATTATTACATTTTCTTGAACAGGTTGGTCTTACCATAATTACTTTCATTTACCATTTTCACTATTAGTAGTCTGTGGGCCCTCGCGCGCGACCGATGTCACGATACAGTGGCGTCTGGAACCTTCACTGGCCCGCTCGAACTCAGTCTGATGAAACCTCACGCATGTTAGACGGGATGACTGCAGTCACGTAAACATGTTTGTCCCCGTGCGAGGGCTTACCCCAGCTGTGGGGAAGGGATCGCGACAAATGGATTTCCATATAATTTGGCCGTGCCGCTTTGTTCTGCACGACTGCTCACATGATATGTTGCTGTCGCCACGCGCCGCCCTTCTCGGCGCGTCCAGAGCAGACCCTACATGTTTCTAATTCGTCCTTGTTCAACTGTTGCGGGAAAGTCACGAGGCATGTTGTCCACATCCGGCATTTCCGCTTACTGCGCCTTTGGGCTCCGGCGACTCTGTTTACTGCGGCCCTTTAAACTTCCTGAATCCTTCCAAGGTTAGGACTTTTGGTGTGCGGCCTTTCTGGACTAATTATCTTCTTCATAAAAAAAGTCCGGACATAGTTCCGCCCAAAAATACTGCTGGGTAGGTAGATTGTTGTTTCTGGTCATGCGGAGAGGATACGAAAGGTCAAAGATAAGACTTGCCTATCACTCTCGCCCAGCCCAGCCTACAACTTTAGAAGATCACATCCTTCACCGACAGTATTGTTCGTGGATGCGATGCAACGACTTGCTGAAAGGGGTTTTAAGCAAAGCTTCTTAATTTTCCAGGGTCTACCTAAAATGCGGCTTGCCGATGAAACATACATATTAGAGATTCCGATAGTATGGTTTTGGCATGTTTGGAGGCTGAAAAGCCAGCGACGCTATAACTAGTGACGCGTGACATGCTACAAAATATTATCAGACACGGAATCCAGCGCCTAACTTGTACACCGACAGTAATTCAGCACGCAATGTCGGCAAAGAGGCAAAGGTTATTTTACTCACGAGTCACTACCACGGCCTTGAAGAACCGCCCAACATCCTCGGAGGGCCCTAACTACAGGGAAAGGCCCGGTGGGCTCTGTAAGCCAAGATGTGTCTGATGGTGCAAATTCCAGGCTAGAGACTATTCGTGCTTTCTACACCAGATAATACGATGACTATCGGAAAATATTAGTAGACTAATGTACGGAGTAGTCAGGCTTATCCTCTTAAGAGACGGCGCTATAATACAAGTTTAACCTAATTAGAACAGCTTATGCAAGGCGCTCAACTCTCTGCTCTCACAAAATCACTTTTAGATTGGCTAGCCTACAATAAAAGGGTCTTTTGTTCCTAATCTTTAGTACCAAACTGCTATCCAACTATACATCTGTACTACCCGCCTTGCTTTCAAATTCTAGCTAGCTATTATCAGGCGAATAGATTAGAGAGCGTGTTAAATAGTGTTGGAATCGAACCAGCGCCTTTTCCTATGTATATAGAGTTGGAGCTGTTTGGTGTGTAGAATCTTTGAGCTAGTTCACATGTAGACTAATTGCGTTCGAAGCCTCAACACCAGAGAATTAGCACTACCTGCCTGTTAACTCACTTCTGGATATCGTTGCAACGCGATTATTATGTGATGAGTAGTTCACCCGATACCTTTATAGAAGCAATGAATAGATAGATCTATTAACATCTACAAGTGTCGCGCAGGGTCCCTGCTCTGTATATATACTAGTAACGCGTCGAGAAGCTTAAGGTTGACCTTTTGCTTCGCAACAATAAGCTATTAGAGAGTTGAAAATAGATTAGTACGAAATAAAGTAATCTAAGCGTTATATAAAGTAGTTTAAAGTTATCAAGTATACAACCTATAGTTATATAATAAATTAGTAGTTATCTAATAAGAGTATTTTGTAGCAATAGACGATTTCGTCTAATAAATAATGCCATCGATTAGTGTTGTTTCGCATGACGTTGACTGGTAATCTAGGAAGTTCTTAGCCATGTCACGCAAGTCGACCTGCATCGATCTTTGAAAAGAGCATGCATAGCTTGACTGTCTATTGCCGCCACGAATCTTCAGCATGCTAATGCGAATATTTGATGCCCACTCAGGGATATCGCATCACCGCCCTCTAGAGTGATATGACTTCGAGCTCTTAGCAAGCATGGCTTGCGGATCTGGAACTCAGGCTTTGGGGCATGTCGCCCGGCCACGAAGATGACGGGATACCTAGGCACTCTTGTATCATAGACTTACTGAGAGAGAGCGAACCGAGCGAACCGAGAACGTGATAGACCCTGACCATTGAGCTAACCCGAGACTAGACGAAGGAACTCGATGGCGACGGTGAACTGAGGCCACAAGCCTCAGGACCCTGTGTGCTAGAATATAGCAGGAATGCTAGATATTAGGCGATCTGTGTCTTGCAAGTATGTCGCTAGCTTCCCAGCTTGCTGCTACCGTACCGCGCTTATAGGGGTCTAGAAAATAGTAATGTAACTATATCTATGTGAATATAATGATGTAACCATGTCCATATTACAACATCTGCTGGCAATCTTTTGCGTTATCACAATATTGACCTTTAAAATTGTGTGAAGAAAAAATTTGTTGAGTAGGTGCTGCATGCAATAGATGCTAGACATGTTAAATGCTGAGCTCAGTATTATTTTGAAATAATTTTAACAACGCACAAAACTGAATTAAAATAGTTGCAGTAAAACATAATAGCAATATAGTTTTGTTGAAAAATAGTGTTGACCGCAAGATATGTTGCGTTCAGCAAGTGCTGGCAGAGTTTTTATATTAACAGATGTTAAGCGCAGCATAATGTTGCGCGCAGCACGATGTTGACCTTGTCATAATATGATTTCGCCACAACACTACCGTAGAACTATTTTGAGATACCTAGGTACAAGTAAAAGGTAGGTAGGTACGGTAGGTAGCTGATTGCGACAGCAGAAACATCCTGGGTACTTGGTAAGATAGGTAGTTAGTATCTTCCGTAGATCACTTATGCACACACTAATCAACAGCAGTCTGACATATCAAGAAGCTTTCATCTATTGTCCCTCTAAAGAGAGATGCTGGGTATCATGCAAAGAGATCCTACCAAGAAAATATAATATGTACAACAGATGTAGAATATGAAGTCCTTCCTACTCAAACCTATGCCCTAGAAGACTTTCATCGTTTTCGTTAATATCTGGTGGAGCTTCAACTCCGAACATCCCAACATGCTGCTCGTCATTGATATCCCATTGTGTCTTCTTGGTCCTCTCCTGCTTCCGATATGCTCTGCCCATGAATGAATAGTATAACTTGAATGATGATAGCGATGGGCGGAAATCGTATAGGCTCTTGAGGTTCGGTATCGCGTGGAATCGTTGAAGTAGAAGCGCGTGCTTAAATTGTTCGTCATGCGGTACAAGGCCAAGCTCAGCAGCAACCGTGAACTTCGCGAACGCTGCGAGATTCACAAAGATAGCTATATGTGTTAGTACTTTTAAAAACTGTAGATAAACAACAATCTAAGTACTTACAGCGACAATACCATTTAACGCGATGTGAAGAGTGCTCTAAATCAATGCTATCCTCGATAAATGTAAAGACATGACAAAAGTTGGCCTCAGAATAGGACTGCATTAATAATTCGCGGGTGCCGCTAAGTGTTTTGCAGTCAACGATGATTCGATTAGTATCTTCGCGCAATATCTTCTCGAGGAATAGCTATATATGTTAATAGATAGCCAAAGAACATGATAAGGAAAAGGAAGACATACCTTGAGCTCAGCTACAGTTCTACATTTCCAGGAGTTCACATTTTGCCGTACGCGACTTGCTGCATTCTCAACAACCCAAGCAGCATTTGGTTCATGAATGTACTCCGGAAAGACATGCGATACGAGTTGAGCGCAAGTATTCGGGTTCAGTGTAGCCAGGAATGTCAATCTAGTCAGGTCCTCCAGGCGTTTCATCCTAGGTTGAATGTCGGCAGCAATCTCCGGTACACCTTGCTTGAAGTATCCTTTTTTGAGAACACGTGAAGTTTTCGCCTGAAACATTTAGCATATGAACATATTGATTTTCAGGCCGACAAAGAGTTTAAATGTAGATACATACTGGTACAGCTTTCTCTAGATCTTCAATACTAAATCCCTTGAATACATTCGATGTCTGGACAAGTCCAAGCTCTTCCAGTATATCGTCTGCAGATAAATCTTTCTCTTGGACTTCTTCATTGTTGTTTTGCGTGCTATCGGCTTGGTCAAGAACTCGATTCAATTCCGTCGATCGATCATTGTCTGTCGCATTTACAAACTGTGGTGTCTGGCGCGTGTCTGTGTTTACCTCTTTCGAATGATCGGACTTCCTAGTTGCCTCTTTCGAACCGCGGGACTTCCTAATTACCTCTTTCGAACTGCGGGATCTCTTGTCCACTGCCTTTAAGTCGTGCTTCTCTTTATGACGATGCTTTTGTTGTCCTTCATCGTTGCTTTTGCTTCTCTTTGTCTTCTTAACAGGGACGTCTGCATCAATATCGTTGGCATTGCGCTCAGCTTCTGAATCCGAGAGCTGTAAGCCACCTGTTGTCTGGAGAGCATGCAATGTATTGTGGTGAGACGCGACAATTGTCTGAGAGCGGGATCGCGGTTCGGTTCTCGATAAAATGCGAGGCTTATTTGGCTGAGCAGATGTTGGTTGAGACGACGCATGTGGCTTTGAAGTATTTGGTTGTGGTTGCGTAAGCTTTGCCTTCTTCTTGATTGTGCTTCGCCTCAAGTCTTCAAAGTCACCCTCAGATTCTTGTGATTCTATTTTCTTCCGCGATGGTGATCGCGACCTCGAAAGCCAGTGGCGTGGGACATGGAAGGAACAGTGGTTAATGGCAGTTACAAAGGGAAAGGATTCGTCACCCAGCAACAACCAAACCCAGAACACTATTCCAAAGTTACATTCATCAACTACCCAAAGCGGGGCTCAGTCGTTTAATTTGCACTCCATCTTGCCTTATACATCGCCGAGTTACGGTCATCCGAGTCTTCGCCTGCAGCCATTGTCGTTGTATATTCCATACCTTCTCCCTTCTCTTCGCGCATCGCCTAGCCATACCAACCTCCTCCTCTTCAGTATCCATCTTCCTCCCTTCACGCATCGCCGAGCCATGCCAACCTCCTCCTCTTCAGTATCCATCTTCCTCCCTTCACGCATCGCCGAGCCATGCCAACCTCCTCTTCTATGGTATCTCTTTCCTTGTTCGCCATACGCACATCTCCAGACCGAAATTATCGGCTAAGCCATTCACATCTCCAACAAGATTATACCTATCTGGTGCCATGGCTACACCAGCAGCACACATCAATTTTCAACCAAGTCCGAATATTCCCAAGTTGTGACCAGCACCCACACCAGTCACACATATCAATTTTCCTTCTGTTCTACTACGGACCTTAGTTAAATTCAGGTAGAAGATGCATTCCTAGATGCTTCTATGTCTATAGGAAAGACAGAGGCAGACAGGTCCCCTCAAACTTGGCTAATCGATGATGTAGGTCCAATGCTATGGATTCCCTCTGGGCCTATAAATCTGTCTTAGAGATGCCTGGAAATACCGTCTTCCCTAAGTATACTACTAGGAAATCATTCTTGTACATCAAGGCCTGCTATAGTAACATTCTAGAAAGTCTTAATTTTAGGTAATTTGTCTATAAGTGTCTCCTTATTTTCAAATTTTTTTTCCTTAGAAACCTAGGCTACACCAAACCAGGAATGCGCAGAGTATCTAGCTGGAATAGCAGGATAAATCCAGTATGCATCGTCAGAAGGCACTAATGCTAGACTAGAAGGTCTATAAGAAGATATCTAGAAAACTCCAAAGCCGTTGATGCAGAACTGGAAGTCTGGAAATGCTGCCTGGAAGAGTTGAAAGCCATCAATGCAGGACTGGAAGTCTAGAAATGCTACCTGGAAGAGTCGAAAGCCATCGATGCAGGACTGGAAGAAGCTAAGAGGATACCCGGAAGGCAGCAACACTGAGCTAGAATGGTATATGCTGGCATATATGTTCGACCGGAATACGCAACAATGGTTCACAGCCAGCCTGTGACGCCTGAGTCAAATGATATAATGCGAGAGACATTAATAGCAAGAGGAAGACCGAGCGGAGAGGTGGTATTACTAGGAAAGTATCGAATTTATCGGGTTGGTAGTTAATCTGCTGTAAGGTAGTCAGTGTAAGTAAGGTAGTCAGTGTAAGTAAGGTATTCATTTGGAAAGTTTAATATACTAACAACGACAATCATGTTCGCCTACAAGCCTAACGCGTCGCGTCACGACCACGAATAGTAAGTGTCCAAAAGAATAGGAATTAGAGATACTGACTTTAATCTACCTACAGATAATGCTAGTTATAAAGGAAGTCAGTGAACAGACGTGCTATAGTCAGGCAAATGAATAGTGTAGGAAGAGTTATGAAGAGGACAGGACATGACTTGTACTTCTATTTACCCCTCATCTTTGTCTCCCAGGAAACGAAGTCATCTGACCCGTGGCAGGTTCGCGATTTAGCATGTTGACATCGGTAAACTTCGGCGGAGCAGCAAAATAATCGGCGTTTGGATCTGTGTCTTCAGCCTTATCGGGCGATATCCTACTTGGCATCGGCGTCTGAAGCTTGAGCATTTTCGCTTGCCAAGGAAAGGGCGACGCGCCTTAGACAACGCGACGCGACGAGCGAATTTTACAATGGAAATGTTACAAATAGGGTAACGATACTAGAAGACCTTGTACCATGTACGTCATAGTGCTCCATGTCTTCTAGATCTTGTGGCTAATCCATAGATGGTTAATCTGGGATGTTAGAACATCCTGGATTCCTAACAGGTCGATCGCTCATGGATGCTCCCGGGTAGTATTAACTAAACTTACTGTTCTTGACATACTTCGGAAGATGACATAGTATGCGCTGGGAGTAATTAAGTGCTAGCTTAGTGCCTGCTTATAACAATGCAATTAATACTATATCTATATGCCTAATACTATAATAATGTGAAATTATGTTGCTGTAGTATAATGTCCTATCCAATAGATGTCGACAAAGTTTTGATCTTAGCATCTTGTTTTAATAATGTTGAAGTAGTATCTGTTGCTTTGAACATGATTGCGCAACTATAACAAGATTATTTTGAGAAAACATTATGCTGAAATAATATCAATCTCAGTAAATTTTTGGTTGAATATAGTGCTGAAATATCGTTGAAGTAACATAGTGCTGACTAGACATGATCTTGCGGTAGTGCGCATCAAAAACTATTCTGATATGTTGTTCCGTCGGCATGGTGTCGCGGCAGCATCGTTTTTAAGCGAACATTGTGCTGCGCTCAACATTGTGTTACGCTCAATATTGTACCAACAGAGTTTTAACTTAAAATCAAGTCAACACTATCCTACGTAAAAATACTACCATAACTCTTTTTGACAAACACAGTTTTTTATATAGTGCTGAGACCTCAGCTCAAATTCTCTAACATTATATTCGCGTTAACATTATATCTTAAACCAAAATTATATCAACATTATTATAGCACTATTTTCTATAGACCCCCCTCCGCAGTACGGTAATTGATAAAAAGATCAAAGGCATGATTCCGGAGATGCTCAGCTTTTTGCGGGCATAGGACGCTCAGACTGACGAGTGCTCCACCACCGCATAGATAGTCTTCAACTCCCCGTCTCCAGTCTCAGAATCCGGGAAGTCTGTAAGCCATGATAGAACTGCTTCATATCTGGCCATGGGCATTGCAAGGATGGATGTGCGGAAGCTCTTGGAGCGAGCACACCGGACGGCCGCCATCGCGGATGAGCTCCTGGTGGCATGGTGTTTCGAGATCTAGAGCGTCATCTCGCTCGTGGGGCACAGCCTTAAGGCGCGCTTGGAGTTCATCAATGGCGAGCGGCAGCAGCGAAGCGGCTTTGCTGGCCAAGAATGCCTATTAGCTTGGGACAGGCCAACGGAACGACAACAGCATTTCCTCTCACCCGAGTCTTCGCGACAAGTCCTCTCGCTGGCCCCTCGAAAGCAGTTCCACACCAACAAGACCCGAGATGTCGAATTCCCCACCACGGTCCCGTGTCTTGAGATAGCCAACAAGCTGTTCTTTGCTGTAGCCTAGGAGGTCGGTGGCAGTCACAACAGTAATATTGTCGCTTGTACGGACAACAAAAGTGCTCATGGACTTAGAATCTACCTTTGATGCCTTGTACTCGCAAGTGGCTAGAGAATGGCATCAACAAGACGACATTGTCAATCCCTTTCATGACCGCCGACGCGTTCATATTGAATCAGTCTGGATTTTTGACCTTGATGGCGATATTCTGCGATTCGATAAGAAAGATCGCAATCTTTGGGTCCCTCTCAACCTTGTTCGCCAGCGTTCTATAACTATTTCTGATTTCGAGCCTTACGAACCACCGACAATCCCCGAACATACTTTGCAATCTACCTTCCCACGGCCATACTGGAACATGAGACGCAAGATAATAGACCTGCAGCGTCTAGAGCGGCATAAGGCTTTCGTTTCTAGAGTACTCGCCGACTTTGCGTTCCAGTGGAGGCACATCCTTTGCAGTCAGTATAATAACTCCACGTTTCAAAGGCTTGCATATGCAATTATTAAGATTGTCACTCTGGACTTTACTGTTGTAGAAGTAACTCTCCCACGTCAGGGCACTGGCGGTTTTCTGGTCTGGATACATAATCTTCCGGAGTGGGACCCATTAAGCGGGCATATTATCCGGGTAGGCGGCACGTCCATTGTTATATGCCAGCATATTCCGCACGCTATTACTCTCATTCGAGAGGATTTCGCGAAACAGAACCTATCTAGACTAAAACACAGTCCTGAAACATCTAACGAAAGTCTCACTTACCTCATACTCTCAGTGCGGGAGATCATTCTGTATCAGATTAATAGCGATTCTGAAAGATACACAAAACCCGAGCGTCTATTTGATGGTACACTGCCTCCTTCTAATAAAGCTATCGACCTCTTTCTTGAAGCTACACAGACCCGTCCCCCTGCGACTCTTATGCACAAGCTCCCTATTAAGCTGCAGGATATAATCCTTAACAAGGTATCTACAGGACCAATTAAGAGAGCTAAAGTTAGCTGCATGCTCAATACTAGATCAGTTTTCACATGGAAGTGCGGCGACCAGGAGATAGAAAGAGAAGAAGGCCGTAGAAATAGGACGCGTTGGACTCCTATAGAGTCGCATATTTGGTTTGGTAATTACTCTAGTGGTAGTTATAGCATATAAGTCGACTTATTTGAAATGCCCAGTTTTCGAATTACCAAAGTAAGCAAAGCCTAACATCATCACGAATACATTGCTTCATTGATTTAAAGTTAGACAACATCTAGTATAAACCAGTTAAGCATACGGCACACGACATCAGGGGGTGCTGCTCTCCTAGAAATCATCAAGGTAATTATAAACCCAGCATTAGTAATAGCAAGCTGTACGTCATCGAATATTTCAAAACGCCTCCACAATTCAAGATTAGAAAGGCAAATCTAACTAAAGTAACAATGGTATAGACCGAACTACAGTTCTTATTAGTAATAAACTATGCCGCACACTAAATACCTCGAAGATGAGCTTCGCCAACACTTGCCACGACTACTCATATAGCTATGCGGTTGTAACAAGTTGACACGAATTAAATGCTATTCCTAAGGCAAGCTAGTTTATCTTACAATCTTGCAGTGGTGATTTATACATGTTGGGATTCGAACCAACGTTCATGGCCCATCGTGGGTAGGGGGTCTTCGCGCTAGTCCGCATATAACTAGACTAGCGCAGGGGAAGAAGACTACAATCTACGGAGTACATCACTACTCACCTAGTTATACGTAGTACGGAGTACGGAGGTGCTTAACAAAGGGGATGACACCTGGCCTATGCGCTCGTATTTTCGGCCTGTTTTCGGCAGCACCCAAAGTTTATCCTTACAGTACAACTCATTCTGCATATATAGTCTATTTTAGTGTATTTTGATCACTTCAAGTGAAGTATTAAACTTGGATAGATCTCCTGTAGTATTTGATCAAATCTGTATATCAAAAATTGAAGTTTTGAACATTTTGAGATGGTGTATGACATTACATTGAGAGCACAGGTTCTGATCCTGCGCTCGCAGGGACTATCAGTGAATGAAGTGGAGGAGCTTACTGGTATTATTAAGCGTCAACAGAGGAGATGGACTAAGATGGCTGAGGATCGTGGGTGGGTGAAGGGCATGCCCCTGGCTGACAAATACCTTTCTGATGAGCCACCAAAAACTACACCATATAAGAGGACTCCATCCTTTGATAGATTGGTGGCGGAGAAGGTTCGAAGGGATCGATATGGGAGGGAGAAAAGCACCATGCAAATTGCGGCTGAGTTCAAAGCAGAGGGTAGGGATGTAAGCCATCAAACAGTGTGGCGCTCACTCAAAAGTCAGGGGTTTGTTAACGTCAAACCAACCAAAAAACCTGGGCTAACGCCAAAGATGAGGAAGGAGAGATATCAATGGGCCTTGCAGTATCAACATTGGACCCTCGAGGACTGGAAAAACGTGATCTGGAGTGACGAAACCTCAATTGTTTTAGGCCAGCGTCGAGGCAGCATTAGAGTCTGGCGTCAACCCGGCGAGAAGGCTGATTTGAGTTGTATCAGAAACAGATGGAAGGGATTCAGCCAGTTCATGTTCTGGGGCTGCTTCTCATACGATGCCAAGGGACCATGTTATATCTATCCAAAAGAAACAGCAAAGATGAAAAAAGCAGCTCTCAAAAAGGTAGAAGAGCTTAACGAGCAATTCGAACCTATGAAACGAGAGGAGTGGGAGCTCAACACCAGCATGAGCAGAGTAGCCCTGCGTCCAAAACGTGGCAGAAAACCAGCATGGAAATGGGATAA
>SSBG01000004.1:355318-401132 GCA_028220655.1 Shiraia bambusicola | reverse complement strand
TTATAATTGTAGTTAACTATCTAAAGATGGGGGCTCAACAGTCTATATACACGAGCTCGGCGCGAAGGAGAGGGCTCCTTCGGCCGAGTCCTAGCCACCTTCCCCCTATACTATATACTATCCCCCATGCTCGCGATGGGATGGGCGATCCCAATATCAGTTAGATAAGGCTCCTATCAGAGCCCTTGTATGGGCGTGAGCGCGTCGCGCGTGCGCATGGGCGATCTGTGTGAGGATTGTGGCTGACTGTACTTGAGCTCAAACGCCGAGGAACGGACAGTACTGTAATTATTGTGAAATGGGTGGTTTATCCTAATACTAATAGACAGACTACTTGTTTAGCCCAGGTAATCGCTGTTATTATTAACAACAAGTCATAGTTAATAGCCCATGCCCAAAACCCACATGTGAATTTTGACCCAAAAAAAAAACTACATAGCACCGCCATGTTCGCCAGCCTTCAACTCACAAGAATCAACATCAAAGAATACATCATTACTATAAACACTAATATATACCAGTCCTTTGTACCATATATAGAGTAATCCCACCATTTGACAAGAGTCCATTATCCAAGCCACCAAGTCCACTGCTTCGATTGGCAGCAGCTTCATCATATTCGACATTAATTAAAAAGCAATCATGCTGAACAATGTCTTTGATAGACTACAGCTTTCTCCTTCAAGGCTCAAACCCTCTTGCCAATCACATGCTCAAATGTTAGAGAAATGCTGGTGTGTCCTCCCTCACTAACCGCAAACCTCCCCTATACTTTTTATTGTCCAACACGCCCGTGCTCTTACGCTCCTTGAGAAATCGATCCGCCATGCGCTGGCCCGGCGTGACGCTTCCACTGCGACCTCCATTCTCCGAACCATCCATCGTGCCATCTTCTGCACCAACACTAGGCTCGTTCATCGACTCCGAGGAGCTAATGGCAGATTTGAAATGCAGCGCTGGTCGTCTAAGCTCTGATGCGGGACGTGACTGCGGAATATGGGAACCGCGTAGATCGAATGCGCTTTTGGGACGACGGCGACTGAGTTTCTCTGGTGATATAGGCCGCAGTGTAGCGCGGACAAGGGGACGAGAGACTGACGGAGCCAATTTGATGCCGTTCCTGGCGGCGGACTTCATGTTCAAAATTATGTTTGTATTTTGATCTGTACTTTTAGTACTGCCATCAAGGACAGCGGATAAGCATGGCCGTGTTGCCTTGTTGCGCGGGGATGAACCCAATGGCGAGTTGTGGAGCCGTCCGCTATTCTTGACGTGAGCTGACGCCGGTGTGATGTTCTCCTTACTATCATTTGGTAGCCCAGCCCGCTTCGTAGCGGTTTGCGGTATTCGCGAAGATTGAATGCTACTTGGCGCAGAGAGGTCTGTATAGACTCTAGCACTGGGAGTGCCCCTTTTCGATTTTGAAGACGATGCCACACTTTTTGGCGGTGACTTTGACGTGCGAGAAGATCTTGCACTGTTACTGCTGGAACATCGACTAGTGTTGAGGTACGGAAATCTGTCGTTCATACGGGCTGATTTCGGTGTCTCAAAAAGTGGTTGCGACGCTGACGAGTTTTGAGTGTGAGGTAAAGACGGTCGCTGCATAGATAGAAGAGGAGTCGATCCAGGCCTTGAGGCAGCTGTGTGGGCTCGGATAGAGCTGATTGATGTGGACGTATGACTCGAGGGAAGCTCACTTTGGCTCTGTAGAGGTAGTAGTTCAGTGCCTTGCAATTCATGAGCATCCGATTCCGTGGTCGTGCGCTGCGACCTGACATTTGCCGACTGTGGACATGCTGGATTTCCTGCTTCTGTTGTGCCAGAGGCTATTTTCGTGCCTGTTTGATCATGCCGGGGCGACGTGAAGCATGGCTCGCGCAAAATCACTGTAGTCTCGTCGCGCTCATTGTCTGGATGGGGTGCAACCTCTTCACGATGAAAATGGCTTGGCGATGGCTGATAACGCTCGTGAATCTTCAAATCTTCCTGGCTAGAAAACTCCATACTTGACACTTCATGGGAAAGCCATGCTTTCCAATCTCGGCTGTTGCGTGTTGATTCGGAAAGGCATCGGGTAGGTGTGCCCACCACATAGCTCCGCACAGACTGACTGGCAAGTACAACTGCAGAGCCGCTATCATGGGCAAGCAGTGATCCGGCAGGTTCATTCATAGACAGTGCACTATCATTGGGGAAGATACTGGCGCCGTCGGTGTTACGTGAGTAGACACTTGGGGACATTGGCGACATGACAGGTCGAGGAAGGCATGATACCGGCGAACGAGGCGATGCTGGTGGAGTATGATCCATACAAACCTCAGGCCCAAATCTCAAAGGTTCTGGTCGCTTGAAAGACTCATTGGAGGTATTGTCGGAAAGCGTCAGTCCATTGAGCTTGCTGACAGCATACGTTCGATCAAGATCGCGCGGGTTATGTAGCTGCTCTGCATCGTCGAGTGGAGTCTTCCAGCGATTTTTGGCCTTTTCGACGCGCTTTTCAATCTGCGTGGGCGATGGCGAGAACACATCTCTCAAGGGTTCTCCATTCACCAACCTATCATTCATTAGCTGATGTACACTACCAGATCAACACAACACTGACCTTGCATCGTTTGTATCACTTTGATTAGATGCGGACGATGGCGACGAGCTCACATCTTGTTTCCATGTACGTGTGTTGATGCGAACTCCGAATGCTCCTTTTGGGCTGGGTGGAGAGTGACATTCGCTAGGAGTGACGGTCCGAATCGTAGACCTTATTGCGCGGCCAAGCGTTCGGATGGAACTGGCCTTGCTATGAGTACTCTGCGCTGCAACACTGGGAGGCCGTCGAGATGGCGGCCTTGGATCGCTGGCCGTGCTGGGTCTAATGTCCTTGCTAGTGCTGGAATGCAGCTCTTTCGTCCTACTCGACTCGAAAACATCGCTCTCTGCGCCCGGCGTACGATGGATAGAGCGGTTGTCAGCCTCGACTGACTTGGTCGTGTTGATTTCCTTCATCAGCGCAGAGAAAACACGCTTGGGGTCCACAGTGGCAGGAGAGTCTTCAAGCAAGCCGTCCATCGGCATAGGATCGCGAAATGCAGTCAACGCCGAAAAGGGTAGTGACTTTCTCTTTACTGGTGTTGAGCCGACATGCTCTGCCTCGCTGCCAATGCTGTCTTTCGACTCATGGATGACTGTGAGCCGCTTGATGGCCCGCTGGGCAAGCGTGTCCCGCGTAGAAGACGTGCACCAGCTCGTCACACGAGACATGGATGCATTTGTCGAATTAGCCTCGCTGTGTAGGCTGCGTTGACTCCCCTCGCTTCGAGCACTGCCATGGCTACTGCTGCGTGATGAAGGCCCAAGATAAGCCGGGTGGCTGATATCGAGGGATGGCGTGCGAGACCGGACCCGTCGCAGTAGGTCATCGTCAGGGTTAGGAACAGGAACAGCATAGTTCGTAAGCACCTCCTCTGGGCTGGAAAAGGTTGTGCCAAAGTAGTCTCGGCTGGCCTCAATTTGTTGCACAGGGAGGTTCGAAGACTTGTTAGAAGCACGCCTAAAGACGCTTTTGAACTTGCTTCTGAGGGAGCCCGAGAACGACCTCTTTTCCTTTTTATCTGGTTGCGGCATAAACTCGTCCAGCGTCACATCGCCCGTTGACTCGGTTGTGGTCTGCTGACTTCTCAACGACCCAGAGAGAACTCCAGAGCTCAGACGTTTGCCTTTGTCCTTGCCTTTATCACGTCTCTTCTTGAAAGGAGCCAAGAACAGCGACGGTTTATGCTTGACCGAGCGTTCCTGAAAGCTTTGTAAATAATTGTCCCGCGCCTGATCCAGAGTCTCGTCCCCTGCGACAGTGACTGGAATACGGGGGCTAGCGAGGGGAGAGGGTCCAGCTTTGCGAGCTGGTGCAAGAGCGACTGGTACCTCAGGGCTTGGCTTGACCGTCAATGGAGTTGTGAGGTACTTTGCAGGTGGTCGAGCAATGGGCGAGCCAGTCTGGACGCTGCTTGCATAATACATGGACCTTGCCTTGCGTATCTGCTGCGAAGCGACAGAAGACGAGGCGCTCTGTCTATTAGCCCTAGAATTAGTGTTCAATCGAGAATGCTCGCTAAAGGCAATGGATGGTTGCGTGGATAGAGGCCTGGGTGCAGACGCTGGACGGTCACTGATAGTTGGCATAGGATATAACTGCGGAAACTTCTCCGTATCCAGGGCGCTGGCTCGAGATGTACACTGAGTGCTCGTGGCCTGTTGTCCAGCCTTCTGGGCCTTTACAGAGCGAAAACTCGAATCTCGAGGTGGGAAGTGGCTTCCCTGGCCCTGTGAAGTGAGTGATTTCCGGCTGGCATTGCTTTTCGACCTCGACACTTCAGAACTGCGCTTGGCCGCCGGATCCCTTGCAGCCTGGGCTTGGGCTTGGGCTTGGGCTCGAGAGAAAGCAACAGCAGCAGCCGCCACGGCGTGTTGTTGAGCCACATCAGGGTCCCATGGCTCTGAGATAGGAGGCGGGTTTCGATGGACATTTGATGCCGACTTGGAGCGGCGAACACGAGTGCCAGCATCGCTCGACGCCCGTGCCAGCATCTGATAGACCCGCTAAGATTAATTGTGGTTGAAGTTGAGCTGTAAGTCGCTGAGTCCAAATTTTAGTGAAGCCTTGCTAAAGCGGGATTGCCCAATGTTAGCAGAAACAGTGGTAAGGGAGCAGAGTTTGGCCGTTGTTGCAGACGTCGTTGGATATGACTAGGTGGAGATGGAAGTGGTGGAAGGAGTTGCTGTGGTTTGTTATGTCGCCCTTGCATCGTGCCTGCCTTTTTGACCTGGCGGTTGGGTCATTCTGGTCAAGTCCCTATCTAGGTAGGCAACATCACCTCCACTGTAGGCGTTTCTTTCTTTCCCTCGCGATGGCCATTGTTTGGAGTAGCATAAAAACAGCGGCAAGTCAGACAGAGGTAGAGGCAGAGGCAGAGGTAGTGGTAGTGGCAGTGGTAGTGGCATGGCATATATTTGCACTGATCCCATCTATGGCACAACATGTCTACTAGTTACGGCCACTCCTACTCTTCTTCCTCGTGTAGGCAGGCCAACATAGCCCACGTCGCCGTCCTTGACACTCATCTTGAATGTGACCACAGCCATCATGGAGAGGACCATGACAGAGCCCAGGAACGGCAGGCCCAGCCAGACGCTGCCTAGATGCATTCCCCACTGGAACATGTGGCTCAGCAACGGGCCAGCTATCATGACACCAATGCTCTCCAAGATTGCAATTGTGCTCATCACTTTGCCAATGTCCGGGCTCGACTGGCCGCCGACCACATGGATAGCAATCAATTGAGCGCACGGCAGCATTGTAGCCTGTTCCCAAGTTGTAGATTAGCAAAGCAACGACGAGAAGTGGAGGCTGAGCTGCCATGCCCATGAGGAACAAGGAAATGGTGGTCAAAATGATGGAGCGTCGAGCAATGTACATGTCTGCCCAGTGCGCAGGGAGACGGTAGTATCTCAGCAACCAGAAATTCGCCAGAGGGAGGAAAACGGCAACCGTCACAAGGCTCGTGGCAGCACGGCGGAAGGAGAGCAGATAGGTTGCCATAGCGCTTCGATGCATAACGGACCAGCAAGGTGATGGCCTGCCTGCCGAGTCGATTTGCCATAAAGGTAAAGACCAGCGTCTAGTTACTCCCCAAGATCCGATAGGCGGCCTTGAAATTGTGCATCTGGGGTCTCGACATGGGAATCCTTGGGCTCCGGTAAATCACGCAGATGCAGCGTCTCGGAAAAAAACAAACAAAAGCAACTGACATGCCAAGTTGCTGAATGCCCAGAGCCAGCAGCAAGGGCATCCAATCGCCCTTTTCCATCAGCCGAGCCGCCACAACGGGCGTCAGCACTTCCGCAACGAGCATCGCCGCGGCGAGGTAGAGGAATACGGTGGTGTGCGCTTCTCGATATCGGTGGTCATGGTAGCGCCCACGACAGAGGTAGCGTAAAAGACGGACGAAAACCAGGTCAGCTGCAGCGGTAGGGATGGAAAGTAACCTCGTATATACAGTCAGCACAATATGCATAGTCAAGACAGGGTTCTCCAGATCATCGAGCGCACTGACAGACGACCAGCATCCAGGCTGAATCAGGCTGAATTGAAGCTGCAGGCCCATCAGAGCGGCAGTGCAGATCCACTTACGGCCTATACGGTCAGCCAGGGTGCCAAACGTCACCGCTAATAATATTATACCCGGCAACGCGTCCAAAGTTACCTATCCTGCCATGCAAACACCATGGCCAGCTTTTGCTGCACAGCGTCGATCTTGCAATCCTCCTCGGCTACTGTGCCGTCTGTGCTGACGACGGACGCGTCATACGGGAGGCAGATGAAGGCTTCAAAGATGCGCGTTCGCGGCGGCTCTGCGAGAAAAGCACCCATGTCGATGAGTATTACGAGGCCCAGCATGCAGAAGAGCACCCCCGGCTTCTTCGGATCGCCAGGAGAATAGAGGGTGAAGGTGGCTGTACGGAGAATTGCCATTGCATCTGCTACGAGTCTAGATCTCTCCTTGCCCCCCAGGGGTAGACGAAGAGTTGGCAGTACCTAATTAGAGTCTTGGATCTTGATAGGTATGTATAAGTTTGTCAGATACGAGCAAAGAGGATCATTAAGTAATAGAGAACCAGGCAGGTAAATATGCCGTGAGTGGGCGTCAGCCACCTTCGTAATAATAGCACAGAAGCATCATAATAAGCAAAAGCGAACAGGCAAAGCCCATTTTCTCACGTCTTGCACAGATCTCTTTGTAACAGCGAGTCAGGGAACATCCAAGCACCCCCCTCCAACTACGCCGCTTAGTCAGCCGCCTGACTCGTCTGCTTCCAACGTCACCTCTTGCTGCCCGGCACACCCAAGGCGTCCAATGGAGAAATGGATGCCCAGTTGAGCACAATCATAGGATAGAGAATGAGCGAGCCATTACAATTGCCCAGCATATGAATTATGTTGCTGGTATCATGTACCACAACAAACCACCAACCTTGGAAACACTTGGAAATATACCACATTATGTATTGCAAAAGGACGACAGAAAAGGAGTCATCATTTACTCCTCAAGGTAGAGAGAAATACAATAATACACCATTCCATGCAAAGAGTATCAACCTGTACATATTATTTCTAAAAAAAAAGTGACAAAAAACTACCCAGCCAACCAGCCAACCAGCCACCTAAACACCAACACAAATATACCACACACATTTTTGCGTCAAGCCCAAAAATGTTTTTTTAACTATAGATATGCTATGTATATAAGTATATTTACTTTTTGATAAAAATAAAACGCAACTTGCAAAGCAAGGTAAGGACAGTCTAAACAATATATTTGCAAAATCAAACACACACACACACACACACACACAGATACACAAATACATGATCAAATCGGTAGTATCTCATCGTCTTCGCCTCCGCTTTCAACAGCGCCAGGGCCCCGATGCACTTCTTGGTATAAGGAATGGAACCAACTCCCCTGCTGCTCAAGCAGCCTGTGTGGCCGCCCATACTCTACCAGCGAGCCCTTGTCCATGACCACGACTTTGTCAAAGTCTAGGATGGTGTCGAGTTTGTGGGCAACGGAGAGAATGGTGTGGGAGGCGAATTTTTGGCGGAGGAGGCGTTGAATTACTAGGTCTGAGGCTTTGTCTAGGCTGGGGTGGACGATTAATTAGTATGGTAGGGAGCAAACAGAGGGGAAAAAAGGCATCGAACTTACTTGCTGGTAGCTTCGTCCAGGATGAGGATGCTGCTCTTGTCTCTTCGTAGTAGCGCTCTTGCGAGGCAGAATAATTGGCGTTGGCCGTGGCTGAAATGCAAGTCGTCAACATCAACGTCGAGGGGGTGTGCGTATTTCTCGGGGTCACCCTTGGCGATGATGACTTCGTTCCAGAGCTGCACGTCTCGGAGGGCCTGGATGATGGATTTGTCGTTGCTTTCTTGGCGCGGGTCGGCGTTGAGACGTACGGAGCCTGGGAGAAGGTATGCATCTTGGGGTAGCCCAATTAGCCTTGATCGGATGGTTTGGCGTGCAATGCGATGAATAGGCAGGGCATCAATAGTAATTGTGCCGTGAGACAATTCTACCATGCGGAATAGTGAGAGGACGAGCGATGATTTGCCGCTACAGATTGGTTAGTGCCAGCTATAGGCTACAACATGTGCATGGGCTGGTTCTTACCTGCCGGTTCGGCCGACAATGGCAACCTTTTCACCCTGTTTGATGGTAAGGGAGAAGTCTTGGATGACAGGCTCGCCAGGTCTGAAAATGGTCAGCAATCATGTTACTTCAAGTCAAGCACACTGCACTTACCGATGATATGCTGTAATCTCGTTGAACTCAATCAAGCCATGGCTCGGCCAGATGGTTGCTGGGATATGGTCTTCGGTATCTTGGTCTTCTGCGACAGCATCGGCCGTGAAGTTCTTGATCCTTGCAACACTGCCAATGTGAGTCTCAAGTTGGGTCCAGAATGTAATGAGCAACTTGACGCTTTGTGAGAATAGCACAACATTGAGCAATGCGACACCGACGTAGCCAGCGCTAAAATGGCCTCTCAAGACAACGACGAGCACAATGAGAATTGTCGCGACGCCTGCTACTACCATGTCTAGAACAAGGGTGAGCCATCGCTGCACCGCAAACAAAAAGTAGAAGGGGCGTTGACTGCGATCAAGCAGCATCCTGGCCTTCTCTACGACATAGTCTTGCCATCCGAATGCACGGATAGTGGCCAGGCCTTCTAGCATCTCGTTGAATTGAGTGTACAGTGGGGACTTTGCCTCGAGATCAAGGAAACGAAGCTGACGTGAAGTATGCAGGTAGAACTTTTGAATGATGTAAACAGTGATAGTAACAACGGGAAAGGAGATGGCTGCAAAGGGAGCCGCCACTGCAATTAGCGCCATTTGACCGATGCAGAGAACAAGTGCTGCAAAAGTGTTAGTTCAATCTCTTCATCACGTGTTGATCTTGTACTTACTTGCAAACGTATTGAGTGCTGTGACTGGCAACTCCATGTCGATAAGCATCAGATCCTGACTGAAACGATTCAACGTAACTCCAGTATCTGTTGTGGAGAAGAAGGACATTGGTGATCTACATCGAATTAGCATAGTCTTGGAAGCTTCTTACAACACTTACCCCAGAACAGCGTTGAGTAGAGACCTGTGAAAGGCGACACCGGAACGCGGCACCATGGTTATTATAAGCTGCCTACAAAAGGTGAGTCAATGGCATCTTTCGTCGAGGCAACAAAGAATACTGACCAGCAACTGACCACAAGGAAGAAAAGAGCAAGGCTCCCGAGCATTGCATATATGCCCAGATAAAAGCCCAGTTTCTGATTAGGATGATCCTCATTGAACTCCGCCCACATCTTGACCCAGATGGCTGCAATGGTCAGCAAAGTTTTCTGTAGAGGATGCCGAACGCTACTCACTGGGGAATGATATGCCGAAGATAAAGATAACAATGGAAACAACAAAAACAAGTGATGGTATCCAACCCACAGAGCTGATGTAGTATCTATAAATGGCCAAATCGCCAGTACGGCGATTGGCTTCTGCTTGTATGTCTTCCTCTGTTACGGCTTTGATGACATTTCGTTCAGTATATTTGGGTGGAGCCTCATACCCAGGCTTTTCCGGCGTGAAGCTCCAGTCAGGCAAGGGTAAGTCAAAGGCAGAGACATACCCGCCGGCACTGTTGAGCTTTTCAAAAGTGCCTTGTTCTGATACTCTGCCGTTGTTATCAAGAGTGACTATATGATCACAGTAAGGCAGACGTTTGGCTATTATAGGACAGGGGCGTTAGCAAGTGGGTCTGTGGAACAGTTGAATAGGCTGTAAACTTACCTGAAGACGAGGCTATGAGGACGGTAGTCCTGCATCGCACCAGCAAGCCATCGTGGCCGAAGAGACTGTGCCAAATCCTATTTTCAGTTTGGCCATCAAGACCACTCAGACAGTCATCAAGGATAACAATGTCTTTCTGAGCATACACCGCCCTTGCAAGTGCCTAAGAGTTAAAGTTTCAGTACAGAGGAGGGGTAGAGTGGGGTGAATTATGGGGGGATGGGGCCTTACAATGCGTTGGCTCTGCCCACCACTTAATGCAGTTCCCTTGCTCCCAATCTGGGTTTGATCACCTTGGGGTAGTTGGCATAGATCTTCATCTAATGCGCAGCTACGGATGACAGACGAGTACCACCGCTGATCAAATGCCGATGCGCCAACAATACAATCTTGCACTGTGCCATTCATGTGCCATGCAGATTGGTCGCACAGTGCTATCCGCAGGGATGATAACTGCAATGTGCCACCCATTACCGGCAATTCTCCCAGAACGGCTTTGAGCAGTGTGGACTTGCCGCATCCTACAGGGCCCACTACCATGGTTATCTTCCCGCGTGGGACTACCAGGTTGATGTCTTGCAGAGTTCCCGAGGATTTGTCCTTGTCCCACCCAAAAACGCCATTTTCTATGACGATTGCTTGGGTCCCAAGTGGGCTATGATCGCTCAGATTCAAAGAGCCATGATCCTTCTGTGATATTTCAGAGCCTTTTTCAGACACTGAATCAAGATCGATGCTCGGTGCCACACTGCTCCGTAAGAAAGGGAACTTACGCTGCTCGCCTCTGGCCTCCATAGACAGGTATTCTTGGATTCTCCTGAATGACCCAACTCCTCCCATCAAGGATGATAGAGCCATTATGAGAGAACCGAGTGGCTCTGCAAGTAGAGTAAAGAGGGAAAGAGAGGTGAAAACTTTTGCTGTATCAAGCCCACTGGTGCCATTACTGTTCTTCGCTAGAAGCGAAAATACAGCAAATGCGAGGATAGGTGAAACTATCGGAGAAATGTAGGCTACTGGCTGTCAGTAAAAAAGAGATAAAAACAAAATACAATAGATACTGTTTCCAGGAAATTACTGACACAAAAGCATGGTCCAAATCAGGAGTTGCCTGAACCTTTTGGAAATGTCCAGTTCCTCTACACGCAATTTTTGCAGGTCATCTCGCAACACATCTGTCAGCCCACACATCTTGACTCCTTTCATAGAGCTGAGCATGGCTGAAGTAGCAGCGATGCGTCTCTCAATAGCTTCGAGCCACTGCGCTTGCCGAGACATGACAAGGCTTGTGGCGCCCAGAGAACCGACAAGTGCGACTAACGTGACATCAATAATGGGTTCGTTAGCTAAGAAGGATAGACATACCAATAGCAACCCCAATGGGTATCGTACACGCGACACCTAGCTCTCGCTCGAGAAGATACATTGCTAAAGCAATCTCCAGGACATTTGACCAGATCTGAATTCAAAACACTGTCAGCAAAATTCCTGATAATATTTTCACGTGACCACAACAAGAGATAGGCCGTAGCTAGAATTCTCAACGCATCTATGACAGCATAATATAGGAACAACGGGCTCACCTCATGTCCAGTTTCCATACCTGTGACAATTCTCTCAATATCTGCACTCATTAGTGTCATTGATGAAGCAGTATCTACATCTTTGAGTGCTACATCTGTGGCTTTGCTGTAAAGCATCGAGATGAGACTGCCTCGCATCATGGTAATGAAGCGAAAGGTTTTGTGCTGGTATTGACCAGTAGAAACCTTCGGTTCTTGTCAGCAAACAAGTCGTGTCAAATATAGTCGTGATCAATGGAGTACGTACAGCGATGCCAACAAAGACAATAACGTAAGCAGCAATTAGCCCGTACCCAACGTTATTAGTTTCCTTTGACCTGGGTTCCTGGGAAAATGTGACAGATCGGTTGATGAGGAATGGCTGGCAGAAGTTGAAGCCAATGAGACAAAGACGAGGTGGTACCACTGCCAATACAGACCATTTGAACCTTTTCAGAGTCGTTACAAAGAGGGAAGGAGACCCAATGTGCGACACTGCATCACGCCAAAACATTAGTATACGTGAAACGATCCGGGGATGGGTGACTTTACCTTTGGCCCAGGCTGTTCCAAGGGCATGGTTTAGATAGTCGGATTGCAAGTGCTTGTCCAGGTGGAACAAGTCGTCAATGGTCAGGGTATTGGAGTAACCTTTCCTCAGAAGCGAGTTCACCCACCAGAACAGGGCGCGTTTGTAAGGGCCACTGGTAGACTCTGGTGGAACATTGCTGCACTCTGGGCGTAGTAGTCGTGTTTTGGGGAGTGCTTCAAGGATTGCCAAGATCAACTTAACGCCTAGGCGAGTACTGAAAGCGGTCGCAATTGCGGTGAGAGAAGGGACCAGACTATAAGATCGCGATCGTACTATATCAAATGGAACGGTAAGAAGGAGGTAGATGTTTAGGATGAACGATGGCCTTATTGAACGATTATGTTCAAAGAACGAGAGGACACCAAGTAGGATGGCACTGATGAAGCCCAGGGCAGCAGAAGGAATCGCCGCACTATTATTCGGCTTCTTATGGTGAACCCAGAGAGCTAGATGAGTAATTTCAAAAAGGGTGAAGATTGTCCAGCCCAACTAAAGTCATTGTAAGTCTGACAGAAGCGACATTGTGTCCAAGGTAACGACATACCAGCTTGGTGAACAGCAACTTGGATGAGGAAAGCTTGTTGTCCTTTTTGAAAAGATAGAATATGCGGAAGGGAGCCACAAGGAGAACAATTATAATTGGTACCAATGAGAGAATGGTTTCTTCAAAAAGAAGAGTGAAGTCAAATCCACCGCGAACAGTTGGGCCGGCCCATGGTCCAAAAGTGCCGTCCACTGAAGCCTTGATTTGATCTGATGTTGACGCCATTGCAGTGGTTTCGATTCAGTTGCCAACTCTCCTGCACTGTTTTGACGGCATTCGTTGGGGACATGAAGTGGACTTTGGGCTCATAATCTGGAACTGACATGGTACCGTCAAGATCACCATGATCAGGCCAGCCGATAGCAGCTTGCTAGTATGGTATCCCCTACCTCAGCGGCGTTCTCATTGACGGGTAGGTTGGCCACGCAGCTTGGACAGAACTGGATTACTTGGCTGAGCTCAGATGTCATGAACCCTGCAATGCTACGGCAAGTATTCAAAGGTTAGCGCTGGAGTGCTGGTCCTGCTAAACCAGGCTAGAGTGAGAGTTACGTGGCTGTATGTGGAGCTGAGCATGATTACTGACGACAATGACGAGAACCTAAGGCCCCACGGGTGTTTGTTCCAGTGGGCCATTGCATTAGCAAGTCCACATATCTGGCGCAGCGCCACCTAGTCAAAGTGGATGCAATCATGTCTCTAGACTTGGTGGCAAACGTCTGGTTGGACATGGGCATATGTTGGTTCACTGTAGGAGGCAAGGGCGCACATACGATATTCGTATTTGGACTAGCCGTATTGGGAGCAAGGACCATTATGGAGGCTGCCAACTACATTTTGCTTTGGTGACCATATACGGTGTAGGTAGGTAGGTTACCGTAGGTAGGTTACCGTACTATGTAGGTAGGTTACCGTAGGTTGGTTACCATAGGTAGGTATACCTACCTACCTACAGCCGAGACAACAAGGCACCCAACTTAAATACGCGACAGTTCTATCTTTTGACCGTATTGCCTGGTTGATCTTTGCTGATCACCACAGCAAACGTGGCGATCCTTCCTGTTTTGCCCTGACAGAAAGTGATACGACTAGGTCGGGCATGTTGTTGAGTCCCAAGAGACGAGAAAGCGGCAAAGACTCGAAAACTGCACCCATGCTAAGCGTCGGGATTCAATGACGATATGCCGCAGATTAAAAGACAAATTCATCAGCGAGGATCTCCTTCTGACCTCCGTTGCCTGCAACAATACTTTTACGGAGCAGAGAAGGCCTTGATCTTGGTCATACGAGTTGCAAGATCCACTGCAAGATTGTGGGTACGCCCTACTCCCTACTTCCTTTGTTTTTTTCTTCCTGCACAGAACACTCAAGAGTGGCAATAGCAACGGAGATTTGTGTCGTGTCCAGACCTTCGGTGCACTTTGTGCGTCTGCGGCTTAAGGGGAAAGAAAAGCGTGCAAATTTTGCGGAACCCACAAAAAACATCAGCTGATACTCACCCGAGACGAGAGGCTCGATATCGAGTCGGCGATCTGCTTTTTGGCAACATGTTGACATGCCCTTTGCGGGCGAAAATGTAATACCCATTATAGGCGTGCTACATAGCATTCGTTGCTGGACAACCCAACACTTTTTTCCGCTTGTGGAGGATTTGGATTTCTGGAATTTCCTGACGTATGTGTGCCGTATGTGAACCAAATGCTAAAGTTTTTTCTCCGGATATTCCACAACATGTGTGTGTACATATACAAGGATGAGCAATGTCCCCATAGATTGGTATTGACACCCATGCACGCCTAGCATAAGTCTGGAAATCCTTCTCCTGACAGTATGTGGAAGCGAAGTACCAACAAGATGGAGCCATACGAGCAACTATCGTCAAACAAGTTTGTCACCCAATAAGCCCCGGGATTTGGTTTGCAGTAGATTAGGATCTCCTTCGGGAACCGTGCATGCTAAAACGTCCGAACATCTAATTACCTATGTGGTCAATCTATACATAGTAGGGCCGAAAGGCGAAGCTGGATTCGAAACAGTGCAGAACGCGAGGGGGCCAGTGCTTGAGTGAGTTGCCAAAGAGGCTTTCGCTTCGCCAAATGTTATGTTGTCAGCAGACGCCGTGTAGGGAAGATCGAGGGGGCTGAGATCGCGACCCGGGCCGTCCACAAACTGTGCTTGGCCATCTCAACCGCTGCGCTGTCACAAAATGCAGCTAAGGTCCAAAAATCAATGTGGACTGAGTTTGTCGAATAGAGGCCCTGAGCCACAAGTGCATCTATGGATTTATTGGCTAAAACTTAAATCGGTGGTGGAAAAGAACAGAAAGACTATACGTTGGGGTGGATGTTGGGGGGGGGTTCAGTAGTCCCATAATCATTGCGTGAAGTTTGAACAGATCTTCTACGCTTAGCATTGGGCCAGTCCATGTGTCCCAATATCCACTCTCATGCTTGCGTTCCCAAATAAGCTGACGCGACCCCACAACGTATCGTTTTGAGAAGGCAGATTATTATGATGGTCAAAGCAATACATCCGCAAATTCTTCCAAGTTGGTACGATCCATATTCGGTAATAATAATAATAGAGGGCCAGAGTGTTGCTCGTAAATGCGAGCTGGTGTCAGATATCCACAACGCAGCGTTGACGCACGCTGCATGGGCCAGGCTGCCAGCTGCCAGCTGTTCCAGTCAGTGTACGGAGTAATAGGTACTCATGGCCTGTTTGGATTGAAAGGGCTAGACAGGACGCTGTAGCCCAGTACTGTCGAGGGATGGTGCGGACCTGCAGGCCAACAAATGACACTGGTGTGTTGCAGTCCCACAGGCGTGGAACACGAGCGGCAGGAGCCGGATAGTTGACTATTACATACGGTACACGGTAGGTATGCACTGATCAGTGATGCATCATCCACCTAGAGGATGCCTGGACCAGATGCCATGGGCCATGGGCCATGGGCCATGGCTCATGGCTCATGGCTCATGGCTCATGGCTCATGGCTCATGATGGGATCGTGAAGCAAAGCGGATTCACAGACAGGGGAGCATTGGCTAGCCTACCGCCTCAGTGGCGAGGGCGTTACAGGCTCGCGTGTAGCCAGTTTGGCTGCTAACTAGTATGTACCGCAAGGCATCGGGAGATACTCGGCCATGTCGCTAGAAGATCGGTTTTCTAGCGCAGGTGCCGCGATACGGGTGTGCGGACAGGCTGCACGACGGGTGCAACCGCTGGCGAGCCGATCGCGCCAATAGTTAGATACATGAATTGTATATACAGTGTATAGGTACCTACCTACATGGGCAGTGATGGAGCACCAGAAACATTGTCCACGGGCCCTGATGGAGCAGCTTGCGCAATAAATGCTTCTGATTTCGAATTCGGGGCAACCGAATATTGAGTTCAAGCGGGCGGGGGGTGGGTGGAGGGTGAGAGATGTTGTGAGCCAGTGTATGGATGCAGTGCTGCAGCTCCCAGCGCGCTGACTCGGAAAAGAAACAGGCCATAATAGCAATACCTAGTTAGCAGGCGGCAGGCGGCAGGCGGCAGAAAGGCAACAGGCTAACGAAGCTGTGCTGCTGCATGGTGAATGGACAGGAAAAGTAACAATGACAGCAGCATCGCAGTGATCTGCCATGCACCGTCGCCAACATTGAGCAGTGAGGCAAGTCAAGCGAATTCCAACGACCGACTAACCACAATAGACCCGGCGTCGGCTGTTTCGGGCTAGCCCCGTTATGTAATCACACCAGCGCCTCCATCGTGTCAAATTGTCTATGCACCACCTCCACCACCACCACCATGATGCATCCAACAACTGCCCTGCCAGTGCCCTCGCCCTCTCTCTCTCTTTCTCTCACACACCACACACCACACACACGCCATCTCACTGCCCTCTTTAAGCCCGCAGCCGTTGCCGCCACCGTCAAAGTGCCCTGTGTTCACCGCTCGGGCCTGGCCGCCTGGGTGCTGCTGCAAGCCACGAGGCCTACCCTACCTACACTACACCATCACTCTACTTTGCACACCTGTGACCTGCCAAGTTGTGCATTGTTCTTTGTTGCAACTTGCTAGCATCCGCGTTCCGATGCTCCTCACCACGCCTCGTGACTGGCCGTCTTTGGGGCCCAGTGACCAATCGGCCTGCTTCATGGCGTGTTATTGTGCTGCTCCACTGCAAGCGACCTTCTGAGTTGCTAATATTAACATTACTTTGCATACGCCCCCTTTTCGAATCTGGCGCATCTGCTCCAGTGCTCGAGCTCCTGCTCCCTGAACCTTGAATCCTTGATGCCTCCTGCTACCCTTTATTGGCACCACTCAATGTTGGGTGGAGAGCAAAACTGCCGGGCCATGACTTCATTGACCCTCAATACTCGATGAGGCGTTTGGGTGCTTTGCGTGGTGTGTCAGGTCGTGAAACGAACCACTAGCTGAATCTGGTCGTTATCCCAAAGTGCTTATTGTGGTGATTCTAAAAGTTTTTTTTTGTTTTCAAAGTCGAAAAGCTCCCCTAACTCTTTTAATGCTGTAAACTTCCCAACCCCACGCATCCATTGCTAAGTACAAGTTCCCTGCATACTGTTGACTTGCAGCTACATATTGAGATCGTTTGGATTTCTTGACCAGTAATCTTAATAATGGTATGTTCTTGATTCATGTCCCTCTGCTGTGTTTGGTCGGGACCTGTCGGGACTCTCCAGTCACGGCTGTCTGACAGGTGCCTATAGGAAAACTCCAATCTTCTCACCAATAACATGGTGGAGAGAATTCAAGCAGTTTGGGCCCACGTTCTGAACTTGCCCCATGTTGCTCTCGATCAGCCCTTTCTCGCAGTTGGTGGAGACTCCATCTCTGCCATGCAGGTTGTGAGCCAATGCCTCAGGGTGGGTATTGGCCTTGGCGTCCCCGACGTTCTACGTTGTCGTTCCATTGTACAGTTATCCGGGGCTGTAAGGGAAATCGAACAGACTTCATACGACTCGGTCGAGTATTTTGATGAAGATTTCGACCTGTCTCCCATCCAGTCACTCTACTTCCAGCGCCCAAATCAGGGTCGCGGCCATTTCAACCAGTCTTTCTATCTGCAAGTGAAGCAAAAAACGTCTTCAGATGAGTTTTGTGCAGCCATAGAACAACTGATCTCTCGCCACTCTATGCTGAGAGCAAGATTCTCCTCGTCAGATGGGTATGGTTGGCAGCAACGCCTGACTAGTGAGTGAACCCTCTTACTTGATACCCGCCTTCCATTCAATCCCAATCGTACGGCCGACCAAAAGGAGTTCAAGCTGACCTTGGTAGACGACATTCATGGATCGTATCGCTTCCGCTACCAGCAGGTCGCTTCAAAAGGTGAAATCGATTCCATGATCGAGGATTCACAACAATGCCTTGACCATGAGCATGGGCCGTTGTTCGCAGCCGACTTTTTCGATTTTGGTCCAGACCAATTCGCTTTTCTCACTGCGCACCATATTGTAATTGATCTAGTATCATGGCGTTTGCTTCTTGAGGAATTGGAGGAGATTCTTCGAGGCGGAACCCTCCTTCCGCCAGCACTCCCATTCCAGAAATGGGCGGAATTGCAGATTGAACATGCTGAAACACTCAAACTAGACGAAGTCCTTCCTCCAGTAAATGTCCCCTCATTGGATTTTGATTATTGGGGTATACAGCGCGAGGACAATACCTATGGCAACGCTAGCCAAGCTCTCTTTGAGCTGGACACTGAGATCACATCCATGTTCTTAACCAATTGCCATAGAGCATACAATACCGAACCGGTGGAATTGCTGCTTGCTTCATTGATTCAGTCATGGGCACGCATCTTCACTGACAGGCCTATCCCTGCAATCTTCAATGAAGGCCATGGCAGAGAGCCATGGAGCGAACTTGATATTTCTCGCACGGTTGGATGGTTCACTGCACTTTCGCCCATTCTTGTGACACCATCCAAAGACTCTACAGAGACTGTTCGCAAAGTGAAAGATTTCAAAAGGCAAATCATAGGTAATGGCCGACCGTACTTTGCCCGGAGATGTCTTACAGAAGAGGGCCGTGAGCATTACAAGACTCATTGGCCCATGGAGATTTTGTTCAACTACCTTGGCCAGTACCAGGTAACTATATCAGTTCGATTTGGAATAAAGATTACAGCTAAGACTTTACACAGCAACTCGAGCGAGCAGACGCTCTCCTTCAACCGCTGGATACCATGGCGGGAGAGTACCGAGCCGCTGGCGGGACATCTGACTTTGGTCACATCACTCCACGATGGGGACTGTTTGAAATTTCTGCAATCGTGTTCAAGGGACATCTCAAGTTTGCTTTCACATTCAATCGTCACATGCGCCACCAGAACCTCATTTCCACATGGATCTCTGAGTGTCGCACAACTCTTGAAGAAATGATCAAAGGTCTGTCAGCAAAAGAGCCAATGCCTACACTGTCCGACTTTCCTTTGCTTTCATTGACAGAAGAACGCTTTCGTTCAATGCTCGTGAGCCTCGCCAAGATTGGCGTTTCGCCATCTGCCATTGAAGACGCATATCCTTGTTCAAACATGCAGGAAGGCCTTCTTTTATCGCAGAGTAAAGATGCCGGCTTCTATGCTGCTACTTCCTTCCATGAGCTCAGGTCATGTGATGGCCAATTGAGCCCTGAACTGGTTGCAATTGCTTGGCGACAGGTAGTCCAGCGCCATCCACTTCTACGAACAGTCTTCTTGGAGAACTTTGGTAGACGGGATGGCTTGTACTCCCAGGTTGTCCTCAAAGAAATTGACGCGCAAATTGTCCACTTTGAGTGCAAAGATAATTACGAAGCTATGCAGTTCTTCCAGAGCCAGCGTTCAGTCAGCTATGCCAGTGGTCCATGTCCAAATCATCGCTTGACAATATGCACTACGGCCGACAAACGCATATTTTGCTCTCTCGACATTAGTCATGCAATCATGGATGGCCATTCCATGAGCTTACTTGCTAGCGAACTGAAGCAAGCATGTGAGGGTCGTTTGAGTGGCAGTGGCGCACCCTACAGCGACTACATATCCTGGCTGATTAGACAACCACAGGAAAGCAGCATAGAGTTCTGGAAGTCCTATCTCGGCGGAAGTGAAATAACCTCGTTTCCAATTCTGGATGATGGCCAGAAAGTGGAGAAGCAGCTGGTATCAATTCGCATCGACATGACGGCCCTCAGCATGCCGGATCTTCACAACTTTTGTAACGTCAACGGTATTACATTATCAAACATTTTCCACACAGCTTGGGCCCTTACATTGGGCTGTTACGCCGGGAGCACGGACGTGACGTTTGGATACCTAACGTCAGCACGAGACTGCCAAGAAATTCATCGTACCGAAGACATTGTAGGCCCGATGATCAATACACTAGTGTGTCGAGTCAATCTATCAGATAATTCTCGATGTCTTCTTGATGTGGTCCAAGATGTGCAAAGAGATTACCTGGAGGCGCTTCCACACCGTCATGTTGCTCTAGCCGATGTTCAGCATGTTTTGGGCTTATCGGGAGCAAATCTTTTCAATACTGCGCTGTCATACCGCCGCCTACCGTCTGAAAGCGTCAAGGAGGACGAGGCGGTGGAGATTATTGAAGTTGCTCCAATTTATGACCCAACAGAATATCCAGTCAGCATCAATATCGAAATTGGTGATTCGAGTACCGCTGTTGATCTCGACTATTGGACAGATCACTTATCTGCTGGTCAAGCTGCTAATGTAGCCAGTACATTCACTCGAGCACTGGAAAACATCATCTATAACTCCAGTCATCGTATCTCAACACTAGACCATCTGAGCCCCAACCATTGGCGGCAGATTCAGGCATGGAATGTCATGCCTCCAACGATGAATGACTGTGTCCATCATAAATTCTCATCATGGGTTGCAGCGCAACCTGCCGCTCCAGCCATATGTAGTTTTGACGGGGATTACACATATGCACAACTTGAGGCAGTAACAGATCGTCTGGCACATCACCTAGTCAAATTGGGTGTTGGCCCTGAACTATACGTGCCCACGTGTTTCGATAAAAGCTCGTTCGCGATTGTAGCCATGCTTTCGGTCCTCAAAGCGGGTGGTGCAGCAGTACCACTCGACGCACAACACCCCAAGGTAGCTCTGAAAACTCGATTGGAAGATGCGGGAGCCACGATAGTCCTGACGACCGCAGTTCGCGCCGAGAAGTTTGAGGGTCTAGTACCCAACGTGATCATTGTCGATATGGATTTCTTGGATCGACTGCCCACCCTCAGTGGGCAACCATGTACCAGTGTTCAACCACATAATCCCTGTTTTGTCATATTTACCAGCGGAAGCACTGGACGCCCAAAGGGAGTTGTGCTAGAGCACTCGGCCATGGTTACCAGTGCTGAAGCTCATGGATCAAAGCTAAGTCTTGGTCCAGGTTTACGGGTTCTGCAATTCGCAAGTTACACATTCGACAACTCCCTGGAAGAAATGTTCACTTCGCTTCAACGGGGAGCTTGTGTATGTGTGCCTTCCGAAGAACAACGTATGAACGACCTCCCCGGCGCCATCGCCAAGTTGAACGCTAATTTTGTTGATCTTACTCCCACCGTCGCTGCGCTCCTGAAGCCCTCTGAGGTACCATCTCTGAAGAGTATGTGCCTCGGCGCGGAGCCTCTGACGAAAGCTTTGATTGAGCTGTGGAGGCCACATGTTCGCCTTTTTGGACAGTACGGGCCTAGTGAAGCCTCCATTAACTCTGCGTGGAGAGACTTTACGAACGGTGGCGAAGCTACCAATATTGGCAAAGCTATCGGTAGCGTTTCATATGTCATCAATCCTGACAATCGCGACCGATTGATGCCTATTGGCTGTAAAGGCGAGCTGCTCATTGAAGGACCAATCCTTAGCCGTGGATATCTCAATGACCCTCAAAAAACTGCTCTAGCATTTATCGAAGACCCTGAATGGGCGCGTATTGGTGGTTCAACTAAACGTCGGTTCTACTGTACGGGCGATTTGGTCCAGTATACTTCAGAAGGAGAGATGATCTACATGGGCAGAAAGGACAGCCAAGTTAAGGTAATTTCCCAAATATCACTCCCTTTATGACCTCTGCTAATCGCCCGTAGCTAAATGGCCAACGTATCGAACTGGGCGAAATAGAGCATCATTTGAAGCTGAACCTGCCTTCTGCCGCCAAATCAGCAGTCGAATTGGTGAAATTCACAGATAGCAACGCTACGAAATCGCTAGTCGGTTTTATTTGCCTGGACGCCGATAGTACTTCAGCGCCCTCAATTTGCGAAATGACTGATGCTGTTCGCGCGATGGCAAAGGAGGTGGAGGTCGCCCTAGGCAATTCACTGCCGACCTATTACGTGCCTGCCATGTTCATGCCTGTATCCAGCATGCCAATGACGACATCTGGCAAGCTTGATAGAAAGGTTCTACGACAGCTTGCAGCAGCTATCCCTGAATCTCAGATGGCTGCTTTCCGTCTGGCCGGTAACAGTGGTCGAGCACCTTCCGGCTTCGTTGAAGTTACCCTGGCACAATTGTGGGCAACTGTTTTGAAGCTGTCTGTCGATACTGTGGGTGCAGAAGACTCATTTTTCCGCCTTGGTGGAGACTCAATCAGTGCTATGCGCCTTGTTACCACCAGCAGAAAGGAGGGAATTATGCTGAGTGTGGCCAATGTTTTTGCGCAACCAAAGTTGGCTGATATGGCTGCTACAGCAATTGTACTTTCTGCTGAGGAGCGCACGTCAGACTTTGAAGCCGACACGAAACCTTTCGAGCTCATCCCTGAGGCTAAAAAACAACAGATCATCGACTTTGCCGCAGCTGAATGCGCTGTGGCGGTCGAGGATATTGAAGACATATATCCATGTAGTCGCTTGCAAGAAGGGCTTATAGCACTGAGTGCCAAGGATCCTGGCACATATGTCGCACAGCCCACATACCGCCTGCCCTCAGATATAAATATTTCTCGCTTCCGCAAAGCATGGCATAGGGTCATTGAGAATGAGGCTGTTCTTCGCACGCGCATTATTCACAGCGACGAGTTTGGGTTCGTACAAGTGGTGGTGAAAGCAATTCCAGAGTGGGAATCACTCGAAACTCTTGATGAGGTCAAAGAAATCCATCGTATGCTTCCCGCAAGACCTGGGGGTCCGCTCATCAGTTATATCATCGTCGGAGAAGGTACAGATTCGCCTTTCTTTGTTTGGACGGCACATCATGCAGTGTATGATGGCTGGAGCTGGTCGACTCTGTTCAACCAGGTCGAATCTTGCTACCATGACGATGGCTGGAACATACCCGCTTCTATCCCCTTCTCGCGCTTTGTGAGATATCTTTCAACGCTAAATCCAGCCGACTCAGACCGCTTCTGGCTGTCTCATCTTGACAACATTACTGCACCACAATTCCCACGGTTGCCCAACCCAGATTATCAGGTCCAGGCAACGTGCCAGTTCATGCATGAGATGAAACTGAATCGAAATATGGATCTAGGTGTCACAAAACCCTCGCTCATCCGTGCTGCCTGGGGTTTGCTCCTTGCGACATATTCTGGTTCAAACGATGTAATCTGGGGTGAGACAAATAGTGGACGTGAGGCACCCGTCCTAGGAATAGAAGACATCATTGGTCCTACGCTTACAACGGCCCCTGTGCGTCTCAAATTGGACCAGCAATTAAGTGTCCGCCATTACTTGTCGGAGATACAGCGCCAAGCATCTACTACACTGCCCCATCAATTTGCGGGACTTCAGCATATTCGCAAGCTGAGTGCCGAAACGGCAATGGCGTGTGATTTCCAATGCTTTCTCGGCCTCGTGGCAGGCGACAATCTGCAAGATGTGGAGACAGACTTATGGAGTATGCAGAGTACGGGAACGTTCGGCACGAATTTCTTCAGTTACGCGCTTGTCTGCAATTGTACCGTCGAAGAAGATAGTCTGGATATAGAAGTTTTGTACGATCCTCACGTCACCGAGAAATGGTACATTCAGCGCCTTGTCCAGCAGTTTGAGTACATTATCCAGTGTTTCACTTCATCGGACTCCCTCGACGCGCCTTTGTGCGACCTGGACCTCGTCAGCCCCGCAGATCTGGGCACAATTCTTACCTGGAATAAGACTCCTGTGCCTACACTCAGTCAATGCATTCATAGTGCGATTGCCAAAGGACCAGGGTCAACGAATCCCACAGCTACGGCCATCGATGCTTGGGATATGGGCAAAGTTTCATATCGCGAACTTGATGATCGAGCTACACGCTTGGCCTGCGTGCTGGTATCGCTCGGTATAAAGTCACAATCTTTTGTTCCTATATGTTTCGACAAATCAGGGTGGGCAATAGTGGCTATTCTTGCAGTTCTGAAAGCAGGTGCCGCCTTCGTCCCTCTCGACTTTGAGGCGCCGATATTGCGACTCCAAGAAATAAGTCGAGACGTAAATGCAGAATTCATCCTCTGCGCTTCAGGTTTTGAAGACCGTTGTCGTTTGATTGGTTGCAAAGTGCTGGTTGTGGATCAAAACACCATGGACAATCATCAGAGCATCAGCAGTCTCCCTCAAGTCAAGAGCGATGCGCCTGCCTATGCCTTCTACACATCTGGTTCTACTGGTAAGCCAAAAGGAGCCCTCATCAACCATTCGTCTTGGGTTTCCTGCGCGAATGTATCTGCTCCTGTGTGGGGCATGTCCGCATCCACTCGTGTGCTTCAATTTGCATCCTACACTTTCGACGCCTGTTTGGTCGAGATCTTCAGTACGCTGATGTATGGCGGTACTGTTTGCGTGCCCGACCAGGCCTCTCGAACCAATGATCTCGCTGGTATCATCAAAAAGTTCAACGTCAATTGTGCAGTACTAACGCCAACGGTGGTCCGCATGATGCAGCCCTCCGAAGTCCCGACACTCGAGACCCTTATTCTGGTTGGTGAAGCCATGTCTCAGCAAGATCTTCTTACATGGTCTGAGCGATTGACTCTTTTCAATGGATATGGCCCTACAGAGTGTACTGCAGTCTCTAATACTATCATCATGTCACTGCGCACAAAGCCGAACAATATTGGTAAGGCAATAACTTCGCGAGGTTGGGTTGTGTCAAGAGATAGCCACAACATTCTTGTTCCTATTGGAGCCGTCGGAGAATTGATATTGGAAGGCCCGGCAGTTGGGGCAGGGTACCTGAACGATCCTGAGCGAACAGCACAATCCTTCATCAGTAACGTCAGATGGGCTTCTCTCAATGCAGATCTCAAGACAGCGAGATTTTACAAGACGGGAGATCTTGTCAAGTACAATGAGGATGGAACAATGCTTTACTTAGGGCGCAAAGACCTCCAGACCAAAGTTCGTGGGCAACGACTAGAACTGGCCGAAGTTGAGCACCATCTTATGGAAGATCATCTCGTTCAAAGTGCGCTGGCATCCGTTCCATCTTCTGGTCCTTGTGCAAAACGACTTGTCGGAGTTGTCTCGCTAAAAGACCCAGCTTTGTCTGGCACATCCGTCCAAGCGATGGAGCTTGTTGCCAAAGAAGTCGCTTCTCTTAATGTTGGTAGCGTTCGCGATCGCCTTTGTGAGCATCTACCATCATACATGGTTCCATCACTCTGGGTCACAATAGGCCGGTTTCCTGTGACCGCAGGAGGCAAGATGGATCGCAGACGCATCGTGCAATGGCTGGAGTCTATGGACGCCGAGACATACCGGGAAATATCTACTCTAGGGCAAGAAACATCGACCACTGAGGCAAGTGACACCGAGCTGAAGCTTCAGACTATATTTTCAAAAATCCTGAATCTTCAGGTAGAAGATGTCCGGCTCAATCAGTCTTTCCTACATCTTGGTGGCGATTCTATTGCCGCCATGCAAGTTTCTTCGCAGTGCCGCGCTGCAGGTCTTCCAATCAGTGTGCAGCAACTTATTCGCGCCAAATCAATTACAGAACTAGCTGCGAATGTTACAGCATCCGATGCTAGCATTCCATCAACGGCTGAAGCTGAAGAGTTCAATTCAGCTTTTGAGCTGTCGCCGGTACAACGACTCTTCTTCGAGGTTGTTGGAGAAGAGCACAATTACTTCAATCAAGCAGAGCTCTTTAATCTAAGTCGTACATTCGAACTTGAAGATATTAATGCCTCTCTATCTACACTGGTGAGCATTCATCCAATGCTGCGAGCGCGTTTCACTCGGGATTCTTTTGGGAAATGGCAACAACATATCGAGAAGGATTCGAAGATGTCTTTCAGACTACGCGAGCACAGTGTACCAACATGCAACAATGATACGCTGCGACCAATCATTGATAACAGTCAAGCGACTTTGAACATTTCAAGCGGCCCTGTCTTTTCGATTGATGTGTTCAATGTCCAGGACACCTTTTCGCAAGCAATCTCAATCATCGCGCATCATCTGGTTGTTGATGTAGTATCATGGGGTATTATTTTGGATGACTTTCAGGAACTACTCACTGGCACTAATCCACCACCGCAAAGTCTTCCATTCCATGCTTGGCTGAAGCAGCAATCGATACAAGCCAAAAAGGATGCAGCGTCCAAAGTGTTCCCGGTGCCGTCCATCAGCGCCGCAAACTTTGATTACTGGGGAATGGACCAGCAGCGTAATATTCATGGAGATGTAGTCGAACAAGAGTTGTCTCTTACCACACGGGACACCATGCTGCTCCTTGGTGCCCAGGACGCGCTTGGTACCGAGACGATTGATATTCTTGTGGCAGCACTGCTCGAGTCATTTCGCAGAACATTTCCAGACCGACCCGCCATAGCTGTTCATAACGAAGGCCATGGCCGAGAGCCATTTGACAACAAGCAAGATCTGACACGCACAGTCGGTTGGTTCTCGACCCTCACACCTATAGATCTTCCCGTATCCATAGCAGACCCTACCGACTTAGTCAGCACCATTCGCTGGGTGAACGATGTGAGAGAGAGGACCCCTGGCAAAGGACGACCGTACTTTGCGCTCCGTCAACTTTCCGAGGATGGACAAAGTCGATTCTCCAGCCACTGGCCCGCTGAGGTGATATTCAATTACCATGGTCGAATGCAACACTTGGACCGCAAGGGTGCTCTATTTCAGCCTCTTGATGGCATCGATACTAGCGAAGTTGGTAACAATGTTCCTCGTTTGGCTCTGTTCGATGTTACTGCTGCCATCAATCAAGGTGCTATCAAAATGTCATTTGGCTATAATCGCCATATGAAGCGTCAGGCTGAGATACGAGCTTGGATTTCAGACTGCCGTCAAACACTTATAGATGCAGTGGATGAACTCCTGCAGGTACGACCGGAGCGTAACCTCAGTGACTTTAAGCTTCTGCCCTTGACCTACAATGGCATGTCTAGGCTTTCCGGGTCACTACCGTTGGGTGCTACCATCGCGGACGTGGAAGATATCTATCCCACGTCGCCTATGCAACAAGGATTACTCTTGACGCAGCTCAAGTATCCAGAGCTTTACATGTATGTTTCCCGAATGCGTTTTCCACACGTTATGTCTTTACTACAGATTGCTAAGTCTCACTCAACACAGGTACCATGCTATACTTGAAGTTCAACTTGCTAAACCAGACCAAATGGTTGACCCGCGAAGATTGGCAGAGGCATGGCAAGTAGTTGTCAATCGTCATCCAGCCCTCCGCACATTTTTCATTGATAGTATTGCGAAGAACGGTTCAAAAGATCAGGTAGTCTGGAAGACAAAAGCTGGGAGAACTCAGTTCATAACGGAGTCCGATGAAAAAGTGGCAGAAACCCTGAGAAACCAGCCCGGCATTGACTGTCGCGAGCCACTGCCGCCGCATTGCCTGACAATATGCAAGACGACCACGGGTAAAGTCTGGCTCAAGTTGGAGCTCAGTCATGCTATCAATGACGGCACATCCATCACAAATTTGCTGAGCGATCTCTCGCTTGCGTACGAACGAAAACTCACCCGAGCGGACAAGGGCCCATTATATCGCGATTTTATCGCACATATATACACGAACTCACCCGAAGCGGACGTCGCTTACTGGAAGAACTACCTTTCTGGTATCGAGCCATGCTTCTTTCCCACTCTCAATGATGGCAAGTCCGGTCCACATCTGCATAAGTCCGTTGAAGTCAATATCCACGATACGACAGCTATCTACAGCTTCTGCAAAAAGCATGGTGTCACCCTATCGAACGTTCTACAACTAAGTTGGGCTCTTGTCTTACATTGCTTTGTCGGGGCTTCTGATGTCTCTTTCGGAGTTGTGGCGTCTGGACGTGATGTTCCAGTAAAGAACATCGAAGAGGCGGTTGGAGTCTTCGTTAATATGCTTGTCGCTCGCCTGAGCTTCTCTGACGATACGACAATCGCTAAACTGCTGGCCCAGCTTCAAACAGATTCAGTCAATGCTCTATCTCATCAAAACTTTTCTCTAGCCGACATTCAGAATGAGCTTCAGCTTGCATCCCTGTTCAACTCCGTTTTTACCTTTCAAAGACGCAGTCTTTCACGTGATCCCGAGCAAACCGCCCTGGTCTACGAGAATATGGAAGCTGAAGACCCAGGAGAGTACGCCATCACGATCAATGCCGATGTTGACGAGGAAAATATCTCAGTCGACTTTGGTTACTGGGAGGATAAAGTCTGTTCAGCTCAAGCGCACAGCTTCGCCCAAACGTTCGAGAAGATCCTTTTAAGCATCATTTCAGGCGATGCGAATAACCAGACAGTTGGTCACCTGGATACACTCACTTCCCAAAGCCTTCGTCAGATCTTGGACTGGAATGCAAACCTCCCCGCTCCAATTCGTCGATGTGTTCATGAAGTTATCCATGAGCAGGCTGTGCTCCGACCACGCACGGCCAAGGCTGTCGAAGGACATGACGGAACTTTCACGTATCAGGAGTTTGATAAGATCACAGATCAACTCGCGGTTCATCTTCAAAGCAACGGTGTCACAACAGAAACTTTTGTACCAATTCTGTTTGACAAGTCATCGTGGGCAATTGTCAGCATGATCGCAATTATGAAAGCTGGTGGCGCTTATGTACCGCTTGATCCTAAGCATCCTCAAAGTCGTCTCGAAGAACTCATAACTGACGTTGGCGCGAAAGTTGTGCTATGCTCGCGCACTCATCATGCCCGGGCCTCCAAGGTCGCATCTATGGCGCTTGTTGTTGATGCTCAAGCTTTTAGGAAGCTCCGTATGCCATCTACAGCAAAGCCGAAACCTTCTGCCACCCCAGACAATGCTTCATACTGCCTTTTCACGTCGGGTACAACGGGTAAACCTAAAGGCACCATCATTCCCCATCAAGCTTTCAGTACCAGCGCTGCGGCATTTACGCGTCGCATGAACATTAACGCTACTTCTCGTACATTTCAATTCGCAAGCTACACGTTCGATGCAAGTTGCATCGAGATATTATCAGCGCTGACGGTGGGTGCGACTGTCTGTGTTCCGAGCGAAGACGAACGCATGAACAATCCAGCCGGAGCCATTCGAAAGTACAAAGCTACATGGTCGCTTCTCACGCCTTCTGTTCTCGGCACCATTGAACCAGATCACGTATCATGTCTTCAGACTATTGTGTCGGGTGGAGAGGCGCTACCCGGGCCTATAATGAAAAAATGGGGCACGAGCATTTGCTTCATCAACGGTATGCATTCGACATTGATTTATAGCACAGAGTACTGACGTGTGATAGCCTACGGACCCACGGAATGCGCAGTTGTTGCTGCTACATGCTATAAATCGACTCTTGATCGTAAACTCCTGGAGACAGAACCTGGTACCATTGGTACTGGCTCAGGCGCCCGACTTTGGATTGTGCATCCCCGTAACCACGACAAGCTTATGCCGCTGGGGAGTGTTGGTGAGCTCGTTGTTGAGGGTCCCACAGTAGCTAGAGGCTATCTGAACGATGAGGTGAAAACTGCGAAAGCTTTCATTGAGAATCCTGCCTGGGTCTCGTTACTTTCTTCAAATGGCAGCATCGACACCACAGCCCGAATGTACAAAACTGGAGATCTGGTCCGCTACAACTCTGATGGATCTGTCAGCTACATTGGACGAAAGGACACTCAGATCAAACTCAATGGCCAGCGCATTGAACTTGGCGAAATCGAGTTTCATGTCAGCAAGAATTTCCCAGAACATGTTCAGTCGGCAGTTGAGCTAGTCGCGCCTTCGTCTCGTGCTTCTGCAAAGGCATTGGCTGTTTTCTTTGCCGTCGCGCAGAATCAGCCAACAGAAAAAGTAGAATCAGTTCAGCCCACGTCGACGGATTTGCCGGCTGCCGATGAGCTTTTACTGTCCATGAGCGATGAGTTGCGAGAATTGTGCAAGTCGGCAGAAAACGGATTAGCTGGTGCACTTCCATCGTACATGATCCCTAACATCTTCATACCCGTCAGCAAAATGCCATGGACTTCAGCTGGCAAGCTTGACCGCAACCGCCTACGTACTCTTGTTCAGAACTTGAGCAGAGAGGCAATGGCACCTTACCGACTGACTAGTATGATGAACAAAAAGCAACCCAGCAGCGAGACTGAGAAGAAACTGCACAAGATAGTCTGCACAGTGCTCAATCTTCCTGCTTCAGCAGTGGGTATTGACGACAGTTTTATTCGACTCGGTGGCAACTCGGTACTTGCAATGCGTCTCGTTGCAGCTGCTCAGTCAGAGCGCATGGACCTTTCAGTTATCGACATCTTCACACAGCCAAGACTTTCTGATCTTGCTGCCAAATGCTCGACAAGCGACGCAACCAATATCAACAAGCAACCAATAAAACCTTTTGAACTCCTCCAGTTGCCTCTCGAGAGGAATCAAGTTATTGAGGAGGTGGCGCAACACTGTCGTGTCCCGAAAGATCAAGTACAAGATGCGCTTCCCGCTAGCCCTCTTCAAGAAGCATTATTTACTCTCACGGTCAAGCAGCGAGGAGCGTATGTCGCACAACACATCCTCGAGCTTGCTGCTTCCGTCAAGATGGACAAATTGAAGCTTGCGTGGGATCAAGCAGTACAGGAATTCGACATCCTGCGTACGCGCATGGTACAATTGCAATCAGGAAAATTTGTCCAGGTTGTTGTGAATGAAGCACCTATAGCGTGGCATGAAGCCACCTCACTTCAAGAAATCGAAGAGGATGCCACGCGAATTCCCGAATATATAGGCGGCGAACTTACAACCTATACCATTGTGCAGACCTCGGCCAACAAGAGATACTTTGTCTTGACGATTCACCATTCACTATACGATGGCTGGAGCATTGCCTTACTTCTGCAGTATGTGCAACAGGTCTACCGGACAGGAAAGTCCGACATATCACGGACATCATACTCTCAATTTATCAAGTACCTGTCTACCGTCGATACAAAGGCTTGTCAGCAATTCTGGACGAGTAGCCTCACAGGTGCTTCGTCTTTTCGCTTCCCTGCACAGTCTCATTCAATGCTCGCCGAACAGCCAAGGGGCCAGATGTTGCAACATTCGCTCGAGTTTGCGGCACAGCGATACAACGATGTCACGCCGGCAAACTTCATTCGCGCCGCTTGGGCCTTGCTGCTCGCGACACATACCAGCAGCGATAACGTTGTCTTTGGTGAAACTCTTACTGGACGAGACATTTCTGTGAAAGGAATTACCGATATTTGTGGTCCAGTTCTAACCACCGTACCTACAAGAGTTCAAATCGACCGTAGTGCGACCGTAGTAGACTTCCTGAGGAAGCTTTCGGTAGACGTTACAACGCGCATTCCTCATCAGCATTTTGGCCTTTCGGAAATCAAGAGACTCGGAGAAGATATGTCTGCCGCATGCGATTTTCAAAACCTTTTGGTTGTACAAACTGCGGACGAGGACATTGCTGAGTCTATGTGGTCGGTTCACGATGGGGATGCCCAAGGCAATTTCTTCACCTATCCGCTAGTGTTGGAATGTACCTTGGAATCTTCGCGCATCGAAATTCTTGCGCATTTCCATGAAAACGTCATCTCCGAGTTCAAGGTCCAGCGTCTCCTCTTTGAGTTTGGTTCCATACTGACACAACTCAATACTGCGAGCAAGATCGGCGATATCCGCGTTTTCTGCGAACAGGACAAAGACCAAGTGAGTAAATGGAACTCCCTCGACCCCGTCACTGTGGATGAAACGATACCCTCGCTTTTCTTCAAACAGGTTGAGATGCAACCCCACGCTATTGCGGTTTCCGCATTTGATGGCGAATTGACATACGCTGAGCTCCACGACCTGGCGAATAGCCTGGGCCAAAGCCTAGTAAAACTGGGTGCTGGTCCTGGAACGCTGATTCCAACCTGTCTTGATAAGTCTCGGTTGGCCATTGTTGCGATTATGGCTATCCTCATCTCAGGTGCTGGCTATGTGCCAATCTCTCCCGATCACCCATCAGCACGACATGAGCAGGTTTTCAAAGACTGCAAAGCTTCAATTGTACTCTGTTCACGAGAGTATCAAGGCAAGTTTTCAACATTGGTCCAAAATGTGGTGGAGGTCGATGAAGCCTCTGTTCAGAGGCTGCCTTCTTCAGACCATAACATGCCATTGCGGGCGAAGGGAAGTGACATTTGCTACGTCATCTATACTTCGGGAAGCACAGGGGTGCCAAAGGGTGTCGTTTTTGATCATAGAGCTATTGCTTCCAGCTCGGCTGCAATATGCGAAGGTCTTCACATGACATCGACCTCCAGGGTGTTCCAATTCTGCTCTTTGCTTTTCGACGTCTCAATCGGCGAGATTCTGACCCCGCTTACCTGTGGAGCAACTGTATGTGTTCCTTCTGAACAACAACGCACAACAGATGTCGCAGCTGCCATCACCTCACTAAGAGCAGATTGGGCTTTCTTGACCCCATCTGTGGCGTGCCTCATTGACGGCCCGTCAGCTGTTCCTACGCTGAAGTCTCTGGTAATTGGTGGTGAGGCAATGACATCAGAAGTTATTGATAAGTTTGCTGATGGACTGGGCCTTTACAATGGCTACGGGCCTACTGGAGGATCGATATTTGCGGTCACAAATGATCAAGTTTCAACGCAGAAGAACCCATCCATTATTGGTCACGTGCTACGAAGTGGCAGGAGCTGGCTGACCAACCCTACAAATCCACACCAGCTTGCTCCCATAGGATCTGTTGCCGAGCTTTGTCTTGAAGGCTCGCTACTCGCCAAGGGTTATCTCAATGATCAAGAGAAAACAGCCGAGTCATTCATCGAGAACCCAGCCTTCCTGAAAGATTTTGCTTCGAATACGACATCCCGGATCTATCGCACTGGAGACTTGGTTCAATACGAACCTAATGGTTCCTTGCTATACCTTGGACGCCGTGACAGTCAAGTCGAACTAGCTGGTCAGCGAATTGAGCTAAGCGAGATCGAAAATCATCTACAGGAAGACGAGGGTATCGTACATGCAGTTGTGCAATTGCCCAAGTCTGGCCCTGGTAAAGACAGGCTGATAGCTACTGTATCATTCGCAGGAGAGCCCAGAAACGCAAGCACAGCATGGACCAAAGTCTTGACAACCCCGGAGACAGGCCCACGACTATCCCGTGCGAGGGAGCGACTATCGGACCTTCTACCATCATACATGATTCCGAGTGTTTGGGTTGCCGTTCCTCATATACCTCTGCTTCCGTCCGCAAAGGTTGATAGGGGGCAGGTTGGTTCTTGGTTGGAAGGTATGGACAATGGTATCTTCCAAAGCATTTTGGAACTGGATTCGAGTGACACATCAATTGTGCCGAAGACTAAAGCCATGTCACTGCTCCAAACCATATGGGCAAAGGTGTTGGATGTACCCGTGGACGGGGTCCAAGCCAATCGATCCTGGCTATGTAAGTTCTTCCTTCTCCGCATGTATAATCATACTAACGACCTCAAGCTCTTGGCGGCGACTCAATTACAGCCATGCAGCTTCTTGCAAAGTGCAGAGCCGAGGGTATACAGCTTACTCTGAACCAAGTGCTTCGCGCCAAGTCACTTGCACACCTCGCGCGAAGCATCGAACCATCTACAGTACTCGACTACGGCACGGCTCAATTCGACACTCCGTTTGATCTATCTCCTATCCAACAACTGTATTTTCAAACAAAGGGTAATGAGAATGGCTCGCATTTCAACCAGTCTTTCACAATGCGAGTGTCTCGCGCTATCAGCTCGGACGCTCTACAATCGGCTTTCGACACGATCGTCAAGTGCCACCCCATGCTTCGCGCACGTTTCATCAAAGGGGAGAATGGGGAATGGAGACAGACCATACCAGGTAGTTCTGCGGAATCATACAAATTCAAGACACACCGAGTCGCAAAGGTAGCTGATGCAGCGAACATCGTCGCTGCATCACAGAAGAGCCTCGATATTCAAGCTGGACCTGTGTTTGTTGTGAATGCCATCAATCTCAATGCTGGCGAGCAAATTCTATCCATTGTAGCTCATCATCTCGTCGTCGATGTGGTGAGCTGGCAAATCATTGTTGGGGACTTGGAAGACATCCTCACTGCTACAACTACGCATGTGCCACAGCAAGAGCTTCCTTTCCAGACATGGATTGAACAACAGGCGGCACATGCCTGTCAGAAGTCCCAACAATATACCATGACAAAGCAAAACTTCAACGTCCATCCTACAGATCTCACCTTCTGGGGCATGGACAAACGTTCTAACGTTTATGGAGATGTTGAGCGTGATGGGTTTTGTATGGAAAGCAGAATCTCAGCCATGGCACTCAATGAGCACAGCAAACTTCGAACGGATGTTGTTGACCTTCTACTTGCATCCATTATTCACTCCTTCTCTCGCGTCTTCATCAACCGAATGCCGCCAACCATCTTCAACGAATCGCACGGTCGTGAGGCCTGGGAGTCCAGCAACCTTGATCTTTCCAGGACTGTCGGCTGGTTCACTACTGTGTACCCGGTGACAGTGCCGATTGCTGAAGACGAGGATGAATTGATACATACTGTCCGCCAAGTCAAGGATTTACGAAGAAGTATTGTTGACAACGGACGGCCTTATTTTGCTCACCGCTTCCTGACGGAAGATGGACGAAGCAGATTTGGGAACCATGAACCTATGGAAGTCATCTTCAACTTTTTGGGTAAAACTCAACAGCAAGATTCCAAAGGTTCGCTGTTCCAGTCCGTGGACTTCGACGAAGACGATGACGAAATGACGTCTGACGTGGGGTCCAAGACTGCTCGTATGGCATTGTTCGAGATCTCTGCTTCTATCAATAATGGCCAGATTGAGATGAGCTTCATGTACAATCGCTGGATGAAGAATCGAAAGGGTATCCGGAGGTGGATCACAGAGTGTGAACAAACTCTTGAAGAAATCGTCACCACGCTATCCGAGCTGAAGGCACCTCAGCCAACGATGGCCGACTTCCCACTACTACCGCTCGAATCCTACAACCGCCTTGACCGCGTTCTGAAAACCATGCCACTGGTAGGCATTGCGTCCTATGATCTTATCGAAGACATCTATCCTTGCTCTGCCATCCAAGAAGGCATGTTACTCAGCCAGATCAAAGAACCTGACTCCTACTGGTCCCATGTCATATTCGAGGTCAAAAACAAGTGGGGCACAGTCGATACCAGCAAAGTAGCCGAGGCTTGGAAAACAGTCGTTGGAAGACATCAAGCTTTGCGCACAGTCATTGTTGACAGCGTTTGCAAGGGGGGTGTTTTCGACCAGATCGTGATGAGACAGCCTGAGACTGGGTTGGTCTTCTTCACATGCTCTGATGCTGAACTGAACTACAGATTGGAATCAATCAGGTACCGCGACCTGAATGGACAGAAAAAGACTCGCCTGCCGCATCAGGCCGCAATTGTACAGACCAAATCAGGTCGAATCGTTGTCAAAGTCATCGTCAATCATGCTGTCATTGATGGCGGCTCACTTGCCATCTTGGGCCGCGATCTCCAAGAAGCTTACACAAGCGGCTCAGTAACTGAAGATGCTCCGCTGTACAGTGACTACATCAAATATCTCCAAGGACTCGATGCCAAGGCCGCCACCGATTACTGGAAAGGCCGGCTTCGTGGTGTTCTCCCTTGCTACTTCCCCTCTATACCTCAGCACACAGCCAAGCACCGTAAATTGCGTACCCTTGACTTGACATTCCGTCGATTCTCGGACCTTCACGCCCTTGCTGAAGGCCACAATGTTACTCTCGCTAATATTTTGCTGGCCACATGGTCGCTTATTCTGCGCTCATACACGAATTCAACAGATGTTTGTTATGGCTATCTCACTTCCGGACGCAACGTGCCAATCGACAACATTGAAAATGCCGTGGGTGCATTCATCAATATGCTGGTATCACGAGCCAAGATTGCGCCAACAGACTCGCTCATGGACTTGGTTCAGAATGTCCAGAATGACTTCATCGAGTCTATTCCACATCAGCATTGCTCCTTGGCTCAATTTCAGCACGACTTGGGACTTAGTGGAAAGGCCCTATTCAACACCGCAATCTCAGTTCAGAATATTGGAGCTGCCCAAACAGTCGATGAATCGGACACCGATATCGATTTCGAACAGCTTGATGGCCATGATCCAAGTGAATTCGCCATCACAGTCAATATTGATGCCACGCGTGGTGATGAGGGAGTAAGATTTGCGTACTGGACGGATGCCGTGTCTGATGAAGAGGCAAGAAAAGTTTCTGGCATGATGGCAACGATTTTGACACAGCTGCTTGCCAACCCTACGCAATCAGTTGCAGATCTTGACACTGTCATCACAGAGCAACCGACATTCCCCCGGTCAACTAACATTCCAACGACCAATTATTTTTCGCCGAGGTCGCGCCCCCGTCCTGCATCATGGAGATCGAATTCGTCATTGCACACACCCAATCTAGCGGCTCCAGCACCTTCGCCTTCCGGGTCAGCTGAAGCTCCAGATTGGAGTAACTTGATTCGATCCATCGTCAGCGAAATGGTACCGCAAATCGTAGACCAAATGATGGCAAGAAACACGCAAGTTCCTCAACCTGGCCCTTCGACAATCAATCAAATGGCCAATCAAATGACAGGTATGATAGCAAGACGAACGTCGATTTCACAAACTGGGAGGCCGAATTTTGAAACGAGCTCGCTTCGTTCTCGACGCGTGAGTATGACTAGTAACGCAGAGAGTCGGATTCAAACTGCTGCCGATATGGTGGCTGCAGCGGGTGTTATGGTGAGCGAAGCTTCACAAGCACCTGAAATGGTGGAGAAGAAGTTGCTGGGTCTGTGGAGTGAATTGCTGGATATGGTAGAGGATACTATCGAGAAGGATGACAGTTTCTTTGTAAGTGCATCTTATGGCAGCTTTCTTGACTATTTTAATTGTGACTAGCAACTTGGTGGCGATAGCATTATTGCCATGCGACTTGTCGGAGCTGCAAGAGAAGAGGGACTGTCCATTACAGTGGCAGACGTTTTTAAGAACCCCACGTTTGCAGATATGGCTCGAGTAAGTTTGATTGAAATCTCTCAATTTTACTATACTAATGGTTGCAGGTTGTTCGTGTTGCAGGAGAGGTTATTGATGAAGTGATCTCTCGTGCTGGTGGAGGCTCGGCAGTTGATGATAGACTTGGCCAATCGAGTGTCGGCAATCGACTACCAGCACGCGCAGCGATGCTTTGGAACGACTTCCAATCTGTCATTTCTGAATACAAGGGCGATGGGAACAGCGTTCTAGGCAGCATACCACCCGGTGATGCCGAACAACAAGCCAGGAGAGACTCGTACAAGAAGTGGTCGGGAATGACACCCACTCATGCTCCTCCCGGAGCTCTAGCGGCGCGAAGAAACAGTTCCAGGTCTCAGACTGTACCCAGGATAATTGAAGAAGGCATAGAATCTGTTGGCACAAAGTCAGTCTCGCTTTTAGGAGACCCCAACGTCGATAGCGTCATTGCCAAGGTCCAAGTTTTCAAGGGCGGCATCTCTGACGTCCTTCCGGTAACCGACTTCCAAGCTCTTGCTATCACTGGAAGTCTTTTGGAATCTAAATGGATGCTCAACTACTTCTTCTTTGAGGGAAACGGCCCTCTAGACCTTCGCAAACTGAAACAATCAGCCTTCCGCATTGTTCAGGCGTTCGACATCTTGCGAACGGTCTTTGTCCCTTATGGCGATCGCTTCCTCCAAGTTGTTCTCCGTAAGCTTCAGCCCGATTTCATCTATCAACAAACGGACGATGATTTCGAGACTTTCACCACAGAGCTTCGAAAGCGTGACCGCGCAAACGGGCCGCGTCTTGGTGAGCCTTTCACCCAATTCGTTGTTGTCAAGCAAAAGCAATCGGGACGTTATCGCGTCTTCATGCGACTTTCGCATGCCCAATACGATGGTGTATGTATTGGCAAAATTCTCGAGGCTCTGCAAGCCGGCTACAACGGTCTCCCAGTCTCGACCGCCCCGAGCTTCGGCAACTTTGTACGAGAATCTGCCAAAGCGGTAGCGGGAGCTCACGATCATTGGCGCGAAACACTTCGCGGATCCAAAATGACCGAAATTGTCAACCACTTTGGTCCAAATTACCAACGATCCGCGGGCCGCACTGTTACACTAGAGGACAAGATTACGACACGGATGCTATCCCATATCAACATCACTACTGCTACAATCGTCAAGGCTGCCTGGGCTGCGACTCTCGCCCGTATAGCTGGCAAATCCGACATTATCTTTGGCCTTGTCATATCTGGCCGCAACAGTACGATGAAGAACATTGAGAACATCGTTGGTCCGTGCTTGAACACAGTGCCTGTTCGCGTCGTGTATAGGCCTGAGTGGACTGTTCTTGATCTTCTTGGCTATATTCAAGATCAACAGATCGCAAACATGCCATATGAATCTCTTGGCTTCAGAGATATTACACGACATTGTACGGATTGGCCGGATTGGACCAACTTCTCCAGTGTGCTGCAGCATGATCAGAACATTCAATCAGAGAAGGCTACATTGCAACTTGGAGGCGTTGAATATCTCTTAGGCGCTGCCGGCCACCAAGAGGATTTTGCCGACTTTTCCATCAATACCACAGCCCACAGTAGCAACCAGCTCGAAGTTGCATTGACTTATGCTCCAAACAGCACCATCACCACAGAATATGCACAACAAGTATTCGACCTTCTCTGCGCAAACATCATATCCTTCACCAAGGATCCGAATGCATTGTTACCGTCGCCATCAGAGCTAAGCTCCCAAAGCTCGTCTACAAACAATTCCGAGAAGGTCCTCAAAAAGTCTGATCAGAAATCTGCCGTCTCATTACCAACCGATAGCACCCTTTCCAAAAGTGAAATTAGTGCACTTGCAACCACTCTCCGTGCCGCCTGGCAACAAATCGTACACGGCGAGCACGGCTCGCCAATCGACATTGAGCTCAGCTCCGACTTCTTCCAGCTTGGTGGAGACATCATGGGCCTGGCGCAAGTGTCTTCCATCCTTGCTGAAGACGGCTTTACGATCAGGGTCGAAGAACTGCTCGATAAGAGTGTCTTTGTGGATCAAATCAGCTTGCTAGTACAGGAAAGGAAGAAGCAACGTGAGCAGGACCTGCAGAATGAAAAGAGTCCGTGGGGCGAGAAGGGCAAGTTGAAAAAGGCTGAAACCGCAAAAACGGAGAGTAAGAAGGGTGGATTTGGAGCGCTCGCTAGGAAGATGGGATTGAAGAAAAGCAATACTAGGGCTTGAGTGCTGGGCATTTTCGTGTTTTGCTGTTGGATTGATTATTTCTTTTTCTTAGTTTCTGCTCTTCAGCAAGTTTGATAATCGTTGGCGTTGGGATTGGGACTTGAGTGGCGGCGTTGGAGGTTTTTGATTTGGAGTTACTTTAACGTTCTTTTCTATAGCTATTTCCTATTGCAATCTATTTCAATACTGTTCACATTTTGCCGTCTCTTCCTTTTAGATTCTAATCAAAGGGATGATCGTTTCCTTTTCAATCGGTCCCTGAGTCCTGATCCGTCTCTCTCAATGCCACTTGTTGAATCATTCAAAGAGTTTTCGACAAACAAGCAGTCCGCCCGTTCTTCAAGACCTGTCGTAGGAAACATGTACTCGGTATTATCACAAGCTGGGCATGCAAAAGCCTCCGCCATCCAGGTAAACGCTTCCGATTTACAAATCGTGCAAACCATATAATCGATTCCTCCCTCGTAGTCGCTACACAAAGACATACCCGCGAGCACTAATTTTTCTTCGTTTTCTTTTCTTTTTTTTCTTGAAAAAGAAAAAGCAATAATTCTTAATACAAGAAGATCAAGTAGGTATATGTATAAATATATATTATCCAAGGGAGATTTCCAAGCGCAAAAGCACACACACACACACATGTATATATATATATATATACTCCATACCCTAACCGTGAAGGTCTCCAGCAATTCACCCCCCATCCACAGATGATGACGACGCCCTTTCAATAGCAGCAGTAACCACACTTGCCACTCGTCCCCTGGCGGACACTTCACGCTCCCGCTCTTCGCGCCGCTGCTTCAATACTGCTACCGCAGCCTGCATTTCTCGCTGCAGGCCCCAGTGGTCTATGCATTCTGTGCAATACCTGTGTTCGCAAAAGTAGCAGCGGTCGAGTGTTTCTGGGGGTGTGGCGTTCCAGTCGCCTAGGCGGCTCCATGTTGTGCAGGAGCTGCACCAGCGGAGGGGGAAGGTTCTGTAGTTGTTTATACGGGCGTGGGGGGTTGGTCTGGGTTGTTGGGGGGGATGCATGGGTGTAGGGGTTGGAGTATGGTTCTTTAGAATGTGCTAAGGTTGAAGTGATTATCTGCTAGGAGGGGGGTTGGAGCTACTTTTCAGAGGATTGCTTGAGCGTTGTGTGTGTTATTGCACTTGAATGCGGTGATGGCTGGTGGTCATTCACGGTGTAAAAGTCATGTTTCTTTTTGGGTATAAATTTGTTGGTTGGTGTTTTTGTTTTCAAGCTTCGTTGGTATGGTTCGTTGGTCTTTTAGTGGGTTTTGGTATAGAGTGAATTGTTAGATTTCTGGGGGTTTTTATAGAGAATTGGGCTGATTGGTTGTACTTTTTGATCTTATATCTAACTTTCGTGGATGAGATTATTTATGAATCAGATATAAGATGTAACTATCTCCCAAGGATAACTTGGTCAGGTGCGAGATTCAGTCAAATAATGGTGTTAACATCTTCGACTGCGTGCCTTGTAACAAGTTAGTTCGTGTTCACCAAGCATATAAATGTCTAAGACCATTACTGAGCGTTGGGTGGTATTTAAGGTGGTGGGTGGCTACCTGTAATATGTGTCGCAGTTTCTGTATCGGTCCCTGATTAAAGTTTGGCTTTTTTGACAAGATTACGACCTTTGGCATGGTTTCTGCTAGGTGCTGTTGCGATCATTCATGAATGTCTAAGTCATGATGTGCTTATGACGTTAAACGATTTAGCGGATTAAGCTATCAGAATTTAAGACTTCCTTGTAGCTGCACATCATCCATGCTCATCTCTAACACAAAACTCAAGTTCTAAAATGTCCGTGAATGATGCATTGACCGCTGCGAAGCGGATGCTTTCTACTGCGCCGCCCAGTGATGCTTATCTCGCTTGGGATGCTCCGGGTGTAGAATGCATCAAACCTGACGAGGAAAAGAAAATGACCCAAATCGGAGAGACGATGAATAAAATGCAGCAACATAATTTCGATCAACATCGCCATGCCTTCCGAGCTACACATGTCAAAACGCAGGGCATCGTGAAGGGCACACTCACTGTACCCTCGGATTTACCATCACATCTACAACAAGGCTTTTTCAAGACACCTGGGAAGTCATATGACATCGCTGGGCGCTATGCAAGCGAGCCCGTTTTCCTACAAGCAGATCAGGAGCCAGGGCCACGTGGTTTAGGGCTTCGAGTATTTGGTGTAGAGGGTGAGAGACTACAAGGGGCCGATCCGAATGCAGCCACGCAGGACTTCTTTTTCAACAATGCGCCCATGATCGAGTTGACCGATATCGACACCTGTTTGGATATTATGCAGCTGCGTGAGAAATACTTCGATAGCCCAACTAAGCTGGCTGCAGCCACGAAATTGAGAACAGATGCTATCAAGCAAAGTGCACCGGGTAGGCCATGAAACCCAAGCCATGCTCGTGAAGCTGACTATGACAGGCATGTTACCCAACACGAACATAATCAGTCACTCCTTTTACACTCAAAGTGCGTTTCGATTTGGCAACTACTATGGGCATATTGCACTCTTTCCAGTACTTGATAGTATGGAAGTCTGTGACCAGAAAATCAAAAGTAGTGACTCTCGTGAAACGCTGCGCGATTGGCTTGTTGAATATTTTGCAACCCATGGCGCACAATACGAAATGAAAATCCAACTCGGTACATCACCTGAGCACCATCCAACGGAAGACGGGTCAGTGGTTTGGGACGAAGCAACAGCGCCTTACCAGGTCATCGCTACCATTGAGTTTCCGCCGCAAGATGCACTCAGCGCCCAACGGAGAACATTTTGGGAAGACCATATGAGACTGAGTCCTTGGGACGCATTGTCAGACCATCAGCCACTCGGGAGCATTAACCGATTGAGGAAAGTTGTCTACGATATGAGCAGGAAGAAGCGAGAGGCAGTGAATGCAAAATCGACAAAAACAGTAAATTGTGTCAACGAAATACCCTAGCCGTAGTTATCACTAGACTAATGATTACAAGAGTATTACTTGGGCCGGCATCTCCATTCCCCAGACTTACTAACGTCTTCAATAAGGTGTTTCGCATCCGATTAATTCGACATCTTTTGTTGGGGCTCCATGCTTCAGGAATGTTTATCGGCATAATTAAGACGAATGTATTTTAATATCTTTACAAAATACATAGTTACACAACAAAGAATGCCGCAGAATAGATTCGGCGGCATTATTAATACTGTAACCAACCGTAGAAGTTCTAGACGTTAGTCATAGTTGCGTCCGCTCCTAGTAAAATGTAATACTCTGTAATATTATAGAACACGAGTGTTCTCATCATACGAGCTTTCCGTAACTATTCCAATCTTGACTTAACTAGCAGCTGACCTGGACACGGCCTATCAGAATGTCACTTGTGACCGGGCATAGGTGATTGGTGTCCGTATCCCCCCGCATATCGTGGGGCTGAAAAGAGCAGGCCAATGACTTTGGTCGCCACTCAAAAATCAATACTGTCGCTCGTCTATGCTCACCTCATGGCTGCACAAGAAAGCCTACACGATATTCTTGGTTACTAGACTACCGTCAATACGAATAATGTGGCCTGACTATTTGCAATACAAAAGCACTCGACGGCACAATGATCAATGAACTTTCGCCTTTTCGTTCATCGTTCATCGTTCATCCAAGATGCATTTCAACACATTCGCTCTAGCCACTTTATCTTTCATTACTAGCACTCAAGCTGTTGGCCGCGCCATCGTTACAAATCAATGCGATGCACCAATTTATCTCTGGTCCGTCGGAGGGAGCATCGGCCCTCAAAACATCATCACAAAGGATACTTCCTATAGCGAGACATTTCATCGAGATCCAGCCTCAGGCGGCATTGCACTCAAGATCAGCGCGGTAGAAGGTGGCATTTTCATGCCTAATGCCAGCCACACTATTTTCGCCTACAACCTCGACGAGGACAAGATTTGGTATGACATGAGTGATATATTCGGCGACGGGTTTGCAGGACGTACAATGAAAATAAAACCAACCGACTCGAGCTGTGACGAGATTACCTGGGCATTTGGAAAATCGCCTGCTGGAAGTCAGGTCAGGAATTGCCAGGCGAATACGGATTTGGAGTTGACCTTTTGCACGGGGCATTGCTTGCCAAGCTGGTATCCTTGTGGGAATAATGCTCCCGGAGATTCGAGGATTTGCTGCACGCATTGCATTGGAAGTCATCATTGTGTTGCGCCGCCTTAGTATGAGCACCTCATCTTTCAGGGCAGGAAGGTTATGGTTACCGCGGGACTTTACTTTCACTGTACATTTTGCTTTTCATTTCTTGAGAGCCTTCATGCCCCCCGTGCACGATATTCTACTGTAATGCGATAACTAATGGATAATATAATGGGTCAAGGTTCTGGAACACTTGAGAATGTTTGCAAGTTTAAATTGGGTCGGTCATACTGGCGATAATAAACATCACAATATACGTAGAGTCGGCGAAGTGATTTACACAAGAATGAACATAGTTGACTATTCGTTCTCATACATTGGTCGTTATCATAAAGTCGCCCCATTGGATGCCCAAAACTCCATTAATACTACACGCACAACAATAGGGAAGATCACGTCTCATAGTTTTGCATCCCCCAACCAGGTCTCGCAATGCAATTTATCGTCACTCTCGTCAATCGGCGGATCATCAAACAGTCTCACCTCGCTCTTTTTCTCGGAACGAGTGACAGCAGGCTGTGGTGCAGCAATCACAAACAGCCCGTCACCTTTTTTCATGTCACCCCCTAGCACCATCGAACCTTCGAGCTCGACTGGAGATTCTCGATCCCCATATACCTCTGATGGAGGACGTGTAAGCTCGCCAAGGTCCCTAGGTCTTCCTGAGGCGATCCTTCGCGTAATTTCCATGTCTGGAGATTCACCAGTGTAGCTCCAGTTACAGGTTGATTTTTGCCTCTTAAGCCACTCTCTTCTTGTCCTCCAGCGCAAGAATGCCCAGACTCCAACAGCCATTAGTATCACTGCTATGGCGATGCCTATGCCAATACCTGCCGTAGCGCCGATACTGAGTGTTTGGTCGTCTTCCGATGGATCGACTGGCACGCTAGTCGACGAGCTCGAAGGTACAGTGATCAGTGTGCTTACGGGGCCATTATTTATGTTTTGGTTAGGCAGTGCTGGGTTTGATGATAAACATCCTGGAGTGAGAGTATTTGGTACCAGCAGAGGCGGCTTTGGCACTGGTGGTGGAGTTGGGCTAGGTGTAGCTGTATTGGAGGGTGGTACAGGTTGGGCTATTGCTGTATTAGCTTCTCTCACACCTTCAAAGCCCGAAGAGGTGCTATGATCACCGGTGTTGACTTTTGTGGTAATCGAGCTTGGGGCCGTGAAACTAGTCAGCGACATCATAGTAGCTTTTGATTGCCTTGATTGTCAATCGAGATGATTTGGCTGTATGCCGAATCCTCATATGTCTCGTAGCTCAAAGTAGGCGTACTCTAGACGAGTGCGAAAATGATTACAAGCATTGAAGATAACGATAACTTGATCAGTGGAGAACCATGCGCAAGATCATACTCGTATGACGAAACTTGGGTCGTCTATTTGCGATGGTAGCGTCCTGGCTGTTCTCAAAGATTTGCACAGCCCTATAGTAGGTCCGATTAATACCTTGATGTTGGGCACTCAAGAGGAATCAACACCTATCGGTGAATGGACCGACACGTAGTTTCGCAAGTACTCAAGAATTGGGCACTTGGCATGGAGAAATCCAAAGATGTTCGACCACACATCTTTCACAGCCAGGTGAAACAAAAGTGCTGACGCGTGAGAGCGAAGGGGGCTCAGAATGCACTGGAGAACATGATCATCACTCTCCACTTTGTGGGACCCAGATAAAGTTCTGTCAGCAGTCCATTTGACGTACTTGAACGCCCTACCTAGTGGACTTTTTGCAGGAACAACTTCGTCCATTGTCTGTGTCGCTGCTTTTTCAGAGATGTAATAGAAACCTACCCTAGCTCTGAGCGGGGGGTCTGCGAGTAAATGGCCCTATTTCTTATTAATTGACGATGTTGCGGCAGGAATAGGGCCGTTCACCACGAAAGACTCTTTGTCATCCAAGAAGCCCAGTCTTGGCCAATATCTAAGCTTGGTTCTGATCCTCTCCTGACCCATGCGATGTTTTTGCTACGATTGGCTGGACGCTGACTCTCAAACCGGCTTTTGCGCTATATCCATGTTGACGACAGCTATTGATATCAGCAATTTGTACCTGTTAGGATTTGAACCAACGTTTTCCTGTGTATATAGAGTTGTGTCAGTAGTTGAGTAGGGAGTCTGCGCGCTAGGCTATTTGTAGACTAGCGCAAGGAGAACGAACGCGCTGGTATCGCGTTCGTTGCCCCAAAACACAAAATCCATCCACAATCAATAGTTACTACTCATATATACTCGTTGCAACGACGTGTGAGACGTTGATCACCCAATCCTTTGTGGAACCAAC
>SSBG01000004.1:329347-345967 GCA_028220655.1 Shiraia bambusicola | reverse complement strand
GCCAGTACATGAGTTTGTACAGATTACCGCTGCGGACCTTGTCGTCGCTTGGCCAGGGGTACCATGCGATTTTGCTGTCCTTGAGCTTCTTGAGCCATTCTTCCTCTTCGGCAGTGATTGCAACGGGTGCATTGTCCAAGACGCCGCCTTCGCCTTGGTTTGGCGCTTCGGGAGTGCTCTTGGTCAGATCCATGGACTCGGGAGGGTTGGCAGGTGTGTTGACGCCGTTGGTGGGAGCACCAGCCGAAGCTGCCTCGTCCTGGTCCTGGTCCTGGTCGTTGGTGGCAGCAGGTGCGCGCTCGCGGTATGTAGGTGGGACAGTGTGCTTGGATATGTTTTTGGCGTACTGGAGGAGTGCCTGGACATGGACAGGCCGTGAGGATTCAGGAAAGGTGGTGGCAGGCGTCTCGAAGAGCTCATGGCGCAGGCTTGCTAGTGTTGCGACCGACGTCTTGAGCTGCTCCTCGAGGGCTTCGGCGTCGCTGCGCAGAGCTTGGAGACGGGCATGGTTTGCCTGGTGGCGGGCGACTAGAGTGCCTGTGGTTTTAGCAGCTGTATATACTGTGCCTGTGTGTGTGTGCTACGTACGCTGGTCGAGTCCTTGGCTTAGCTCCTCATCGGCGATGACCAGGTCGACTGCAGCTTGGGGAGCGGGATTATAAGCGGCAATCGAGTCGACCAGCGTGCCGAGAGCCTTTTCTACGCGGTCAAACTGGGCGGACAGGACTTGATCCATGGCTTGGGTGGGGGTGTTGAGGCTTTGCTAGCCAAGCAGACAGAGGGTCTGGTTTGGGGCAATCCGCAGCGGGCTCACGTGACGAGTGAAATGGAGTGCATGGCATTGTCATAGACTCATGATTTGTACATGATTAGGCGCAGTAGGTCCTCGGTACAGCATCGTACTATTAACCAGACGGGCTAATTACCTAGTAACTCTTCCTTTGCGTCGCAGATGCATCACCTGTCCACGCTTCTGTCCACTCTTCTGTCTCTCCGCCGAAAAAACAAGGCCAACGTGAGACTTGTCGAGTCGCATGTTCACCCGCAAGCCAGGCCAGGGCATGGTTGCTCGGACATGCCGCTAGAATACTCGGGATGCCATTAATTATATCAACTATTATTACCACCGTGGATTTGTCTGTTTGGCTGGCCCAGAAGCCCAGCTGTCATGACCTATCTATTACTACCTACCTAGTACCTAGTAACTACCTAGTATTAGTTAACTACCGACCTACCTACCTACCAACAATCAATACCTATTAAAGCCCTCGTCTGTCATAACTATTCCCCCACACTCCATAGTCGCAAGCGGCGTCGACGTCTTTTGCCGTTGTCTTACTCTTGTCTTGCTATTGCTCTCTGCTGCTACTATTCTTGTTATAGCCTCCTTTGTGCCTTCCTATCCTGCCCTTGCCCACACCCCGCCGCCGCCGCCGCCACTACACACTACACACTACACACTACACACTACACTACACACTACACACTACACACTACACACTACACACTACGTCTCTCTATAGTTCTCTCTATAGTTCTCTCACTTGCCTGCCGCGTCTCTGTTCCTCGCCATCCCATTTCTTGTTGCCAGCCAACCATGGGTAAATCGTAAGTACCGTCTTTCCTTCCCCGCAGTCTTGTCCGCCACACCCCGCTGGCCACTCCTGCCCTTCACTGTGAGCGCCAAACACAGATTGCATGGCAACGGGTGCACTGCTGTCCCCAAGCATTCGTCATGGCTTCCTCGGACAGCCTCAAATCTCTCCATGACGCACCACTACCACCACTACCACTACCACAACCACAACCAAGCTCCTGCCAGTATCCAGCAGCCCCACATGTCGCCGCCCATCGAGACCTCCGATCACGCCGACGCCGACGCCCAGCGCAAGCGGAGAGGGTCACAGCCTCACATACCGCTGGGCTCGCTCCATGTTCCCTTGCTCGACTTGGGCTATGCCTCGCCCAAGTTTGCACGCCTCCACCATAGCGCAATCCCCCGCCATGACGATCCTGGCTACGCCCACTACAAGGCCACTCGGGATGCTGCACTGGCAAATGCGGTCCACGGATTCGAAAAGGCGCTTGGGACTCGGAGCGCGGTTGAACACTTGGTTTTGCAGAATGATAAGCTGATTGTACGACGTTATAGCCAGAGCAAGCTGTCGCAGCAAGAGCTGGCCGACCTCCAGAAAGCCACGCACTTTGACAAGAAGGAGCTGCAGCAGTGGTACAAAGGTGCGCATGAACACGTCTTGGGCCAGAGGGACACAAGCTAAGGGAACGCAGGATTCCTCAAGGACTGCCCATCGGGCATGCTTACCAAGGAGGAGTTCCAGAAGATCTACAAGCAATTCTTTCCTTTTGGCGATCCGTCGTCATTTGCAGATTATGTCTTCAACGTGTTTGATGCAGACAAGTCTGGCACCATAGACTTCAAGGAGTTTATTTGCGCCCTCAGCGTCACGAGCCGCGGCAAGATGGAGGACAAGCTCGACTGGGCATTCCAGCTGTACGACATTGACGGCGATGGCAAGATCAGCTATGAAGAGATGCTGGCCATTGTCGAGGCCATTTACAAGATGGTATGACGCTCGACCAAGGGGACGCACTAGTTTTACAGCAAGGAAGACTAACATGGCGCAGGTTGGCTCCATGGTCAAGCTCCCTGAAGACGAAGATACCCCCGAGAAGCGTGTACGCAAAATCTTCCGGATGATGGACAAGGACGAGAACGGCAGCCTGGACATGGCCGAGTTCAAGGAAGGCTCCAAGCGTGACGAGACGATTGTGTCGGCGCTGTCGCTGTATGATGGACTGGTTTGATTGGGGGAGGAGGATACCCAGCATCGTTTCTTATGCCTGTCTTTTTCGATATCAAAGCGCATTTGTGGGATTCTAGCATGCTTTCAAAGTGCATGCGGTACGACTGGCAAGGTGTCTGTCGTCGCTTCGGCGTCTGGGACATGATAATTTGATGTATGTACATAAAGTTTTGCGGGGCATGGCACACGTGATGGTTAATGCGGATCAAAAGATAACTTTGTTTCAGGTTGTCTTGTGGAGATTTGTGATGAAGAAAGAAACACCAAAAAAAGAAAAATCTGTTTGGTAATTAGTTATGTGCTAATATTAGTTGAATGTTGACATGCCTACTCCGTACATTAGCTTTGTAGCTTGTGGCTTAATATAAGCCTGTGGCTTGGCTTGTTACATATGTAGCTTGTATGTAACCTGTGGCTTGTAGTCTGTGGCTTGTAGTCTGTGGCTTGTGTGTGGCTTGTGTGTGGCTTGGCATACGAGTATGGAAGGTAACCTTCTGGACAGGTAGCTTCAAGAGAACACTTCATTGCTATCACTGCATTCAATCGTCCAGTCCTTTGGTCGCACAAGATTAAGAACCACATTCTGCGAACCTGTGCACTCGCTTTATATTTTCTTTTCGTCCTTTAACCAACTGTCCCCTACTAACCAAGCGTTTCATGGGTGGATCCGCGTTGCCGGCTAGGTAACAACAATCGAAGCTGACTGTACAGAACACGACCACACATCACGCCTGCCTTGGACAGGCAATTCATACCCACAAACAACACCCATTTAGCCTTCACCATGCGGCGACTCGAAAGACTGCCTCCAAGCACCCTCGCCGCGCTGGCATGGTTGCTTGCGCTGGCCCCTACGACAAATGCCTTTTACTTCCCAGGCACTGCGCCTACATCATACAAGGAGGGCGACATCGTACCGCTCTTTGTGAACCACATTACTCCTGCCGACTCGCAAAATGACCCCAAACTGCGCTCCGTCTTCTCCTTCGATTACTACCGACCGCAACTCAACTTCTGCCAGCCAGAAGGAGGCCCCAAATACATTCGAGAGAGTCTGGGGAGCATATTATTTGGAGACCGAATACAGACTAGTCCTTTTGAACTGAGGATGGCCACGAATGAGACGTGCAAACCTCTGTGTGAAGCTTCGTATCAGCCAAAGGATGCCGTTTTTGTCAACAGCAGGATATTTCAGGGCTATGATCTGAACTGGTTGATAGACGGCCTGCCTGCCGCGCAACTGCTAAAAGATCCAAGTTCAGACGAACCCTTCTACAGTCCTGGCTTTGCGCTCGGTTTCGTAAACGAGGAGAATGGAGACCGACCCGAGTTCAACAACCACTACGACATTGTAATTGATTACCACGAGGCAAGCAAGAACAATTACAGGGTGGTTGGCGTTCTCGTGGACCCCTGGTCGACGGGCAATTCGAGGATACTGGGCGAAGGACGGGCAGAGTGCGACCGCACAGATACACCGCCACCCGTCGTTCTCAACGAGAATGAGGTGAGCAAGGTTGCCTTTACGTACAGCGTCTTCTGGCGACTCAGCCCAACACCATTTGCCACAAGATGGGACAAGTATCTCCATGTATACGAGACCAAGATTCATTGGTTCTCGTTGATCAACTCAGCCGTCATCGTGGTGTTTCTGGTCACCATGGTCAGCACGATTCTCATCCGTACTCTGAAGAAGGACATTGCCCGATACAACCGCCTGGACCAATTTGCTCTTGAGGACTTTGGCGAGAATGGCGACGTTGATGATGGCGTAGCAGAGGATTCTGGCTGGAAGCTTGTACATGGAGATGTGTTCCGACCACCCAAGAACCCATTGCTCTTGTCAGTCATGGTAGGCAACGGCGCCCAGCTTTTTGCCATGACTGCCCTCACCATTGGTAAGATTGAACCCACAAGACTTCTCCCATGTGCACCCTTTGACATACAAACTAGCTTTCGCGCTTCTCGGCTTCCTGTCCCCCAGCAACCGTGGCGCTCTTGGCACTGTAATCATCATCTTTTATACCTTGTTCGGATTCATCGGGGGCTACTTCTCGTCCCGTACTTATAAATTCTTCCACGGCGAATCCTGGAAGCTTTGCTTCTTTTACACCCCATTTGCACTACCCGGCCTCGTTTTCATCACCTTCTTCCTCCTCAACCTCTTTGTATGGGGCCGCGGCGCGTCTGGAGCTGTTCCGTTTACTACCATGCTGGTCGTTGTCATCATCTGGTTCGTCATCTCGGTTCCCCTCAGCTTTGCTGGATCATGGCTCGGCTTCAAACAAGCCGCCATCGAGCCCCCAGTTCGCACAAATCAAATCCCACGCCAAATCCCTCCATCTGGCGGCTACCTCCGACCCCTTCCATCCATGGCCCTCGCTGGTGTCCTTCCCTTTGGCGCCATCTTTGTTGAGCTTTACTTCATCATGAACAGTATTTGGTTCTCCAAGGTTTACTACATGTTCGGCTTCTTGTTCCTCTGTTTCGGGTTGATGATTATCACTTCGGCAGCAGTGACGGTCTTGATGATTTACTTTTTGCTTTGTGTAGAGAACTACCACTGGCAGTGGAGAAGTTTCTTCACGGCTGGCGCAACTGCTGCATACGTGTTTGGGAGCTGCTTGCTCTACTGGATCAAGGACGTGAGCTGGACGAGCTGGACCAGTGGCGTGGTGTATCTGGGGTACAGTGCACTGTTGAGTGTTTTGGTGTTTATGTTGACTGGTAAGGCCTCCATTTGATGATTTCTCTTGCAAGTGTAATTCGCTAATTCGACATGTTTAGGCACAATCGGCTTTATTGCCAGCTGGCTCTTCGTGATGAGGATATACAAATCCATCAAGGTCGATTAAGCAGGGCATCGACTTTCAGAGCTCTCTCTCTCTCTCTCTCTCTCACACACACACACACACACACACACACACACACACACACACACACACACACACACATGGAGCCTCTATTCATTTCGGTGCTGAGATGCGAATCACAAATTCACTGCTTTTATATAGCGTGTTACGCATATCATTATGTAACATGGAATGCTCCGACTTGTTTTTTGTGCTTTTCCAAAAACGTCCAGCATAACATTGTAAAAGCAAAAAATATGAATAACCCGTTAGTTATCCAAAGAGAAAGAAAGAAAGAAAAAAAAACCCCCTCTTGTCTTACCTCTTCCTAGCTACCTTGTCCAAATCATCCCTTCAACCCCTCTTTAATCCTGTCTCCTGCCATCCACTCGCCCTCATCATACTCACCCAAGCCCAAGCCCAGCCCACTCCTAGCACGATTTTCGCCCGCAACCACACCCAAGGGTAACCCCTTGCCGATTCCAAACAGGACAAAAAGCGCCCACTTCCAGCGAAACGGATTAATTGCAATGGTAAAGACAAACCAGTAAATCAGCTCGCTATACGTAAAGAACTCAAAGGCACCTCCAGGCGCCTTCGTCTTGATGAAGCGCGTCATATCGATCCAGCGCTTCATCCACGCGATGCGCGGGCGGGCCAGCGGATCAACCAAGTACATGAGCAAGAAGCGGGTATAAATGCCAATGTGGTAATTGCCAACGGTGCCAATGGCATTGACATAGGTGCAATTATTTGCGCAAATGGAGGGGTGTTGCGGGGGGAATACTTGGAGGTACCAATTTGGCGGGGCATAAGGGTCTTCAAAGACTTCGGGGGGCAAGAAGGAGAGGCTTGGGCGTTTGTAGCCCGTGGCCATGATGACAATGTCTGCTTCGATGAGGCGGTGAGTTCCTGGGTAGTTTTTGGGGGTGCCGCGGGGGCGTTGGGAGAAGTTGATTGCGTGGCCTTGGGGCGCGTAGTCGAGGATGTCGCCGCGGAGCCACGAGGCTTTGCCGGAGCGGATGAGGTCGAAGATGTCAGAGTTTACCATTGGGGTTTCTTGGAAGAGGCCTCCTGCTGGGGGGGAGAGGTCGTACAAGTCTCTGTAGAAGAAGAGGCGGAGTATGGTTTCTGGGATCCAAGAGAAGATTGTTTCGGAGCCTAGGATGTTGAGGGCTAGAAGAGAGTCGATCAAGGGGTTGCGGGGAATGATCCATTTCTCGGAGCGGGCGAGGATGGTGGTGTGGGAGGCTTGCGAGGCGTGGACGAATTCTAGGGCTTCGACGGCTGAGGCGCCGCCGCCTATGATGATTACTTTTTTGTCTTTTGCGGATTTGCCGTCGAGTTGGGAGCTGTGCCAGATTTCGCCCTTGAAGTGCTCTTGGCCTGAGATGGTGGGCATCTTGGGGTCGCCACAGGTTCCAATTGCAGCCACGACGCCGTCAAAGTAGCCGTTGCTGGGGTCGTTGATGATCCAGCGATTCCGCGAGTCCTTGTAGACGCGTTGAACAGGTGTGTCGAATTTTGTTTTTGATTCGAGGCCGTATCGTTTCCAGAGTGAGGTGATTTGCTGCACGATTTGCTTCCGGTCTGGGTAGCCTTTGTTCCAGTGTACAGAAGGGTGGAAACGGTACATGATACTGTGGATCTGAAGGCCAGACGTGTTGTTGACTTTGCTCCATATACCGCCTACATTCTCTTTTGGACCGGCTTCAAAGATGCGGCAATCGAAGCCATGGCCGACGATATGTGCAGCAGCAGATACACCAGTGAGACCAGCTCCTATTACGGCAATTTTTGGTCGTACTAGTTTTGCTTGAGGGGGCGGAGGGACAGGGGAGAGCAGTCTGTCCAAGATGTATTGGAAGACTTGGTAGACGAAAAGGATGGGGTGTGTGATAGCATATCCAAGACAGCTCGCTATGCTGCCCATGTTGGCAAGTACTATGGTGAGAGGAGAAGAACAAGGTACTACAACATTGAAAGGAGAATTGGGGTTTATGAGTGGTCCTTAATTGCTGTCGGAGAAATACGGAATGTATGCATTCCTGGCGCATATTTTGTATATATACAAATATCATAGAATTGTGATGTCATAGTTACCTAGTGCATGCTGACATGTGAAAGTGACAGACTGGCTCCAGGCACCCTGGTATGTGTTATTATTACCATTGTCTAATCCAAGGGAATCTGGCTGCTGCAACTAATAATTAATTAATTAATTAACTAGTTAACTAATTAATTAATCAATTAATCAATACATTACTTCCACCACCGGCACGAACAGCCATGGATGAAGTGTCCAAAGCACGTGACTCTGCCAAGCTCGGAAGCTAGCTTCTCTGACACCAAGACTCCAATCTTGCAACACCTGACCGCAGTCATGAGTGTCTTCCAGCAAAACAACGTAGAGACACGTCTGTGCAAGGCTGTTGATACAGCCATTCACTCTCAGAATGGGGACCAACTCAAGGCCATTGTCATCATCGAGCCTCCATTCCCTGCGGACCACCAAGAGCTCATCCAGTCACTGCGGGCCAACTACCCAGAATCTGACAGCAATTCTACACAGCAACTTGAGCATCTTGTTAGGCGTGTGGTAAGCGAGACTGCAGAATCAGCCGATGCCGACGGTAGACCCATTCAATCTTGGAGCTCCATGGTAACCTTCCTAGTCAATTGGATGGCGTTCCTGAGGGATGTGGACCCGTCCAATCTGCTGCAAGTCTACAAGCGCCTCAGCGACCTTTTGCAGTAAGTTCTCTCACAGCTAATCAAATCACGTGATACTAATTGAGACTCAGACTGGCCAACACGGCACTGCAACACCCAACCAAAGGTGTTATGATGCTGCCGACCATCATTTACTATTCAAATGTCTTTGCACGTGTAGCTGTTGGCCTTGACAAGTCGCCCGAACTGATCCAGGACCTTATTGAGGACTCGGTCAACGAAGAGGGCCAGCGAGAGTCTCTTCCTGAAAAGGCTGCAAACATTGTACGGCAAGCCTTCATTACTTGCCTCAATGACCGCCATACAGTTCCTGGGGGCGTCAAAAATGGCAGGCCCGATGGCAAGAAGGTCGGCATCTACAAAATGGCCAACATCTGCCTGCGCATCCTCTTTCAGGCCGACAAGCCAGAGAGCTGCGAGACCATCTTTCACAACATCAATAACTCATCTCCACCTCTTCGTGTGTACCCAGCCGCAGAGCGTGTCACCTATCTCTACTTCCTGGGTCGGTTTTACTTCGCCAGCACCGATTTCTACACTGCCCAAATAGCGCTCCAAGCGGCGTTTGATCAGTGCCTATCCGATCACCGAGCCATGTCACAGCGCCGTCAGATCCTTATCTACTTGGTTGCAGCAAACATCCTTATGGGTCGTTTCCCTTCCAAGTACATCTACGATCTGCCGGAAGCTCATGGCTTCCGTGAGGCGTTCATGCCTGTCACGGATTCCATCCGTAAAGGCGACCTCGAAGCATTTCGTCGCATCTTCAGCCTAGACGTCTCGCACCGGTGCGCACCTTTCCTGATGAAACACCATATGTTTTATCAGATGGGCAACTACTGTGAAGTTTTTGTTTGGAGGTCGTTGGCGCGCAAGGTCTTCATCTTGACAGGTTCGCAAGGAACCGAAGTGAAGAATGCTCAGGGGCAGAAGGAGGTCAAATCATCAGCCATTAGCCTTGGTGCTCTCCTCTTGGCCTTCAAGTTCTTTGAAGATCGTGCCAAGATACCGAACCCGGAAATGGCCGCCCAGGACTTGGGCCCCGGCCGACGTAACATGGGCCACAACTTCTTCGACTATCCTTCAACCACCCGGTCAACCTACATTGACCCCGACTTCGAAGGGGTGGAGGGCCTCGAGCCTCACAATCCTGAGATGGATCTCGCGGAAGTCGAGGTCATCTGTGGCAGTCTGATCGCGCAAGGCTTCCTTAAAGGGTACATCAGCCAGGCAGCCAAGAAGGTAGCCATATCTGGTACTAACAAACCAGGTGGCGCTCTAAAATTTGGCTTCCCCAAGCCGTGGGATGTCAATAAAAGCCAGAACACGGACAATGTGCCGGGATGGAAGATGGAGAGCAGCAGTGGGGGAGGGAGCGGGCAGGTGGTTAGATTAAGTGGTGCGCGTCCAGCTGGTGCTTAACAAGGCGTATTCATGGATGCAAAAATCGTTTACCAACAAACAACTTTTGGAAGATTCAGGGCCTGACTAAGAGACGGATTACACGCTATGGCCCTAGTGGCATTCTCCTATTGAGATTTCAAAAGTTTTGATTCCGGGTTCATACTGGCAAGGCAGATTTAGCATGCTCTTCCTTGATCCACCCATTCTCGGACTTACTCCCGTGCTAAAATAATATTGCACAGGACAGATGGATGTCCTAAGCGACTGGACCCTGTGGAACCACCCAGCAGGGCCAGAATACGCTACGGTTGCATGGAAATATCTACTTTCGAACTTTGGCCGATAATTCTGCCTGACTTTGTTTCGTCTCTCAGCATAATCTGAGCAGAATTCTACGGGGTTGGATGATTACTAAGTCAAGTCAAGCTCAGAAGATATAGTGCAGGTAAAACCCTATATAGATGTGTTTTTGAATATAGGTCTACTTGTTTCACAGTGGACCCTCTTATTCTCGCGATCCCAGCTTTCTGGTTACATAGTGGAGGATTGCAGCGCGACCTGCAAGACGTTTTCTTTTTGCTTGCCTTCTGCTGACCAAGACGGATTACTGACTCTCCAATGCAATGTAAATATAAAAACTGTATTTCGCAAGTAGAAAGTCCGAGCCGGCCTTGCGAACCAGCATGGAAATTTCAAATACTTATTAAACCCCCAGTCTCCTTACAGCGGAATGCTCCGCTAAGAAAGTATGCGCCTGTAGTTGGTGGAGCCACTCCACCTGATCTCGGGAAGGATGAAAGCCTTTTGCATCGTTGCGAAATCTGAATTAAGGGCCTAGATAGTTATTCAGCGGTACTGCCCCCAACTGCCGCCTTGGGTGCCACATAAATGATAAGGCCCTATTTATGATCTGACAAGGTAACTCCACTAAAGCTGCGACCGGCACGGTAGTTACAAGCTCAGCCGAACCAGACTACGGCCTAATATATACGTATTGATATTCCATACCTGGTCCCTGCTTCAAACATATCAAGCAGGTGTCAAGGCTTCGTTCTCCAACTCCTTCGAGCCAAGGGAGTCCTCACGTTCCTGCAGCGAGCCTTGCAATTTTTACCGCCGGTCCATCTATCCGATCGTGCATATCTCATCTCCGTGAGCATGGGCAATTACGCGGTGACGCAGTGACACAACATGCCTAGCTCGATCGTTATGCAAAATATGCTACAAACACTTCACACTGTTAGTTTAGGCCTCAGTTGTGTGAAGGACGTTGGCATGCACTTGTTCAGACCCACCTTTTCCATCGGCGACACTTGAAGTATGGACGGAAGCACCACACCGAAGCAACCCGTGCGAAAGAGGCAGGTGTTGTGAGCTATTCATTAGTGATTTCACCATAGCATATCCAAGATGCGGTTCATCATCTGGAACAGAGAGGAAGGGTTACCGGAGTCCTCGTCGGGAGGCGAAGCGGTAAGCACCACAGTGTTGCAACCTGCAAGCATTGTTACGTCGTGAAATCGAATCGCGCGCAAACTACCCAAGGCTGATGCGTCTCATCTACCGTGAAAAGTTACACGGGGCTCCTTGCTACGAGATCAACTGTACACAATGGAGGCTTTGAAGACTATGCGAGGTTGAAGAAAGTAAAATCCAAGATTGAAATTAGAATAATTAATCGGATGCTATGATGATGGGTATACAACGACTTTTTCGGGGACCGTAACATCGTAGTGTATTCAAACTGCTTGCGCAGGAGCCACCGCTGGAAAAGAAGCCATTCTTCGACTTGCTTTCCAAGATGGGATCGTCTCCTTCGTTTCCTCCTCTGTGTTGTTGCCTGACGGGCTCGAAGTGACCTCTACACTCGTCGTCTTCTTGATGACTGGGTCGAGCGGTATTTGGCTGGTATGGCTAAAGTTGTCCATGCTCGCCCTGGTATCCAGAGTGTCATCCGAGTATGGACAGCGATCTTTACTCTTTGAGTAACCTTCTCCGCTCCTGTTGAAGCTGGATCCTTCTCCAGAATGCGGAGTCATCTCGGACGACGTCTCCTTTGTGCCTCCCCAGAAGAAACCCCATATCATCCTGGTGAGCGCGAGATTGGTAGCGATGATGCCGAGGTGTAATTCTGTGTTGGCCCATATTGCAGCAATACAGTAATCGTAGGAAAGATCTGCGGTTTTTGTGCCGAGCGAAGAAGCACGAACAATGGCGATGGCTGTAGCAACTAGACCTAACGACATGAGGCCACAGACACCAACTTTGATGTTTGTTGAAATCTTAATATTCCATAACACGACTATGGGAAGAAGGGCACATATCAAATCAGTGACGACGGAGTAGGCTTATGTTCATATCAGCGACTTGTGTATTAGAACATGGCCCACGGACTGCAACATACCAACTTGGACATAGATTGAATAAATTCTCACTTTCGTAGGCCAGCAGCGACCAGGGGTTGACGGTTTCCAGTATTTCATTGGCGGATCACACTGCGCAAGGAGCACAAGAATAGGCTCAAGATTGGTTAGAACCAGTCCAGTCATCATCGTATATAAGCAGTATCGCAGGACTTTTTCGTCCTTGATGCGCAATATCAAAAGACAGATACTGCACTTTAGCAGTCCAATGTTGGTGAAGAGGAAGATTTGCGTCAGCCAAGTCAAGAAATTGACGTATTCGTAATCTTCCTGTGATAGATACCATCGGTGTCGCCCATTGCCATGCTTAACCGAGTCGATCTGAAGTCCTGTCCTTATTATGGCCAACAGGCAACACACGATAATAAAATAGTCGTCCTATACATCTCAGTCAGAGTGTCTGTCTAACACTCCCTGATATCTTACATACCCAGCCCAAGGCGCGTCGTCCGTGTCGAGCCCATACTCTCAACACTGTAGTAACAATTGAGCATGCAGTCAGAGTGCATGTTAAAACGAGCAGAATCCCCCCAATAGATCTGCAAAAGAAGAGTGGAGTGATCAGTATGCTGTGTATGGTCACATCGATTGTGGGGCCTACTTACTCATTGGGAGGTAAAGGATTTGGTGGTTGAACGGTCGCCATTTCTTAAGGTTAGACTGCAAGCGGCGGAATTCCCTGATGATCAATTGCTTGATTGAAACTGGCAATTGGAGGGTTCTTTCTTGGTGAAGTAGGATCCTTCAGGACCGGCACAGCCTACACAGAAAATTAATCGAGTTAGTAACCAACAGAATCCTCGTTCATACACTGTTTCGTTGGAAATGGTATAGCACTAGCGAGGGTATGACGAACTTATCATTAACCTGAGTACGATCCAAGCGGACATGGGAAGTGGCTTGACAAACGTTGTATGGGTGCCGCAGACAGTGTTGGCTCCCATTTGGGACTCCGATCGCAAACTGTAAGCAAAAGACCCTAGTCTCCTAGAAGTTGTGTCTCACATATGGGAACCATCCTAATGCCTCCCACAAGTCAATGTCAGGTACACTGGTCCTCAAGTAAAACCATTGCGGCAAAGCTACGCTATACGGTAATGTTGACAACTAAAGGACACCAGACCAAGTACTTGACCACACATTTTCACATGTTATAGTTCACAGATTGTAAACCAGTGTAGGTTGATCTTCAGGCTTACAGGAGCATCGCTTATCTATTAGCGAAGAAAGAATCTCTTTCCAACGTCACAGGATGCATAGTGTTTGGCGAAGCAGCTGAACCGAGAATAAAGCAGTGGTGTTGGAGTGGTGTTCGTATTCAACGGTACGAGACAGTGGATTGGCCACGTATAGAAGGTACAGTAGACATGGAAACGGGCCGATGCCGAGTAGTTATGTAAGTGATCGGTCAAGGAGCCCCTGTATCGGATAAAGTCGAGTCAAGACTCAAAAGCATTCGCTCCCGCTTTTATTCTAGGGTATCGACAAATGGGCAAACATGCATCACCTTGGCACGTCTTGAGACCAGGGAGATGGCAAATATCACCCATAAACGTCAAAGTGCCGTGTTTAATTACATGGAGCGTTCAAACATGCGTGCAATGCGAATACCACGAGGGGAAACCGCTTCCACTACGTATAGTCCCTTTGGTCCTCAGTCCCGCTGCTCCTGCACTTGTTGATCAAGGCTTGCTTGCAGAGTTAATTATTTCAAGACCGTGAGCTCCGTGAAGATGCAGCTCCTGGTAGCTACTTTGGCTGTAACCAACGTGCTGGGTCACGTCTGTGGGACAGCTATCAAACGCGAGAAGGTCACGGCTACCAATCAAGACTCCTACGATTTTGTAAGTTTTCTCGGTGGAATTGCATTTCGTGCCATATCATCTGATCAATGTTTCAGATTGTCGTGGGCGGTGGAACTGCTGGTCTCGCAGTGGCTTCGCGTATTAGCAATGGCTTGCCCGACTCTAGCGTTCTCGTTATTGAAGCAGGGCCGGATGGCCGTCAAGAACCGGGCATCGTGATCCCAGGACGAAAAGGCTCAACTCTGGGTGGCAAGTATGACTGGAATTTCACCACTGTGGCACAGACCGCTGCAAACAACCGTGTCCTTGTTCAGAATAGGGGAAAAGTGCTGGGCGGTTCATCAGCGTTGAACTTAATGTCTTGGGACCGAGCTTCTGCTCCTGAGCTTGATGCCTGGGAGAAGGTCCTTGGAAACAAAGGATGGAACTGGGAGAACTTGTACGCAGCAATGCTCAAAGTCGAGTCATTCTTGCCTTCGCCGGCATATGGCACTGAGGGTGTTGGCACAGCTGGCCTGGTCAAGACGCTCATCAACCGCATCCTCCCTCTTCATCAATCCACATGGTACCCGACTATGAAAAATCTAGGCTTGGCCATTAACAAGGAGTCTTTGGACGGCAACCCTATTGGAGTGTCGACGCAGCCCAGCAACGTCAACCCTGACTATACTCGCTCCTACGCACCGAATTATCTGAAGCTTGCCCAAGACAACTTGGTTCTGACCCTAGACACCCGCGTTGAAAAGATCAATTTTCATGGCAAGACTGCGACGGGAGTAACGCTGGAGAATGGAAAGGTGGTCAACGCCCGACGAGAAGTCATCCTCTCCGCTGGAACCTTTCAGACTCCTGGCCTGCTCGAGCTCTCTGGCATCGGCAATGCCACGCTTTTGAAAAAGCTCGGCATTCCCGTTGTCCAAGATCTTCCTTCTGTAGGCGAAAACCTCCAAGACCATATCCGTATTCAATCGTCGTACCAGCTCAAGCCGGAGTATCCCTCATTCGATGGACTCAGGAACACGACATGTGCCGCAGTGGAACTGGCCTTGTACGAGGCTGGTATAGTGTCATTGTTTGATTACACTGCTAGTGGTTACTCCTACTTTCCTTGGTCCGTCGTCTCTAAAGAAACAGCTGAAAGTCTTCGAGCTCTAGTTCAGGGAGATGAAAGTCTGACGTCGCCGATCGATCAGCTGAAGAAGAGCTACTTCTCCCCTGTGCTTAGCTCCACGGTCCCACAACTCGAAGTCATTTTCTCTGACGGTTACTCTGGTGTCAAGGGCTACCCCGCAGCTAACTCCTCGCTCTTCGGCATCCACACGTTTTCTCTCATTGGTGTTGTTCAGCATCCGCTGAGCAAAGGAAACATTCACATCAGCTCACGCAATATCAGCGAAAACCCTATCATCAACCCCAACTACTTGTCACATCCTTACGACCTCCAAGCTGCCACGCATCTCGCAAAGTTCCTCCGCAAAATTGCCACATCCTCGCCGATGAACCAGGTCTGGGATCAAGAATACGAGCCCGGCGATGCAGTTCAAACCGACGAGGATTGGAAGGAATATGCTCTAGAAAATACCTTGAGCATCTATCATCCTATTGGATCCGCTGCCATGCTTCCGAGAGAGTTGGGCGGCGTCGTCAACAGTCATCTGGAAGTTTATGGTACCGAGCACCTAAGGATAATAGACGCCAGCATAATTCCCCTCTTGCCCAGTGCGCATATCCAAACCCTCGTCTACGGTATTGCCGAAAGGGCTGCAGAAATAATAATAGACAAATACTGCTAACAATGTCATATTCACAAAAAGTTCAATAAAAATGCAATACCTTAATGCTTATTCCACTGATCCTTCCAAACTTTAAATACTTTCGTTTTCTCAACAGTGTTTCTATACTCGGCCCCAACGGTTACTTTGTAAAATTTCATGAGAAATTGCGCATGAAATTTTACAAAGTAACCGTTGGGGCCGAGTAGAGATATTTTTTTTTGGAAAAAAAAAAGCAACAGTACAGTTACATCCCGCAAAACCAATACGCACCAACTACACAGTTTCCAAAAATCGGCCCTTTCTTCGTTCATAGGACAGGGATCCCGCAAGTCCTCAAAACGTTCCTTCGTACGAAGTACACACAGCTTCAGCACCTGAAACCCCAAAAACAACAAACTACATCATACCAAGAAACCCACAAACCGCCTCGATTCCATATACAGCGCCCTCCTCCAACATAGTATTCTCAACAGCCTTTTATTCTACCCCAAATCCGCTCTAAAATGCTACCAAGCTATCATAACAATCTCCCAACCTTTGCAATGCGGTCAGCCAAGTACGTCCACCACATGCACTACGCATGTATATAGGTATGTAATTACGTAAACGCGGTTTGCGAATATGCATCATCTCATACCTACTAACTCTCCGCCAACCTGCTCCAGAAGGTCACCCGCCCCTCCTCTCTCCACGCAGCTCGTGAGCCAGATAGTTACTCGGCATGCCGCCGATTGCAGAGAATCTTCCATGTATCAAAGTTTTCCAGAAGGCCATGCAAGCATCTGCTTCAAGCATTGGAGCTT
>SSBG01000004.1:301068-322543 GCA_028220655.1 Shiraia bambusicola | reverse complement strand
ACGTCACCCCTCTTCATATCGAACCTGCGATCCGTACCCTGGACGACAATCTCGCCGACGTCTCTGAGGGCACGGACAAAGACTGCGCCGTCTTCGTCTGGGCGGTCAATCATGCTGATGCCGCCGGTAGTGTCGTCGAGGCGTTGCAGGGAGGAGGGGAATTGGGTGAGGAACGAGGAAGAATAGTGGGTGGAGAGGAGGGATTGGTGGGATGATAGGTATTGGTATTCTGAGGGGGAGAGGAGGGGGTTGGTTGGGTTGTTTTGGGAGGCTAGGTGTTGTTGTTTGGTGTGGATTGGGTGAGCGTCGATCTGCACATGTGTTTTGTGAGTGTGTGTGTGTGTGTGTGTCGGGGGGGGGGGGAAGTCTTTTTTGTGTGCTTGTTGTTTGTTGTGTCTGGACAATTTCAATGGGGGGAAAGAAAAGTTGGAAAAAAAAATGTACCTTTTTTATTCGGGCTCGCAAGAAGCTGCGGACTAGGAATTTCAAGCGTTCTAGTTCGGTTTGGATGATGATGAGCTTGAAATTGGTTTTTGGGTCCATGTTGCCGGTTTGATCTTCGACTAGTTCAATCTGCCTGCTTTATGAGTATGTATTTGCAATTGTTTGTAGTGGCTTGGGGAGCATGGGAGTGCATACCTGTTTCTGTATCCTTTCTAGCATGCGATCCATCAAATCACTCGGCCACGGCAAGATCTCGGGTGCAACACGTTCTGCAACCCAGCAACGCGTCATCTCTTGCAAGTCACGCGTCTCTTGTGGGGTCGTATCCACTGACACCTCGGCGAGGAGATCATCAATGTCCATATTGCGCCTTTGTGTCGTGCTGAACGGTAGCTAGATGTGTTGTGATGCCAAGCAGATGATGGAAAGGCGGGCGGTGTGATGACTGTGGGCCGTATATTCCGAAAGAATGGCGGATCCGTGAGTCTTACGGACACTAATTAGCAGCTGAGGCTGAGCTTGACACTCTGCTTCATGTTCGATGCAAGCCCGTGTTGGCTTCGCAGGATGCAGCTGCACGAAAGATGTCAAGCATCTTCAAGACAATGTGGGGTTGCGGCGTGGCGGGAGCTATTATCATCAAAGCCCCGGCCGGCTGGATCTGTGGACCAAATAATAACTTACATGAAGAGTACTAAATTGACATCACTACAATGAAAATCTTCTCGTAAACGATAGCGTGGAGCGCAATGCACATTGCAAGACACATGCATGTAATGATGATTGCAGTATTTTTTAATTTGATTAATATGCTATGGAACACAAACAGAACACTTCAAGCCATCTTCGTCCCTCCCCATATTACGACGAAGTAACTCTCTGACTACTTCCTCGAATTCTCGTGTACAGGCGAGCATTGGAAACCCAATGCCTGTGCTCTTCGCATGTATATACCGGCCCGCAGAGATTAGAAGTGACAAGCGATTAAGTACAAAAGACACGCCGACCATGTCGGAAGAATTAGATCGAGACGAATGGCAAAGAATCAGTCTGTTTGTGCGGGCAGATGGATACCAGGTAGGGGAAGAGTGATTTTAGGTAGGAAATAGGGTCGCATAGTGAATAACTCCCAACACAAGGAACAGGAGTGGATGTAGTTTGGTGTTTGTTTTTAGATTGTTCTGCAGTTTCAGAGCTGTAATTTTCCAGGCTCTGCAAGATCATAGAGGATCTTGATGGTGATAATGACAAAAGAAAAAGCCCGCGAGCCAACCGTCTAGCGCTTGGCAACGCTTGCAGAGAAGCAAAAGGGTATCCAGCAAGCTCTCTCGAGACATGGAAGAAGACGTCCGGGCGCGCAGGCACGGCAACATCGGGTATAGAATACAAAGAAAAATGGTGTGGGAGCAACAGTACTTCTATACTGAACCACCTTCAGTTGAGGCTGCTCCCTGTTTCCAAGAAGTCCGAGATTGATGCAGAAGATCGCTCGAACGCCTCAGGATTGTAGCCGACATATGCTCAAAACGCCAGTGCTGTGGACAATTCCAATGCAGCAATCATTAAAAAAAAAACGCCATGAGTCCGATCGCCGTAACTAGTTAAAGTATCATGAAGAAATCGTTGGCCAACGCGCAGGCTTAGTAGGAAGCCATGCGACGGGTAGCGCCTATTCGTCCAACGTTGAAGGAGTCATCGCCAAGCGTGAAGATGCCGCCGCTTCTGGATCGACCAGCAGCTGTAGGACTATCTTCCATCTGGCAGGATTGCTGGCCAAAAGCAAAAGTTTGCGCACGGTTCAGCTTTGTGCGTTGCCGAAGCTTGTTGAGTCCACGCTCGCAAGATTGCTCGTGCTCCTTGGCATCCATACGGAGGTAGTTCTGTGGGAAGCATCGGGTGGCGTGCGCGTGGTAAAATGCACTGTAACCTCCATCGAGAATATACACCTCAGGGAATGACAGCTGAGGATAACGATGTGTGTTCTCCTTGCGATCCTGTGAACGGACAAACTTGGCCCTGAAAGCTGTTAGTTTGTATCTAGTGCGACATGTGATCGGTGCAACATACATGAGGGGCGCACGATGCGCAGAGTATTCGCAATGAAGAATTAGTAGGGTGTTGGCACTAGGAGGAGACTCAAACAGGCGCTCGGCAAGCTTCTCCTTGTCACAGAAGTTGAGTGCACCTTCAATGTGTCCGCCATTATATTCATACTCGAAACGGCAATCAACAACAACCTTGTTGTCGTACAAATGATCATAGGCACCATCGAGGACATCAACCAGGGTCGAGTGGCTGATGCGTGGCAGGCTCTCCGGTTCCGACGGGGTGAAGTGGGGCAGCATGAGGGCAGGAGCGTCGTCAATGTCCATGACAGACTGCAGAGCGCTGGGCTGAAAGCTCTCCTGATCTTGCTTGGCATTCATCACATCCCCCGGATGCTCAAACATGCTTAGAGATCGCCTGAACTTACTTGGGCGACGAGAAGGGGGGCCGGCAGGCTTGCGAATGGCAGCAATTGGCGACCCATTGGCACGGGACAAACTCGAGCTCAGGCTGAAAGGCTTAGGCTTGGAAGCAAAGAGCGAGCCATTGGAACCTGGGCGGCGTTCCTGAGGAGGGGAGGCTGTGAAGCACTCATCCAACGTCAGTGACGATGAGTTGAAGTCACCACATCCAGCGCCGAACTTGAATGGTGGCAACGGGGCACTGTTCTCTTGCTGCTTAAAAGACACGCTATTAGTCGAAACATTCTTGGTACGCGCAAAAGAGGGTCGAAGCAGAATCGACCTTCTACGTCTGCACACAGAGTCAGTGAAGGAACAAGGTGGGCAGCACTACACGGCAGACTAACTCGGCAGCAGACACAGGCCTTGGGACCTCGAGGGCGGGAGCTGGAAACTGGGGTGGCGTAGGCAGGTCGCAGAGAGAAAGCATGTCGCCTTCAGTGCCTGGGGTAATCTCTGGTGATGGCGATGGCAATGGCAGGGAGCGGTCGTTGAGGAAACTGAAGGGAGCTTTGTGGGGGAGGGGAGAAATGTCCATCGAGTCAGGGACGAAACAAGGCGACGACGAAGGAATTGGGGGAGTCGTGACGCCTTCCCACCTGATGGGGGGGGTTGTAGCTCCTTCTGCGACTGTGGAGGAGGACAGGTTAGCACACCTGTTACTAGAGACGCGAGCCTTCCATGGCTGCCTACCCTTGGTATCCAGCTGGTGGAAGAGATTCGAGGTGAAGAGAGAGCGGCGGGGCGTTGCAAACTGAGGACTATAACAATGGCAAGTCAGTGACGGAACAAAGGGCAGGGCGTCATGCAAGGGAGCTCTCATACCTCTGGTCAACGTGCAGGTTCGACGACATGTCTGCAGCCAGACTCGCGGTAGGGGACGACGACCCTCGCATGGGCTGGCAGGCAAAATAGTCCATGCTGGCCTTTTTCATGCTCAAATCGCGGAAATTGAAGCTCTTTGAGCCCAACGTGTGGGCACCAAACAGCGGCTTGGAAGCAGGCAAGTCCCGACGATAGCCCCAGGGACCTGGAATTGGCGGAGGGTGCATGGCAGCAAGAGGAGAAGACATCTCCATGACGGGCGGTGGAGGTGGGGTCGTGGGCCTGTGAGGCGGCCTGTTGTGCCGGGCAACTGTTGTCGTGGTGGCGTAGCGAGCGTTTGCTTGTGTTGTAGTGGTTGACGCTGGAGCAACGGGGCAACCGCGATAAGCATATATACAAGACAGAAAAACCAATTCCAATCTCTGAAGATGATGCTGGCAGTAAATAGGGCAGTTTCTCTGAGAGAGAGAGAGAGAGAGGGGGGGGGGGATTATGGATCTCTAGGGCGGAATCACAGCGTGGCTCCAGACATGAATCCGAGGGTCGCAGGCGTGGTCGTGGTCGGGGTCGAGGTTGGAAGGGAAGGCACGGCAGTCAGAGTGATAGCAATTGCCCCAACTGGGTGGTGAGAAGAGCGTCCAAGCTAAACGACCGTCGACCAAGCTGCCTGCGTCCTGCTTAAGAGAAGGGAATTGGGCCTTCTTTGGGGTGGCGAGAAGGGTAGAGAGGGAGAGAGAGAGAGAGAAAAGTCATGCTGCTGGGCTTTGAGGATGCCGAGCCTGCTGTTGCTGGGGCAGTCGAACAGCTTGGAGTTAGAGCATGGGCCTGAGCGTTTAAGCGCTCCCTCACAGAGTCACCACCAATATGGACCTAGCAGCTAATAATTAATCATTAGTTACCTGTGTATGTATGCAGTTATACTTGACCAAGTTGTTTATTATTACGGTCGCTAAGACCTACCTAGCATTATTATTGCGGTGCCTGGCTCTTGCTTTTGGTTTGGCCTTGTGTACTATGTATGCATGCTGATGCGACCCACGGCGATCCGCTGCCTCTGATTGCTGAGAGGGCGAGTGCCCGCAGGTAATACGCCGACTGTTCATTTGATCGCGATGGCACATTCGCAGGTACGCTGCAGCCATCAACACCTCGACGGCACCGCTGCAAAGCATGCAGTAGTAGTTGCATGGCTAGGGCTGCGTTGCCAGTGTAAACAATCGTTCGCAGCCCTCATGACTTCCCCATGACTCTCTCCCCAACATACATAGTAGAGCTGCCTACACAGTCCACACCCCATCTTGTTGTCTGACATCTGCTGCTTCAGTGGGCCGAGCATATCGTGCCAGCATGAGATACCATGAGACTTGAGTAGGTACTTTACTTGCCCTATGACGCCTTGCTATCGCGCCTTTCTGCAAGCCATGCCTCTCGCGCGCCGCCGTTGCCATAGAGCAACACCCGCACTGACCATGCTTCTGACCATGCTTCTGACCAGCATCCTGCCTGTATCCATGGAAAACCCGTGAAACCACCAGTTCGCTGTGCTCCGTTGACATGGTAATAATATCATGTGCAGTGTGCACCGGCTTTTGTGCAAGCAAACTTCCTCCTCTCTCTCTCTCTCTCTCTCTTTCCCGCCTTCTGCGTCACCCCCAATTGCCCGTTTCCACGGCCAAGTACCCTCAGCAGCAATGATGAATTCGACTGTATAGCCATTGTTCCCTGGCACACGGCCATTCCGGTGTCCACTCCGCACTGAGCAGTGAGCACTGTCAGCTCCAGCGGCCTCTCATCAGGCGTTTCGTGACTTTCAAGTTTCGTCATAGCCCGCTTGGCGCCCGTCTGCCAGGGAGACCGTCGCCATGCCAAAGCGTTTGCTACGCCCTCGTTGGCCGGCGCCTCGAGTCCTGAAGCATCGTTGCCCGTCATGGTGTCTAATTGGGTAGGCGGGACATGCTCACCAGCTGAAGCTGAAGCTGAATACGTGCCTCTTAGCCCGACCCTCGCAGCCGCCCCAAGGCCCAGCACGGTCCGTTGACCTACCAGCCTTATGCCAGTTGTGGCAGCATAAAACCGGAATCCCATCAACTCCTGCCTGCCTGCTCCAGGGCCTGTTCGTTGTGATCGAGCTGTGTGCCTACACAATCTCGATTGCAAACTGCGTAGACGTCATCATCTGGCAAGGCTGAGCTCCTAGATGCTTTGGGTTACGAATTAGTAGGTAATTATCCCGAGTAACTAGTTAGTTATGCTTCTTGTATTTTTGATCGACGTTGGCCAGCACCAAGAAAACAAAAATTGTGCGCAATTTCATCTGCTTGCTGCCTGCCAGGGCCCCAGGGCTCTGTTGCCATGAGTGGGTAAGGTAGGTAGGTAATACGGAGTACATGGCCAAGTGACAAGTCCATGACATCTGCGGCGGGCTGAACTACATAGTACGTTCGAGAACACACCATGAACACCAAAACCGAGCAATCCGGCGTGCCCAAAAAGCCTTCACAGGCCGTCGGCTGCTTACTGAACCCCACCAGCCACCGGTGACCCCTCCTTCAGTGCATCGCAGAGGCCAAAACCGGTGCTTAGGCAAAGAGCTCCTTAATTTGTCGCGTCTCGTTTCCAGGTGGACGCGTTGGCGTGGCTGTACACAAATAACCAAAAGATGCGCGACGCATGCGCGATCTCGTGACTCGTCTCAGCTCATGCCGCTATGGGCCTCTGCTACCCCAGACTTGACTTGCTGGAGAGAATTTTGTTTCACAACCCTTGACGCCTGCAATGTGACTGACCATTTAACATCTGATCCTTTGTCAGGCCTCGCCGCCTCACCAGTGGGCCCATTGCTCACAAAAATTTTGTGCATAGGTACATACACATACATACCGAGTATGTACGGAGTACTGCGCTGCGCTGTCATACAGCCGACCAGCAGTTTATTGATTCCCCATCGCTGTAACGACCGTTGCGCGAGATATTAGGCCCTTTGCAATAGGCGGGAGAGTCCTCCGTATCATAGCAACCATCTGCCTGTCTCTATATCTCACACACACTTTGTGTCTGAACCTCCTGTCACCACATCATCACGCTTTGGCGAATATGTTGGTTCGAATGATTGCTTCATAGCAAGGTCCGTATCTAGTAATCAAGTAAAACGTACGCGGGATGGTACAACATTGCCAAGAGTCAGATGGAACTTTGCGATGAACGGAATGAGTGGTACTGTATACGGAGTACATGGCGCATGTTGGTTGTGGCCTGGATCTCTGGATGATACCGAGTATATATCTAAAGTAAGCCCTCGGGTGTACATACCCGCGACAAATGATTGCTCGCCTGCGTGTCGACACTGGAAAAACTTCAGCACAAACTATTAATTACCCGACTACCCAGAATAAGCAATGTCATGGGTCTAAGACTTTTTACCTAGGCCTGAAAACAATCAATTCATAATCATGACAAACAAGTCAGTGCAGTACATACTAACAGGTTACAACTAGTTAGTTAACTATGACTTTTATATAAGAATTATGGACTTTGTTATTGCTGGCTATCACCTCAAATGAAGATTCTTTTTCCATTGAACATGCATGAGTGTGATCATGTATAACGCTGTAGTCCAGGATCTCTTAATTACTTGAAGCTGGTGACACAACCAAAAAGGTTGAGAAGTTTTTTGGTGCAAGGAAGTCTGAGCCCTTGAGGCCGGAAGAATGAATCTCCGCTGGAACCAGTCCAGTCCATATTAGGCAAGGCTCCGAAATTTTACAGAAGTTGCGACTTTGTGCTGGCTGTACAAGCCTCTGCCAACATCAATCGGTCTCATATCATGGGGAGCAAATCGCGTAAAAGAGATCGCGAGAGTGGCCAGGGTGTAAATGGAGATGAAGCACCCGCGAAACGTCGCCGCCAAATCAACAAAGGGCAATTGAAGCTTTCCAGGCTCTATGAAGACCTAGCTGCCGAATCAGATGACGTCCGCTTTGAAGCCGCCAAACAGCTCATTGTAAAATTCTCGCCAGAAAGCAAGCCTTCAGCCAAGGATGTAGATGTGGCCCTTGTGCGCTTGATTAGAGGACTATGCAGTCAACGAAAAGCTGCCAGGGTTGGCTTCTCTCTCACTCTCACTGAGCTCTTGAGACAGATCCTAGGTCAGAAAGAGAAGACCATTGAAGGCTTGGATTTGAATGTCGCTTCTGTTATCAAGTTGGTGGAAGAAAAAACAAAGGCCGAGGGAAATGTTCCTGGGCGAGTACGTACTCCAACTCACCCAAATCTCACCATTGTCTTACGAGATCTAGGAACGGCGTGATCATCTCATCGGAAGACTCTTCGGCTACAAAGCCATTCTGCAGTCTTCCATAGCCATTGTACCAGACGTCTCGACGGAATGCTGGGCTAAACTCCTGGACCACATCTATGGAATGGCACGCGATATCCCTTGGCTACGCGAAGAATGTGGCATGGTTGTCGTCGAGGCGGTGAAGAGCCTGCAAGGCCAAGTACAGTACCAAGAATGTGCAAAGGAGGTCATCGATCGACTTATTGCCTTCAAGCTAGTGTCAACTCCGGAAGGAGTGGCGATATGGCTCACTGTGCAGGAAAATTACGAGACAATGCTACCGGAAGGCATTTGGTATGGAAAAGACCCTCTGTCCAAAAGGGAGCGTACCCGTTTGGCTAGAGCTCTGAAGGAAAACTACCAAGGAGTAGCTGAAAATGGCAGTGATGAAACCATCAAATCGGCCGCTGCGAATCCAAATCCAACATTCACATGGAACTTGGTATTGTCAGAAGCTTTACGCCGAGACAAGGAGGGTGCCAAACTTGAGTTTCCTCACTTCTGGATAGACATTGTAGACAGTAAGTTAAGGCTTATTAATTGCCTTAGACGAGGCTAACATTATCAGATAACCTGTTCACCTCCACGGCATCCCATGAGCGTAAGGCATGGGGTTTCAAGCTATTGAGCAGTATGGTCCTTCAAGTTCCGGACACAGCCTTGCCAGCCTTATTCAGCCCGAATTTGATGAGAACTTTGATCAATCAAAGCAAGAAGGAGGATCGTTATCTCCACTCGGCTGCCTTGGCTGCTCTCAACGTTATACCAACCAAAGCTATACAGGAACCAGCTGCCGCACCCACGATTTTTGTTGCTCTTACATCAAAGCATGGCAGCATTGACCTCGACAAATTGACCAAGACCAAGACACTTGAGCAACTCCTCACAGCTGCTGACGACAGTGGATTGAAGAAAATTGTGCGGCACCTCAACTCGTTGATCATTCGCCCCGAAACCGATGACCAGGTTGTTGCAGATAACCGCCGGCAGACTGTGGCAGATCTCCTGCTGCTAACAGTCAAGCATTACAAGCGATATGATGTTATGAGCAGTAGCCAGATCGAAGCTGAGAATTGGCTGCATAAGATCCTAGAGATCTTTGTAGAATATGCTTATTTCGTCCCTGGCCAAAGCGCGAAGACCAGCAAAATTCCACTTCCCTCGGTTAGTGGGCGAAGCCGGAAAATGTTCCAGGAGCGTCTCTCTTCCTGTCTCACGAAGCTACTCAGTGTGGATGTTGGATCGCGTTCTATATTCGCTATCCTAGTAGTGCGTATGATCAAGTCAAAAGCCAGTTCATCCAAGTCTTTAGAACCAGCCTTTAAAGCGGACAAGGCTGTCGGCAAAACCCTAGAAAAGGCAACTCAAAATCTGGGTGCAATTTCGGCAAAGGTACGGTTCATTCGCCCGCTTCAATTCCGTCAGTTAACACAAAGCCTCGCAGGGATCAATTGCTGGAAATAAGATGGCGGCCGAGGGCTTCGAGCTTCTTTACTCTCTCACTTTGCTTCAAGTCTACAACGGCGAGGGAGATGCTGTCATGATGCTTGATGACCTCGACACGTCACGCAAAGACATGCTCAAGAAATCGAAGGACTCCACCGAAGAAGGGTCTTCAGATGCCTTTGTGGAGATTGTGCTTTCCTTCCTCGGAAATCCCCTCACCCTATTTCGCAAGATTGGGGAAGAGGCGTTCTCCATCTTTGCATCTGAGATCAGCTCCGAGGGACTCAAATCTCTAGTTGCCGTTTTAGACACAGAAGAGAACCTCGAGGGGCACAAGGAGCTTTTCAATCAAGGTGACGACGATGCTGAAGAAGACGACTCTAGTGTTGAGTCTCAGGATGCATCGGATGTTGAAATGATTGATGGTGGAAGTAAAGAGTCTGGCGATGACTCATCGAATGCGTCGGATTCCGAAGACGACTGCAGTGACAGTAACAGCGATGCGGATGAGAGTGAAGACGACGCAGAACTGACTCAGTTCAACAACTTATTGTCGATGACGCTGCAAACCTCGAAGCCCAATTTGGACGGCGACGCAAACGAAGACACCTCGGACGAATCCGACATGGACGATGAGCAGATGATGGCGCTTGACCCACAACTGGCCAAGATCTTCCAGCAGCGCAGTAAGGTGACGAGTAAGAAAAGGGAGAGAGAAGATGCGAAGCAGAATGTTGTTGTTTTCAAGTCTAGGGTTTTGGACTTGCTCACAATTTACTTGGAGAAACAGTACTCAAATCCACTGACTTTGGACGTTGTGCTACCGATTGTGCGCCGCACTCGTGCCAGCGCAAACAAGCAGCTCGCAGAGAAGGCATCCAAGATGTTGAAAACACATTTCGACCGGCGCAACAAGCACAAAGCGCCACTGCCCAAGCCCACTGATGTGGATGCTGCCTGGACCGCTCTAAAGGATATCCATGAGGAGGCCAAATCAGGCGGTGGAGCAAAAATACACGCAGACGCATGTAGCAGTGCCAGTCTGCACATGGTGAAGGTACTCGTCGGTCTGGACAAGGAGCATTATTCTAGTGTTGTGGATGTGTATGCAGAGACACAAAAGGAGTGGTTCACGGACAAGAAATCGACACTACAGCCAGTACTCTTTACATCATTCCAGAACTGGTCGTTGAACGCGCGACAGCAGGGAAAATGAAGAAGCCACGTACGTAATGAGGCGGGGCAAAGGTGGTGTAATATACGAAGTATGTACTTGTAGAAGTGTCAGATAGTTACCCAATTACAACTATGCGAGATTGGTCATGTTTACCCAAGATTTTTCAAGTCCATGGCGGTGAATTGAGAGCCGCTTGCACGCATGCTGGGTGGGGGTGCCACTGCTTAGCTTAGCCCCCCACTAGAAGCTTTACCTGGAAGCTGGAGCCTCCAGGTACAAGCGTAACTACAGGCCCAGGCTGACGTCGTTGGCAAACAAGTTGCTACAACAGTCACCGCGGGTTTCACACGCTCTCTTCGCTCCTACAACATCCTCCGCGTATATACCTGGCATAATCCTTACACGCTCCTCGGTACATAGCAGAAATGGCGTGCGTACACGTCAACGCCCCAGGTACATGCCCCGCACCGTGCAGCTAGCATGTAGTGTTGATATTGATGATTTGCTAGAGCTTCGTGCACCAACCGCAACCCAGTCGGTTTACCGAGAGGACTGTACGCAGTGTTTCGACTCGATTGTAGGACTCCAATGGCCCGAGGGTTGCCCACCTCTTCGTCTCGACTCCATAGCTTACCAACGTCCAGGACGATGCCACTGGCCTAGACGTTTGCCTCTACTGCTTCAATGGCGGGTGTACTAGTGATCGTAGTCACTCTTTGCTTCATGTCTCCTCCAAGAGCCACCCTCTTGTCTTGAACATCAAGCGTACCCGAAAACAGATCAAACGCGACGAACCTCCACAGAAGGTTACCAAGCTTGCCATCGCAGCCGAGACAGAGACAGACCGTTATGATACCACAACGCAGGTCAAGTGCTACGAGTGTGGGGTCGATGATGTGGACAAGGCGACTGGCAAGCTTCCTGGAATTGTTGATGCTGTCCTTAGAGCCAATACGTTCGCAAGACAAGAAGAAGTCAAGGCTTGGGAGCAAGAACTAACAGCCTGCGAGCACACCCTGTGCCTGGAACAGGAAGCAGCACGACAGATTGAGTCTCAAACCTTGGGTCACTGCTCTGAATGCGAGCTCAGCGAAAATCTTTGGTTGTGCTTAACGTGTGGTAACTTGGGCTGTGGTCGTCAGCAGTATGGCGGCACTGGCGGCAATTCACACGGCGTGGGCCATACCAAGTCGACTGATCATCCGGTTGCGGTCAAGCTTGGGTCCTTGACAGCTGATGGAACTGCCGACATCTACTGCTATGCATGCGACGAGGAACGCGTTGATCCAGAGCTTCCGAATCATCTCGCCCACTGGGGTATCAACATCAAGGACAGAATCAAGACAGAGAAGAGCCTCACGGAAATGCAAGTCGAACAAAACTTGCGGTGGGAATTCTCAATGGTTACCGAAGATGGAAAAGAGCTGCAACCTCTATTCGGTCCCGATTTCACGGGATTGAAGAACTTGGGCAACAGCTGCTACTTGAATAGCACTCTTCAAGCCCTCTTCGCCATGCCCGAGTTTAGAGATCGGTATTATCTTCCCAACGAAGCACCACCAAGCGCTCCACTTCCCGCTGAAGACCTTGAGACACAGTTGCGCAAGATTGCAGATGGTCTCATTTCCGGGCGCTATTCAAAGCCAGACAGCAACGTGATTGTGTCTGAGCATACACCAGAAGTTCCACACCAACGCGGTATTGCACCAGCGATGTTGAAGCATCTGATTGGCCGAGGTCATTCAGAGTTTTCTACCATGAGACAACAGGACGCCTTCGAGTTGCTATTGCACGTGTTTAAGCTCATCTCTCGTTCTCAACATAGTTCACCTCAAACAGACCCCGTTGATGCATTCCGCTTCGTGATGGAGCAGCGGCTGCAGTGCATTGGATGCAAGCGTGTCCGTTATAGAACAGAAGAACATGAGAATGTCAGCATCCCTGTGCCCATCCGAAGAATCCCAAAAGATGCGCAGATGGATGTTGTCGATGGTAAAGACAAAGAACAAGAGAAGGAGGAGTTCGAGTCTGTATCTCTAAAAGAGTGTCTCGATATCTTTACCGCCAATGAATTGGTAGAGCTAACGTGCAATGGATGTGGCAGCAAATCTGGTTTCACCAAGAAGAGCATGTTCAAAACATTCCCAGCCGTATTGGCAGTCAACGCTAGACGTTTCGAGCTCGTGAATTGGGTACCTACGAAGCAAGATGTTCCAGTCATTGTAGACGACGAGCCATTTTCCTTTGATACGTACAAATCCAACGGCTTATCGGATGACGAAGAGCTTCTTCCAGAAGACGCAAAGACCGAAAGCTCCTCCAACCAATGGATGCCCAATGAAGCTGCCCTGTCCATGCTTGAGGCCATGGGTTTTCCCCGGGTTCGATGTGAAAAGGCCCTGCATGCAACCGGGAATGAGGATCCTGAGGCAGCTTCGAACTGGCTCTTCTCGCATATGGAAGACCCTGACATTGATGTTCCCGTCGACTTCAATGCGGGTAGTGGTTCTGGAGGGAGCGCCGGCGCAGCAACCATTGACCCCGAAAAAATTGAAAATTTGGGCGCCATGGGTTTCAGCGCTCCTCAAGCACGACAGGCGTTGAAAGAGACTGGTGGAGACATGGAGCGCGCTGTCGACTGGCTTTTCAGCCATCCAGATGCTCAGGGAGATTTTGACGAAGGCGGCAGCTCAAATGTATGTATTACTTGGTCGCATTTCATGACAGGAGCTGATTTCATCTATAAAGGGCCCTTCTGAATCCCAGGAGAAAGCTCTGCCGGGCAGCAATCAGCTGCCAGTAAACTTTCAATTGGAGTCTATTGTTTGCCACAAGGGAAGCTCAATTCATGCAGGGTATGTCGTAGTTCTAAGCGGTTACAATACAACAAACTAACAGCCAAAAGTCACTACGTGGCGTTTGTTCGTAAACAAATACCTGGCGAGCAGAAGGCAGCATGGATTCTGTACAACGATGAGAAGGTCGCCAAGGCCGCCGACGTTGATGAGATGAAGAAGTTTGCGTATGTGTATTTCTTTAGGCGTTTGTAATGCATGACGGTCTAGGTCTTGCATCACGTGCTAGCATAGCGTGGACGGAGTTGCCTCGGATGAGCGCTGGGCATGATGATACTTTATGAATTGGCCAAAAGCAAGTTACCATAGTCGATGTGGCGCGCGCCCCAAAGAGCACGTTAGAAGGGGTTGAAGAGGCGTATAATAATAGCTGGAATGCATATTTCATCTGATAAAGGAAAAGCAAGCCCGACGGAGATAAGTGTTAAACTCGGTGAATAATCAGATTCTCCGACCCAATGTGGGGTTCGCCCGCGGGCTTGGCGCAGGCGAGAATGACATCGCCGAGCATTTGCTTTTACATTATCGCCTCCCATTAATTGCACCTACACCACTTTCCCACAACCTACCGTTTTACCAAAATCATCCAAATTTTGACCCCGAACTATTCACAAGACACAAGCTCGTTCGATAGCCATGTTCAGAAGAGTTGCTGCCGCAGTGCCAGCGCAGGCCGGTCGAGTGCTTGCTACAGTGGCCAGGCCGAATATCGCATCGCCCATTCGCACAGCAGCACCCGCAGTATCAGCAATCCGAAGGCGGCAGTACCACGAGAAAGATAAGTAAACTCGATTATTGTGACAAGCAGGTTGAGGGAGTGGTGGCAATGGAGTTCAAGTCATTGGAGACGCTCCCAATATTCTCCACCCTACTCGCTACGCCCAGGAATTGGGATGTAGGATAACCAGCTAACTTGCTCAGCACTGCTCGATCATTACAATCGACCGCGCAATGTTGGCTCAATGTCAAAGACAGACAATGACGTGGGTACCGGACTTGTCGGCGCCCCGGCGTGTGGAGATGTCATGAAGCTCCAGATCCGAGTCGATCCCAACAACAACACAATCAGCGATGTAAAATTCAAGACCTTTGGCTGTGGAAGTGCCATTGCTAGCTCGAGTTATCTGACCGAGTTGGTACGCGGTATGACGCTCGAAGATGCGGCGAGGATCAAGAACACAGAAATCGCCAAGGAACTTTGCTTACCGCCTGTCAAGTGTAAGTGTGCATACATACTGATTGAAGTATTGTGGACGGTGAACTGACTGCCCCCCAGTGCATTGCTCTATGCTCGCAGAAGATGCCATCAAATCAGCCATCACAAACTATTACTCGAAGAACCCCAACGCACGGCAAACCGATCTGGGCGGCAAGTCGGCGCCACTGCCAAAGGTCGAGGTCGAGACTGTATCGGCTGCAGCAGCGTAGTTTGGTGACGTAAGAATGCTTATGCGCATGTGGTTGAAGCAGAAGGTGACGGGATTCTACGAGAGATGGGAGGATAGCGAGAAGAGATTGTTCTGTTAGCTGCACCCACACTCTCTCCACTCAATTGACCTTGATGATGACGGGGGCGTTTAAGCGTTGGCAGAGTGTATAAAATTAGTTGAAAATGGTAAACAGGCAGGATTATAACAAAAATGCCATACAACGATACCATCTTTTCTAGTTAGTTGGTCAGTTAGCAGGAATGAAAAAGAAGGAATAAAAACTCACGCTACAAATGCAACCACCTCCCCCGCCCCCCCTTTATATGTTCAACAGGGCCTTTGAACAAATCACACGACAGCCAGCCCCAATGGCCATCAAGGTGTTTCCATTTGCTCACGTACCTGGTAATGACAGCCTACCTACCTAGGCAATGCAAACACCCAAAAAAAAAAAAAGTCTATTGAATTAGTCACAAGGAGAAGGGAAAAGAAATAAGAGTAGAAGAATCTACACGGGCTATTGCCAGGGTTTATATATATATATATATATACTTATCCAACCCAACCCAAGCAAGCAAAAGCACAGATCCTCCTTCCTCCTACCTTGACATGACGTTGTTGTAGTATGATAGGTGCAAAGAGTCGTGTGGTCTTGTTCAATGGGCCGAGTGTCATGCCACCTTTTTTGTTTTTTTTGTTTTTTTGTTTTTGAATAGCTTGGCTAGCATTGTTGTTGGTACGTGATGATGGGAGGTTTGGTTTGGAAGGGTTAGATTGGTTTCAGCGGGGGATAAGATATGGGGTAGTTATTACTATTAGGTGGCGATTTTGTATGGTTGGGGGGATGATTTGACTAATAGTAGGTTATTGGGTGGAATGTTTGATTTTGTATAACTAATTATAGATGGTAGATGGGGTAATAGGGATATTAGAGGTTTGGAGTATTATTACTACAGGGCAACATGATTGCGGGCCACTTGATGTAAGCATGGTAACTGTCAAGTTGTGGCGAAAACTGCTCGCATAGGCACCGGTAATAATACTTCGTGCAATTCGTGTCTGGTAGATGACTAGGTTGTGCATACGGCATATCGATCTTGCGGCTGGTAAGTGATGGACAGATTATCAGGCGCTACGAGCACTCTTCTCGGCAAGATGAGCGCATAATATTACAAGATTTACCTAGGTAGGCTCCTAGCATTCAGCCTGGCCTGGTTAGTTAGTGCGCCTCTTCCCCACGATTTCCCCAGTGTCGGAAACAAAAAGTGGCTCTTCTCAACCCTTTATTCCCTCCATCAACGTCACACAATGGCGTATGAAGAGCAGCATTGTCCCGGCCAGGATAGATTGTTTTAATTGCGTGTGGGTGCAACTTACAGGGGGTAGATAGATTCTTTTGGTGCCGAATCACTTTGCCAGATCCAGCATCGTGGAATCTTAGCTGCCACCATGGACTGCCGACCTGGGGTTTGCATACCGCCGGCTATTGAGTGGCATTGGCTTCTTATCACATGTAGCTTGCGACTGGGATTCTAGGAATCGCCTTCGCTGCAATTGTTTCTTCTAGCGGTTTCGTGGTTAATATCGAGGTCCTGGAAATCACCCCCTCTTTTAATAAGGGACACAGCTGTTATCCAGTCAGGGTTTTGTTTTCATTTAATCCTCCAAAAGTGTATTCATGCTACACCCTGTTTTGCCATGAACCAAGGCTCCATTGGGCAGGGGTTGCGAAATGGCTTCCTTGTTTAGCTGTTTCTCCTACACAGGTTGGGGCTGCACAAGTGCCAACTCTGCTATGCTAAAGGGTATTAAAGGCAGTCAAAAGCCCGCTAGATGATAATGCTACTACAACCACATCTAGGAAACTTCTTCTAGTCTCATTACAAGTCCAACTGCTTGACCACCATGAAGGCTTTTGCTACCATTACCGCCTTGTTGGCTTCGGCCAACTCGGCATTTGGAGCCCTACAACAAGTCACTGGTTTTGGATCCAATCCTAGCAACATCCAAATGTACATTTCAGTTCCTTCCAAGGTGGCGACTAACCCAGCGATTATTGTAGCGGTAAGTTTTCCCATCCATATCGCTTGGCTTGTCAACGAATTTCTGACACGCCAAAAGCTTCACACTTGTGGAGGAAGTGCACAACAATGGTACAGCAGCACCAAACTCCCAGCCGCCTCCGAGAAATCCGGCTTCATCTTGATTTACCCCCAGACAAACAAGTACATGAACTGCTGGGACGTCAACAACCCCGCTTCACTGACCCACAATGGCGGCGGAGATGCCGCAGGCATCATCAGCATGATCAACTACACGGCCCAAAAGTACAACGCCGACAAGACCAAGATATTCGTCATGGGCGGCTCCTCAGGCGCCATGATGGCAAACGTCATGGTCGGATCGTACCCAGAAGTCTTCGAGGCCGGCGCTGCCTACTCCGGCGTTGCATTCGCCTGCTTCGCGGGCTCCAAGTCCGATCCCACTCCCGCTGGATCCAACCAGACTTGCGCTCAGGGCCTGACACACACCCCCGAACAATGGGCGGCTTTTGTCAGGAATGCTTACCCCGGATACACGGGCAAGCGTCCTCGTTTCCTCATGGCTCACGGTCTTGCTGATGGCCTTGTGCGCCCTCAATGCGGCTATGAGCAGCTTAAGCAGTGGTCTGCTGTGTTGGGCGTGACAAATACTCGGAATCAGACGGGTAACCAGGTCGACCAAGGATCGCAGTATACTAAGATTATGTATGGAAGTGATGACAAGCTTGTGGGTTACATGGGCCAGGGTGTTGGACATATTGCTCCCGTCAACGAAAATGTGCTCCTCAAGTTCTTTGGTCTTCCTACATAAGCGCTCATTCAAGCAAGTTGAAGTTCTCTCGAACCTGGCTGCGGTGTGTATTTTCTGTCTCGATGGTGGGACCGAAAAGTAAAGTAATCAGCTCAGGGCTAGCATGCAAGTCGAAGGTCAAGGCGAAAATTGGCTTTGTATAAAGACAACCTGTCTCTTCATGTATATATCCAAGACCTCGCTCAGTGATACTTACGAATAACATTTATAAAGTTTCTTGACATCCCCTCGTGGGGAGAGTCCATCTGTGAGCGAGTAATCAAAGTCACTTGTCCAACTCATGAGTACCAGAATGCGTTTGTGTGAAATCCATCTTGGCGATTATGATTTATTATGCCAGGTCGATGCCGAGCTACACATGCAACTATCTTCTCGAGATGATCGGACACATTCTTTGCAATGGCTAAATGTTGCAGCTGTAGCGGCCCAGTACCCGTGACGTCCCAACTCCTACCAGCCCAATAATCTCCCCAGAATCTCAACGCCAGATATTATGCATGCGCTAAATACAATTATTGCCAAACGCCACCCAGACCAAATGCTTAGATGACTGTCATGCCTTACGCCAGGTATCTGTATGAATCCACCTTTGCACCGTCGATTCTCTCAAGGTATTCGCGTTCAATGAGTGACTCAATGCGCTTTTTGATCATGTTGACTTCTGGCTTAAACTGTGGAGCCAGTTGGCCGAGGGTTTCGGAAATCAATTGCTGATGCGAGAGTTCTTTACGTTGTCTGTAAACAACGTTAGCTCATGGACAGTGGTCCTCACTGCAGTTTTAAAACTTACTTCATGATTCGGACAATAGCGGCTTCGATGCAGAATTTTCGCGAATCATCATTCTTCTTCTCGGTCTCGCGTCGCTCGCGGTCACTCTCTACCTTGTTGCCACTACTGACAACGCCAACCTTGATTTTCACGAATTTGCCATTGAAACCTTCATTGAACGAAAAGCGATCGGTAGGCTTGACGTCCTTTGACATGGGTTCCTTGATAAGTATCCGCGTCTTAGGTGCTACAGCAAGTGATTGCAAGTTCCGAATCAGATCGTGGACTGGAATGTTTGTCTGGGCTTGAATCTCTTCAAACGTCAAGTATCTGTCTGCTGGAAGCTCATTAAATAATAGCAGAATAACCATGCCATAAGTCGAGACATTGAGGTCGTGCCGGCGCTCTTTGAAAGTGCCATCCTTTTGTTGAACTTTTGGAAAGACGGCTCTAATATCAGCTGAGCCCATATTGGCAAGCCATGTGAGCTGCCGCCCAGAGTGCTTCTGGCTGTAAAATTTCTCGAAGCCACGTTTGATCTTCTCCACAGCATTGGGGAAATTGCATCTTGGTCTTTTGCCCTCGTCCTCGTCGACACTCCCACCCATGGTCTCGAGTGGCCAAGTCATGCTTGTCAACACGTTGATAGCCAGTTCAATGCGCTTTGGCTCCATCTGTCCTAGGCCTTCCACATGTTTCTTGAAGCCAGCCGTCAGCTCCTCGGAAATAGTCATATCCTTGAACATTGCCTCCAATTTCAAGGTAAAATTGTTTCCGAGCTCAATCTTCATCTTAGAGATCATCTGCTTCTCGACTTCGTTGCTGATCGATTTGTTCATCAATAATCGTCGACATAGATGCTTCTTGTAGTATCGTTCAAAGAGGTCCTTGTCTTGGACATATCGCAGAAGGGTGATGGCCTTCTCCAAGACATTGTCGATTTCCATTTCCGTCTTGCCCTTTATACCTTTCTTCATGTTTTCGTCGATGAATAGTGATATGTATTCAGATGATCGAGGGAAGGTTGGCGAATTGATGAACTCGCCGAAACTCCGTGTTATTGCTTGCTGTAGGAGAGCATCAGAGTTGAATGACTGGTTCCAAATTTGATCAAACTTGTCTTTTAGCAAAAGGACATCTTCTACCCATTTGATTGCTGCTACTGTCTGAGAATTTGAATTCTTTTCTTGCGCCGCACCTTTCTGTTTCTCTGAAGAGTCTGCAGATGGAGCAGGCGCAGCCATTGGTGCCTGTGACGCCGTAATAGCGTCGTTATTGATGCTTGTTCCCATGTCAACGATGCGCTTCTGGATAGCTCGGGTAAGTTCCGACTTCTTCTCGTCCACACGGGTATTGAGATCGTAGACGAGGTTGAGCTCGGTCAGACGGTCGTTATTAATCATGAAGCACACACCACTCTCCATCTCTACGAGCTCATGGATCCGGTTCTTTATCAATTCATCCTCGACAACCTTTTGGATCTTAGGTCCCGTAGACTCAGTGAGAGTTTGCTTGCAACGCTCATCTTCTTCGTACAATCTTCTCCGCGCGTGCTTACAATATGCGCCAGCGTCTGAGTCACGCAGCAAAACCTCGGACTCGGTACGGTAAAAGTCCCTGCTAGTTTCCAAAAACTCCTTTTCGAAAGAAACGTTGTATAGACGCTGCTCTTCCGATTCTGTCTCGTCCTCGTGAAGGCCTTCGAGCATGTAGACACAGGATTTGATGAGATGCTTGTCAACAACATCGCCATCGCGTTCCATTTGGATTTGGTCGAGGATAACATGATTGAGCAGTCCAAGGATGGTGCGAAGGTCGCTTTCGGATAGGCGGGAATTGAGAATCTCATCCCGGAAGAGTACCATGGCGGCATTGAAGATAGACATGCGGCGGTGATCTGCGCAGTATACACGATCCTACAGTATGTATTAGTCATGAAGAGGGGTTTGTAGAGGGCTTAGCCTTGCCATGTACATGAGGACGTCAGCCAACATGCTCATGCAGACTTGGTGGTCGCCCCACGCCTGCTTCAATCCCTTCAAAAACTTTTCGCCTGCGACTCGGCGCTCGTTGGGGCTGGTCCCTCCGGTGCTCTGCGCTTCTGCGAGCAGATTAGGCGACAACAGCTTGTGGAGAGTTTTGCGAACGTCCTTGGCCAACCAGCTTCGTTCGAATTCGTGAACCTTGTTGTATAAGGTCTCGCCCTTCTTTTTCAAGACAATGCGGTATGCATAGCGGTACAGTTCCTCGTAAGATAGTTTGGAGGCATTCTTAGTGTGAATCTCGCCAAAGGCAGCCTCAATGGTTGCCCACGTGTTTTCAAAGTCGACGTCGTCGCCGTGAAGGCCCTGTTTAAAGAATCTCATGGTCAGGAAATAGGGGCGTGGCAACAGCGAGGAGAGCGACTATGTTTGAAAAGACATGTGGCCAAAGGTAAAGCTTCATGAGGACTGAAGGTGAAGGTGAAGGTGGACAACGTACCCTGCGTGGCGGCCTGATGCGCTGCCTTCCCCTGCCTGCGATCATTTTGCTTCCGCTTTGTCGTGGTAGGAGAACGATGGATAGCTGCGATGGTGGTAGTGTTGGCCTTGTGGGAGGTGAACGAGTGGTAGCGTACGGAGTACTCCGCAGAGTTGAAGCGTCGCGCTCTCCGTGGGGACCCCTGTTCGCGACTAGTTGGTTTTATTACTATAGTAGTTAGTTAACTAGGTAACTAGTTAGCACGGCAAGCAACTATGACGACGGTGCCAAGGGTTTGTCGATTATATGCCTTTCACCGCACATGTCCTACTCGTGCCTTGCCCAGGACGTCTAGTATTCTGGATCATGCACA
>SSBG01000004.1:282146-301058 GCA_028220655.1 Shiraia bambusicola | reverse complement strand
TCTTCATGTTTTCGTCGATGAATAGTGATATGTATTCAGATGATCGAGGGAAGGTTGGCGAATTGATGAACTCGCCGAAACTCCGTGTTATTGCTTGCTGTAGGAGAGCATCAGAGTTGAATGACTGGTTCCAAATTTGATCAAACTTGTCTTTTAGCAAAAGGACATCTTCTACCCATTTGATTGCTGCTACTGTCTGAGAATTTGAATTCTTTTCTTGCGCCGCACCTTTCTGTTTCTCTGAAGAGTCTGCAGATGGAGCAGGCGCAGCCATTGGTGCCTGTGACGCCGTAATAGCGTCGTTATTGATGCTTGTTCCCATGTCAACGATGCGCTTCTGGATAGCTCGGGTAAGTTCCGACTTCTTCTCGTCCACACGGGTATTGAGATCGTAGACGAGGTTGAGCTCGGTCAGACGGTCGTTATTAATCATGAAGCACACACCACTCTCCATCTCTACGAGCTCATGGATCCGGTTCTTTATCAATTCATCCTCGACAACCTTTTGGATCTTAGGTCCCGTAGACTCAGTGAGAGTTTGCTTGCAACGCTCATCTTCTTCGTACAATCTTCTCCGCGCGTGCTTACAATATGCGCCAGCGTCTGAGTCACGCAGCAAAACCTCGGACTCGGTACGGTAAAAGTCCCTGCTAGTTTCCAAAAACTCCTTTTCGAAAGAAACGTTGTATAGACGCTGCTCTTCCGATTCTGTCTCGTCCTCGTGAAGGCCTTCGAGCATGTAGACACAGGATTTGATGAGATGCTTGTCAACAACATCGCCATCGCGTTCCATTTGGATTTGGTCGAGGATAACATGATTGAGCAGTCCAAGGATGGTGCGAAGGTCGCTTTCGGATAGGCGGGAATTGAGAATCTCATCCCGGAAGAGTACCATGGCGGCATTGAAGATAGACATGCGGCGGTGATCTGCGCAGTATACACGATCCTACAGTATGTATTAGTCATGAAGAGGGGTTTGTAGAGGGCTTAGCCTTGCCATGTACATGAGGACGTCAGCCAACATGCTCATGCAGACTTGGTGGTCGCCCCACGCCTGCTTCAATCCCTTCAAAAACTTTTCGCCTGCGACTCGGCGCTCGTTGGGGCTGGTCCCTCCGGTGCTCTGCGCTTCTGCGAGCAGATTAGGCGACAACAGCTTGTGGAGAGTTTTGCGAACGTCCTTGGCCAACCAGCTTCGTTCGAATTCGTGAACCTTGTTGTATAAGGTCTCGCCCTTCTTTTTCAAGACAATGCGGTATGCATAGCGGTACAGTTCCTCGTAAGATAGTTTGGAGGCATTCTTAGTGTGAATCTCGCCAAAGGCAGCCTCAATGGTTGCCCACGTGTTTTCAAAGTCGACGTCGTCGCCGTGAAGGCCCTGTTTAAAGAATCTCATGGTCAGGAAATAGGGGCGTGGCAACAGCGAGGAGAGCGACTATGTTTGAAAAGACATGTGGCCAAAGGTAAAGCTTCATGAGGACTGAAGGTGAAGGTGAAGGTGGACAACGTACCCTGCGTGGCGGCCTGATGCGCTGCCTTCCCCTGCCTGCGATCATTTTGCTTCCGCTTTGTCGTGGTAGGAGAACGATGGATAGCTGCGATGGTGGTAGTGTTGGCCTTGTGGGAGGTGAACGAGTGGTAGCGTACGGAGTACTCCGCAGAGTTGAAGCGTCGCGCTCTCCGTGGGGACCCCTGTTCGCGACTAGTTGGTTTTATTACTATAGTAGTTAGTTAACTAGGTAACTAGTTAGCACGGCAAGCAACTATGACGACGGTGCCAAGGGTTTGTCGATTATATGCCTTTCACCGCACATGTCCTACTCGTGCCTTGCCCAGGACGTCTAGTATTCTGGATCATGCACACAATGCGAACTTCGTCGTCTTTGTTCTGCGTTTTCATGCGCACGCCTGCGCTTCGATTGCCACAAACGTCTGCGCTAGGACACATTCCTGCGCCTGCAAAACGGCTACTACACACGCCGCGAACGTTGCATGCTCGCCAGCCCTCGCCTGTGCTGTTGCGAGCACGCATACCTTCTACCACACGTTTCGAGTCTGATTCGGCTGCACCGCCACAGTCTAGCACCACGACCACTCCCCCAGATTCGAGGCTGGAGCGTCAACAAGTCCCGTCGTACGAGCTCACCTTCACATGTAATGTTTGCAAGACACGTTCTTCACATCGCTTGTCGAAACAAGGCTACCACCATGGTACCATATTGATATCGTGTCCGGGTTGCAAGAACCGACACTTGATCAGTGACCATCTCAAGGTAAGCGCTCTTTCTGACTGTACAATGGGAGCTCGCTGATTATGGTAGATCTTCTCAGATAAGTCTGTCACCATTGAAGACCTCATGCGCGAAAAGGGCAATCTCATTAAGAAGGGCTCGCTGAGCACAGAGGGAGACGTTGAATTTTGGGAGGACGGCAGTACGACCCCACGATCAGCACACTTTCACCCCGATTCGAAGCCAAAAGGCGAAGAGCGCTTCGTGGAGCAGCCGGCGACATCGAAGTTTTCGCCAGACGGGAGCCAATGAAGCATTGCAATAGTCACCACGAGCCCCAGCGCCATAACGACCCTACCTCGATACCCCGCATGACCTGTACAATACTGTTTAAACACCATTGGCGAAGCATAGAAGGCTTGTGAAGGGAATAGAAAGGGCTATATGTCACGTTACGGTTGCGCTGGAAAACGAGACTGCGAGGCTATCTTGTCTGTTTTCGAGTGAACTGGTAGGAGGTCGTAGTCGAACCCGCGTCAAAAGCACCTCATCCCCGCTCTATTTGTTGACTCGAGCTGCTCAATTGCCGCGAAGAAGAGCCGCAAAATGTCTTACTTTCTCTCCTACTTCCCAATTAGCTTCCATTCCACCAGAGACCCTCTACCAAGATTGATCAGACCTGACAGCCATCACAACTACCCAGCAAAAGAACTCGCAGGTCTTCAAAATGCCATCGCCCAAGAGACCGAATATTGAGCAGATGACCTCATAGTCTAGAGGAGAGTACAGTCATCTGGAAAAGGAGCAGAAGGTGAGATATAACTGGGTTCAGTAATTTGAGTTAATCAATGAGTTCCCAAAGAGTTTACGTGGGTAAAGAGAAAGGGTGGCAAGTTTGGATTGGTTGTCAAGGATGAGACTCTCGCGAAGTTATGTAGAGCACTACATGCGTTATTATAATTTTTTTTTAAAAAGATTTAGAATGAAATGTAAGTTGCTTCAACGCTCTAAATACCGTACAATCTCAAATGCAACTACTTAAACAATCAGGTATAAGCTAGTAATAACACTTGGCCCGATAAATAGACCAAACCAGAAGATTATGTTTCCAAGTGTGTCCCTTCCTCTCATCATTTTCGTCTTCATAAATGCAGCAAGCGGAATTTGCGTAAGCTGGAAGGTAAACAGGTAGCCTCTTACCTTCTTGAAGAGGCAGAACATGAGGATTTCATGTACGATAGCACTCAACAAGAAGGTGAAGAGCGTCGCCTGCATCTTCGACAGATGGAAAAAGGATATCGAGGAGTGGTAGACGTGGCGAAGCAAGAAATTATGCACGGGTCGATTCCAGTCGCGCGCGTATTGATCGAATGAAACACTGTTCCACCAGTCGCCGTAAAAGCCACGATCCGCGAAACGGGTGAGTTCTGCGAGTACGTTGAGAAAACATTCCCAAATCACGTACCATGAAAGAAGTTGTTCGAGTAGCATAGGAAACAGCATATCGCTGACGACCCATGGGAATTCTTTCCAACGCTGTTCAAGCGACATGCCTGCTTCCTTCAACCTTACAGTTTCTATAACTACTGGGTAGATGTATGCTTGCGAAACTATGATCATGACCCATATAGTACCAAGCGTAGCCGCCGACTTTTCTGCGACGTACCACCAATTGATGCGTTCATAACGCGGGTACTCTAGATCATAGACAAGTGTTGGAAAGCAAGCCCACTCAACGAAGTTGTACAATGTGAGATTATTTGGGTACACGTTATCAGATGTCGTGCATTTCCCGCGCAGTTCTTCATTGAGAATGGTAATCTCAGTTGCGAGGACACGATGAAATGCTTGAATCTGTTCGTCGTCCAGGGGTTTTCCTTCCTCGATTGCCTGTCCAACTGTGGCGACTTCTGATTCTTCACGCGACAGGTTCGTGGAATATTTGGGCCCAAAATTGTGTCGTTTGTTCACTTCTTTAGATTGCGAGGTTTCATAACCAGTTGAAAATCGCGCTCCCGCTTCAGAGATTGACAATGTTGGAGTTTGTTGTGCAGTCATGTCGGTTAATTGGTCAAGCTTGTTCTGCAAAATATTGCGACGCCTGTACACTCGTGACACTGCCTTTTGTCAGTTTTAATATGATCGTAGATGTACCTCACGACTTACAGTAGCCATTATAGAACGCAAAGGAATGTTGCTTCATAAGCAGAACAAAAACGTGGAGAACGATGAAAACAGTGTGTGTCCAGGGCCAATCTCGCCAAAAAGTCAACCAGATGACGGTAACGGTGAAGAAAGTCTGCCATGCAGACTGTATGATCCAGCCTGCGCCATTCCATGTCAAATAATTCTTCGAAATTGCCTTTTGTAAAAAGAATCCAAAACTTGTTGCAGCACCCATCACCACGTCTGTAGTGAGCATGACAAACAAGTCTCGATCAACCATGAGATGCACAATCTCAGCTTTACCAAATACAGAACCTTGGGTCTTGTAGTTCCAGGCCGCGATTCTCAATAGCAACAAAGCTATGGAAATCCCTGTTACTTGTTTAGCCCATCATTCGCACATCCAACCAGGTGACCTACAGAATAGCGTGAAGAATCCGTGAAATGGCGAATGCGAGTTAGGATTCTGGCGATCAAATGTTGTGAACTGCTGCGTGAATACCAGACTTCTCAGCTTCCCATTATGTTTTTCGCCGTCCCGCTGCCGACTTGTTCGCATAATCTCCAAGAATTCGGGGTCGTTTGTGGTAAAGTTGTATTTACTCTTCTTCCCAGCGTCCTCTATGACAACTTGAATGCTCTTCCTGCGTGCGCTCTTATGTTTCACCAATCTTGATCCTTCATCTGCGTCCTCGGCGCTGCTCTCGTCCGATGGTATCGCAGTTGTACCGCTGCTCCGAAGATCTGTGTTGCTGCCCTCAGGTATTGGCTTCATTTCCCTAGCATCATTGGCATCGGGTGTTGCGCTTGGTGTGCATGAGTCAAAGCTATCCAGAGGCGGTTGGCTGGAAAGGCCCTGAAATGCTTGCGACATGGCTGATTGCCCGCTTGTAATTGGTATAAGATGGGGCTTTGAAGTCTGGGGAACTTGCGCGCTCTCCATGTCTTCAGTTGCCATGATGGAACCTCAGCAATTCTTGGACGGGGTGGCTGCGTGTTGAGATGTTCAAGAATGAGATAGTACCCCGTATGGGTGGTCTGTGGACCAGTGACGTGGGTCCAGCTTCCTGTTTGTGGAGGTGCAGGCACTGGCAGGGTTGGGTGCATCCATTGAATTAAGTATTGCGCGCTGTGGACACCGAGGTCAGACCATGAGCGAATTCAAAGTATAATCACCTACTTATTAGCTCATGTGAAGGCTTCCACATCCGCGAAATCCGATCGACTAAACAACAAAAGGAGGCTGGAGGAAGTCTCCGACGGAGCATGCGGATGTTGAGTCGGAAGGCAAGATTCAACCATGATGATGAATACCGCGGAAGTCGGGAGTCAGGACGCACCAGCCACAATGTACAGGGAAGGTGCAGAGTCTGCAGACTCCAGAGTTCCTTCCTCCCTTTCCTGTCCTGTCAAGATTACGGAGGTGCTTACCAGTTCAAATGACTTCTGGCCTGTGCGCTCGTATTCGGCCCAGTTTCGGTGCCATCAAACTTGATCCTTACAGTACAACTCATTCTGCATATACACTATATTTGTATGGGTTTTATATAGTCTCAGTGAAATGAAAAACCTGTGTACGCTTGTGTGATGTTTGATCAACTATATCTATCACTTTTTTCAGATTGAAGCATTTCAACATGGTGAACGCTCATGATATTTCACTGAGGGCTCATGTAGTAGGCCTACGCTTACATGGAGCCTCTGTGAAGGAGGTTGAGAGGGTTACTGGTATTAATCAACGCCAGCAATTAAGGTGGCTCAAACGGGCGGAGGAGCGTGGCTATGTGAAGGATACTCCTCTTGCTGACGAGTATCTTGCTGACGAGCCACCCAAACGACAGAAGCTTAAGAGGACTGCTTCTTTTGATCAATTGGTGGCAGAGAAGGTGCGTCGGGATCGATACGGGCGTGAAAAGAGTACTATGGAGATTGCAGCTGAGTTTAAAGCAGAGGGCAGAGATGTAGGTCACATGACTGTTTGGAGATCATTGAAGAGTCAGGGCTTTGTCAACGTTAAACCTACGAAAAAACCTGGCCTCACGCCAAAGATGAGGACTGAGAGGCTCAAATTTGCTCAACGATATGAGCATTGGACTCTTGAGGATTGGAAAAACGTTATATGGAGTGACGAAACCTCAATCGTTTTAGGCCAGCGACGAGGCAGTCTTCGTATTTGGCGGCAACCACATGAGAAATCCGTCAAAAGTTGTATCAGAAACAGGTGGAAGGGATTCAGCCAGTTCATGTTCTGGGGCTGCTTCTCATATGATGCTAAAGGACCCTGTTACATATACCCAAAAGAAACAAAAAAAATGAGAGACGCTGCTGTCAAAAAGGTGGAGAAACTTAATCAGTTCTATGAGGCTCAAAAAAGAGAGGAGTGGGAGCTTACTACTGGCATGAGGAGGGTAGCGTTGAGAACCAAGCCTGGCAGAAAGCCTCAGTGGAAATGGGATAAGGCCCATGGGAGACTCGAACGCGAGAGCAAAAGTAATGGAGGGATTGATTGGTTTCGCTATCAAACAGAGGTCCTTGAGCCCCTTATGATACCCTTCGCAAAGCAGTGTATGATACAACGCCCTCTCACAATTGTACAAGAGGATAAAGCTCCTGCCCATTCACATTGGATACAGAACCATCTGTATGAGAAGGAGCAGGTCCCACGGATTGTTTGGAACGGCAATTCACCGGACCTCAACATGATTGAGCCTGCATGGCCATGGCTCAAAAGAAAAACTACTGAAAAGGGAGCCCCTGAGAACGCTGCAGAAATGGAGCAACGATGGCGTGAGGCCTGGGATAACCTGGAGCAAACAAGGATCCAATTATGGATCCAACGTATCGTACGCCATATTCACATGGTTATCCTCCTGGAGGGCGGCAACGAGTATACAGAAGGGCGTTTTGATAAGCCTGGTCACCATACTCATGAGATGATCAACCCACCCAACCCCTCTAACCTACCTGATCCAGAGGGACACACAATTGATCTTGCAGATCTGCCACGTGATCTACTCCCTTCACTGTACTCTGACTCCTCAGCCTCATCTGACGCAGGTGATTGGACCTTCAACCGGCCAGTTTTTGGTGATTTTAGAGATGACATGACATGGAGTGAGTTGGAAGATTTTGAAGCTGAGAACAGTGGCATAGATGATGATGAGGGCACAGATGCTGATGCTGAAGGAGATACAGATGATTGTATAGATTACTAGCTTTAATTTGACCTCCCAAATGTTCACATAGGAGCTGTTTTGGTGGAGTTATGATATCTAATTCACCCTACTCAATATCCGAGCACAGGCCATCTGCCACACTCGGCACGAATACGAGCGCACAGGCCAGAAGTCATTTGAACTGGTAAGCACCTCCGTACCTAAGCTATGAATGACGTGGCTGAGGCAAGCTGACCACAGCACGTGACCATCAAGCTTCAACCTCTGACCTGCTACGTATATATATAACTATAACTAACTATACTAGGTAACTAATACTAATACCTAATAAACTTTTGATTCAGCTGACTACTCGCATTCAGGTCCTCACACGGCTAACAGTCCATGGACATCTTAATTATGCCTACTAACTTAGGTCGCCAAGAGTCAAGACACTGCAGTGCGGGTGAAATCTTAGATGCAGAGCAAGCCCTTGGCTCAGCTACAGCATATAACCAATCGAGCATTGCAGTGTCGCTGTTGGCCGTCACTACTCTGCGCTCACCGTGCTCAGACAGTTTCTGAAACCGCTTTCTCTCCATCACTCAATTAGTTGACATCTTTACATTGCATTTCGCTACGGCTCCAAAAAGTTAGAGGAAGTGGAGGAAACAGTACATCGAGCTGTCCAGAGTCCAGACGCATTTTCAGACGGTAGATTCACAGGTGCTCTTCGCTCAGGAGATGATGTGTTTGGTCTTCTTTCTTTTGGCATTTTTGTTGCCTTGCTCTCGTTCTATAAAAACATTAGAGCGTCAAGCCACTCCCGTCCGCGCCGCCTCCTTCGCTTGGCACAACAAAGCAGCTTGTATAGTACTTAGTGAGAGGCACAGCTTCTCCCTCCAGGGCAACTCTTAATCCCACGGCCTCACTCCACTTGCACTCAAACCAGAAACACGCCATGTCTACTGTCACGCTGATTACGGGCACTAACCGCGGTACATTGTCTCGCACTGGCACTGACAAGTTACAACTGACATGGACGGCTAGGCATTGGCCACGGCATGCTTGCTACTCTCTTATCACGCCCTAATAATACCGTTATTGCTGCCGTGCGCGACCCCCAGGCGGCTGTGTCGCAGAAGCTCAATGAGCTCCCCAAGGCCGATGGCACTGCGCTGCACATTGTCAAGATTGATAATGCCGTCTTCACCGACCCAGAAGCTGCTGTCAAAGACCTAGCTGCAGCTGGCATTACCCACATCGACACTGTCATTGCTAATGCTGCCACGGGCGACTCAGCCGACTCGGTTCTAGGCACCTCTCTGGATGCCGTCCGCCGCACCATGGACATCAATATGGTTGGTGTGTTGGCCTTATTCCAGGCTGTCGAACCTTTGCTCCGCAAAGCTCAGAATAAGAACCCCAAATTCGTCGCGTTGACCTCCAACCTCGGCAGCATTGGCCTTGCCCCCTACGTTCCCGGCCCATGGTTCTGCTATGGCGTTACCAAGGCTGCTCTGAACTATCTGGTTCGTCGCATCCACGTTGAAAACGACTGGCTTACCGCTGTTGCACTGCAGCCAGGCTGGGTGCAGACAGATATGGGCGCCTTCGCTGCAAAGTGCGTGGGCATGGAGAGCGCACCTATGACGCTCGAGGATAGTGTTAAAGGGTGCTTGAAAGTAATTGATAGTGCCTCGAGGGAAAAGTACGCTGGCGAGTTTGTCGATAGTGAAGAGAAATCAGTTCTGTGGTAGAAGATGCAGTCTTGCACTAGATTCAATATCATCAAATTTAGATCATTCTCGGGATACCCAGTACAAGTATAAACACCAACTCGGTATTTTACAAGCAAATCTGGGCTCACATATTTCGAGAAACGCAGATAGCGTTGGGATTCGAACCAACGTTTCCCTTTGTACATAGAATAGTTGAGTACCTAGGCAGTCTCCGCGCTAGTCCGCATGTAGACTTCGCCCCAACACTCCATCAATCATCACCACAATCAACACTACTCACTCATATATCGTTGCAACGATCGTGGCCTGTTGATTACTGATAACTTTGCCGTATCAACAGTTGCTTAGCTATAACTTGAGCTGCCTACGTATTGCTTATATTATACCCCTACGTAGTTTAAGATTAGATCCAGAAAAAGCGTTGTATGAGCATTGAGAGTCGATTTCACTTAATTGTTATCCGCTAATTATGCTTTGTGAGAAACTTGGTCATTTCACCACTTTTTTCAGAATACTTTGTCTCGCTATTGTTGGTTGCGTGCTACAATTAGTTATTGGACTCAGACGAGGGACAACTTCAGTCAAGAAGTCGAGCCAGTCTTGGAAGCACAGCAACAGCTCGCTGTCGCATACTATGCATTGCTGTCTGGTCTATCACTACGCTCCAAACAGGATGCTGCAGGCGTATGTTAATTAGCACTTGGAACCGCTAAAGAAGCTCGGATTGACTGACTACTATACAGCATCTCATTGGGTAGGTGCGCTCATAATCTCCATGAGCTTCGCATACCTTATCTCCACTGCGAAGCATGCATATATCCAGGTTCTGGTAATTATCACCTACCTAGCCATAGCAACCTTGGAACCTTGAAGTAGCCGAGTTCGTCCAATAGAACGACGACTCTACCTAATGCAACTGGGACATGCATGTAGGAAAAGTGTGGTAATGTGACTAGGGGAATCCATGATTTGCTGTGAGTAAGCGTTGCCATGGGTACCTGTTACAAAGAGTATGTACTCGGTACCGTGCTTGATACTAATGGTAATGGTGCTGTGGTTGCAGAGTCCAGAGTCCAGACTGTACGAAGTAGATCAAGCTTCTTGGCACTGCACGCTCAATAGAGTCACGCGGGCACATTCCTATTCGATGCACGCCCACCAGCCAACGGCGAATTGGGAAAAAAAGGCGCAGTCACTAGACACAGTGTTTGCGGCCATGGGAATGAAGCATTTTGCCTTGTTGAATAATCATGGCTTGGATGGTTCAAGACTCAAGACTCAAGACTCAAGAGTCGTCAAGACATGGCCTAACTAAGTGAATGACTAACCATTAGTTGACTAGCCTTGTGCTTAGTTCGGCCAAACACATGTGTCGTCACTGTTGCTCAAGAGAACCTTGGAAGAACAAGTCAGTTTCGACTTCGCTGCCAGCCCCGGTTTCAATTTCCCACCTGCCACGCACCCACGCCAGCAGGCATCACAAGACTGCGCCTGACAGCTGCACCTGGCTACCTTTGCCATCTGCCATTGGTACCTTGTACAACGTGCTCGCACAATGCCGTCTGGCCCGGATCGCCCAGACAGGCCTCGAAAAAGCGAAGCTCCACCTGCAGTCGCGAATCAAGGCGCCGCTCCCTATGCCGAAGGTGCAACGTCCAGGAACACTACGGACCTGCCATCCACCTCTTCTACTATAGCCCCAGCAAAAAAGAAGAAGCATCGTGGCGGCAAGAAAAGGCGCAATCGTCGACAGTCATTTGCTGCCGGTGCCGATATTGGCTCCGGAGACATGAACGATGAGCGCCCTTCGCTGGCCGCCCTCGGGAACAATTCGAATTCAAGGGGCAACAGTGGCTTCTACCGCCTGCACAGCAATCTGAGCAACACGAGCTTGGAGAGTGAGGCCCTGCTTGACCACCGCGACCAGCCGACGATAAGAACACGTCGCCCCAGCGTGCCCCTCACGTCCATGTACCAGCCGCGCCCAAGCCAGCCGTTCACCAACTCTCCCCAACGTCTTCAAGCGTCTAATTCTTCCAATACCTATGGCCGGTCTAGACTATCGCATACCCCTGATGTCACCTACAGCGATAGCTGCGGCGATGAGGACGACGAGGACGACAATGAAGATGCCACCGATCGCACACCACTCATGACCACATCTCAACGGGATATCAAGACTGGTCAGGGTTATGGCGGCGCAGGTTCCAGCTCTGGCAGGCATCGTAAATCCTCTGGGTCGAGCGGCATGCACAAGCCAGACTTCTTCACCCAGCGTCACCACTCCCAAACCAATCTCCAAGATTACGACGTCAACAATCCGCCCTCTGTTCCCACAAGCCCAGTGTTACAGGCCAGCATTAGGTTAGACGATGTCATGCTAGCCGAGGATTTGGAGCGTTCCCTAGACCGCCGATCTATGAGGTCTCACGATGCTTTGATCGACATTGAAGAGCCCAACGAGGGTGGCTCGCCTGGACCTGGAGAGTTCCGCCGCCGAATGACCACCACTGCTCTTGAGGATGTATGTTTTCCCCATGAGACCATGTCTGAATTGGGCCATGAGGATTACCTGAACCCATCAAGCAAAGGCGAGCCTACAAGTCGAAGGAGGAGACGTCGTTGGCCTGATCTAGACATCTTGCAGGGCTGGGCGCATGAAGAAAGGGAGCAGCGAACAATCGAGGGCATGCGCATGCGTAAGGTCAGCGAGCCACTGATGGTAGAAGGGCGTCTCCGACCAAAGAGGCGCGCTTGGCATCGTGAAGCAAGCGACGCGCCATTCCGCTTCACCTACTTCAATGAGACGTTTGACAATACCATACATAGCCAGGCTATTAGCGAGCTTGTGCAGCCCGGACAGACCTTTAGGAACCTCTTTGTCCCAGATCCCCCAGTCCTCGAAGATAGTAGCGACGAAGAGACGGATGAGGATGAAACACACCCATTGAATCCTATTGGCTTGGTCTCAAGAGTACAGACTCGTTCTCCCTCCACCGCACCTTCGAAATTGGAATCAGGCGAACAGACACGATCGGTCACGCCACGTCGGACAGAAGTCCTTCGACCTGACCAAGAAAAACCAAAACGATATGGCCCTCGTCCTGCTTGGTGGCTGGATGTTATGTCACCTACTGAGACAGAGATGAAGGTCATCTCGAAGACATTTGGTATCCATCCTTTGACGTCGGAAGACATTCTTATGCAGGAGCAGCGTGAAAAGGTGGAGTTATTCAAGCACTACTACTTCATCAACTATCGAACCTTTGAGCAAGACGAGAACAGCGAAGATTATCTCGAACCAGTCAATTTGTATGTTGTTGTTTTCCGGGAAGGTGTCATTAGTTTCCATTTCTCAATGACGCCCCACCCTGCCAATGTTCGCCGCCGTATCAGACAGCTCTCGGACTACCTTGTGCTGTCACCCGATTGGATCTCATACGCCATTATTGATGATATCACTGATGCATACGCACCCATGATTCAAAGAATCGAGGAAGAGGTTGACGACATTGACGAGGCTATCTTGCGTCTGCATTCTGGCGAAGAGGCACAGGAAGCCGAGAAGGCCAGGCAAAACTTGCACAATGGTTCTTATTACGAGAAACGAAATGAGGGCTCCAAAGAACAGCAAGAGTGTGGAACAGACATGTTGCGGAGAGTTGGGGAATGCCGAAAGAAGGTCATGAGCCTCTATCGTCTGTTGGGCAATAAAGCCGATGTCATCAAGGGCTTTGCAAAGAGATGCAATGAGCATTGGGAAATTGCCCCACGAAACGAAATTGGCATGTATCTTGGAGATATTCAGGACCATATTGTGACTATGACTGGCAATCTGAGTCATTACGAAAAGTAAGTCATGACTAGGGGAATTTTGGTGGAGCTTTGCTAATGCGGTGTAGCCTGCTGTCTCGCGCTCACAGCAATTACCTGGCTCAGATCAACATTAGGATGAATGAGCGTCAAGAGAAAACGTCTGATATTCTTGGTAAGCTTACGGTTTTGGGTACCATTGTGTTACCTATGAACGTTGTGACTGGTATCTGGGGAATGAATTGGTGAGTAGTATTCCCCAAGGCCGAGTTACAACAATGGAAACTAAGGCAAGAGCAGTTTGGTTCCTGGTCAAGACGTGGAGAATTTGTATTGGTTCTTTGGAATCACATTGGGATTGGTGCTTTTTGGTGTGATGTGTTTCCTTATCGCGAAGCGTGTGTATGGCATCGTTTAAAGGTGTGTTATGCATAGATCAAGATTGTTTTTGCTTACCAAGGCATGGCTCAGTAAGGGTTGGCATCAGATGTACCAGCATAGTTTGTTCATGTTTGGGCTATTATGACCCAAGGGTTCAAGGTGTGACCGTGTGAGCCAAGTCACATGAAAAGGGATATATAATTGTGCATAAGTTGTCCTCTAGCATAAGTGAACAAAGCATAACTACTCAAGCTTAGATATATTTATATAGTTAACTAACTAGTAGTTTTTTATAAAAAGAAACTACTCCTAGTCTAGTTAGACTATTCTAAAGAATGTTACCCCACGTTTCTCCTCTTGGTAAGCAGCTCTGACCTTCCTCCTGCTGCCATGCGGCTTACATAGTATTATTCGATCTTTCCATTATGCAATATCCTCCGCCCCTGAGAACCGATCTCCCATTCTATACAAGGCCCAAGCGAGTAGATTTATGTTATCGCGCTGCTTGCAATGGAGACGTTGATGCTGTGAAACATCAGGTCCAGCAGCTTCTCCATAATAACCCTGAGGCGGGGGTGAGATTGTTTGGAGTTGCTGGAGGTGTCTACACTTGTGCCGAGGAAGTAAACAACAGAGATGACGCAAGACAAGCGAATGTAACTAACTGGATTAGGCTAGCCAAGGTCGTAGAAGTTGGTAATACAGCACAGCACAGCATAGCATAGCAACTGGAACCAGCAGCCCAAGCCCCAACTAATAGTTACCGGTAGTTAACTATAATAATGTATTATCAAGCTGAATAAAGCCCAAACAACGTAGCGGGTGCATGAGTCCTCCGGTGAGACTCACCAGCCCTAATATGTACGCTCCTCTCTTTCTTTCCATACTAGGCAAGGGAAAAAGGGTGGGCAGGGAACAAGGGAGGTATTCCAAGGGAAGGAGAATTAGTTTGGAAAAAAAAAAGTTGACCGGAAGAATGGCCGAATAGTTGGCTGAAGAAGGAATAACTATTTGATAATGAAAACCGTGGGTGATGGGTCAGATGCTTGGGGTTGGTTGACTTGGAGGGCGTCAAAGGCTAGTTGTGTTTGTTTTGTACGGAGTACACACAGCAGCAGTACCAGCAGTTATGCACAGAGCGATGACTGGCAGCTGAAACACACAAGTGATGAGTGAGGAGTCTTGCGGGTGTGTCATATTATTATCACGATGCAGCTGGACTGGATTGAGATGTGTGACAGAGTCTGGCGTGTGTCATTCACGAGGTGGTCAGAAGGATGCAAAGGCAACAAAGTTTGGTCAGAATATAGACTCATACTCGGTAGAGTGAGTGGTAACAATAATGTCAGCCGCATAGCGCCAAGGGCCCGGCGAGCACTTGACCAAACTCCCTCACCGTACATGAGGCTATGCAGCAGCGTACGTGCGCCGTGCAGGCGACATCCGGTCAGTGCCTTTTTACCGGCCAGGAGGCGTGAAGTGCAGGCTTTCTAACTTGATCAGAGGAGTCGTTCGCAGATGATTATTAGGGGGCCGATAGGCGAGCCACATGGTTTGTCCGTCGTGAGAGAACATGTTGTGGGATGAATGATACCTAGTAATTCATAGTAGTACCGAGTAAGTAGTACCAGCCTACATAGTAAGAGACGCATGCAGTCGACAATCTGCAATCAGGCACAGAACAAGACCTTATCCTTGGATTGTTAGCCATTGAAAAGGGGGGGTTTTTTTTCCTTTCTTTTTTCCTTGCAACTTAATTATTATTAGTGGGCGGTGGTGGAAGGTATTCGCGTTCCCTTGGTTCGGGCAACTTCTGTGTTTGACGTCATCGGACCCTCTTCACCACCATGTCGTTGCGAAACTGGGCACACACTTCGGCCCTGTTGCGCCTGATGCCGCCGCCCGCACACTTAATCGACCCTGTCGTCTTGTCCTCACTCACTCACTCACTCTCTTATTACTTGCTCTGCCCTCTCTCTCTCTCTCTCTCTCTCTCTCTCTCTCTCGATATTCTGTGATCTTTGGTGAAAAGCGCTCACCACTACACTTGCCAATAGGCGCCAGTCTACCAGCTGCAAGCCACTGCGGCATCTTGCGTCACAGTTTCTCTCAACCGACTCACGACTCACCAGACCTACTGGCTGACTAGGCGAGCTTGTGTCGCTGCATCATCGTTGTTATTACATATTGCCCTCAGTTTTGGACTTAAAGAACGACCCACCCCACCCAACATCCCTGGCCTGGACCGAACTATATTCTGGACAACATCTGACCCGCTCGTTCCGAATATACCCCGCCAACACCACACACATCCAACACCACCTTGTCGCCATCCGGCGCATCATCAGCCATGTCTGTCATCTACAAAGACCGCGAGCGTGAGCGCGAGTGGGATTCGTCTTCGCGCGGTGGCGCTCAGAGCTACACTACTGTGAGGCGCTACAAGATCCCAGACCACAGTCTCGAGTCCGACCAGTACGAGTCGGAGATGCGTGTCGTTCATCGAGGTGGACGTAGCGAAATCGATGACCGCCGCTCTGTCAAGGATTACTCCTCCAAAGACTATGCCGTGGAGCGAGAAGTCGACCGTGAGGTGCGCGAGTATCGCTATGCCGAACGCTCACCGTCCAGAGATGTGCGCGAGTACCACATGCAGCGCCAGGTAGAGCGCTCTCCCTCACCAACGCGGTCGATGCGCGAGATCCGCATAGCTAGGGACTATGAGCGCGACCTGGCCCCTCGAGAAGACCAGTACTCGCTTGAAAAGTACTCGAGGGACGTGGAGTACTTTCGCGAGCCCCCGCAACCACAGGGACAACCCCAATCCATTTACATTCGCAATGAAGCGCCGCAGCCCATGCAAATGCAAATGCAGCCCATCATTATCAGGGAGGAGGCTCCACAGCCCATCATTATTCGCGAACGGGAGCCTGCTTACGACCTGGTCGAACGCACTGAGATCCAGGAGGACAGACAGGTGCAGGTCGCCCGCCCGCGCTTTGAAGAGGATTATTATTACGAGCGCAAAGTGAAGGAAGTAGATCGTGATGGTCGTCGCGATGAGCGATATTTTGACGAGCGCGAATATGGACGCGACCGCTATGGCGAGAGAAACTACTACAGCGATGACGATGTTGTCTATGTCCACAAGGAAAAGGATACCTGGGGCAGCGATGTCCACACCAAACGCGATGTTGCTGCTGGTGCCCTCGTTGGCGCTGCAGCTGGCGAAATCATCCGGCACCACCGAAAGCAAAAGGGTGAATCTACTGGAGGTCCTATCGGTACTGCTTTGGGCTATGGAACGCTAGGTGCAGTGGGCGCTGTTGCTCTCGACAAGTTCAACAATCGAACCAGATCTCGATCCGTCTCCTCTGACCGTGGGAGGAGGCGGCGCGAAAGCCCTCGCCGCCGGAGCAAGTCCAGAGTCAGGGAAATTGGCACGCTCGCAGCGATTGCAGGTGTTGGCGCACTTGCATATGCCGCTGGACGCCAGGCCAAGGAAAAGACTCCCGTGGTGGAGCATAGGAGCAGGTCTCGTCGCAGGAAATCACACTCGCGGCGAGGACGATCCAAGTCTGTCACAGTCATTGAAGAGTCGACGACGGATGATAACAGGGGCAGGTCTCGCAGCACAAGCAGACACACAGATGCCAAGCATCGCAACAACCGCGTAGCCGAAGTCGGACTCGCGAGTGCTGCTGTAGCCGGCCTTGTTCAGCATGAGCGGAACAAGTCGCGTAAGCGCGAAGGCAAGCGAAGCCACAGTGGCATGCGAGAGGGTGTCCCTATTGCTGCTGCTGGTGTTACTGGAGCAGCCATCACTGGATTGTATGAGAAGCACAAGGCTAAGAAGGAGGTCAAGGAGTTGTCAAGATCCAGGTCGAGGTCAAGGCCAAGGTCGTTCATTGACCGCCTCACAGGGCGCAACCGCGGTAGGCGTGGTAGCACTGCGAGCGAACCTGCTCTAGTAGAGTACGGTGGTGATCCTATTTACACTGATCCAGCAGTGAGGGGCCGATCGCGTGGCCGACGACGACGCGGTTCGTCCTCCTCTTCGGATCGCCGACACGGTAGCCGGAGCAGGAGCAGGAGCAGGAGCAGGAGCAAGAGCCGTGCACGGTCAGTAGTAGAGACGGCAGCGGTTGCTGGTGTTGCTGGGTTGGCTGCTCATGAGGCAGCCAAACGAAGAGATCGCAAAAAGGCCGAAAAAGAACGTGAGAAGCGACGTGAGTCTACCCCCCGCCACTATCGAAATTAGCATACTCAGACTGCTATAGGCGAAGAAGACTCGGCCTATTCAACGGGCAGCTACAGCCCTTATGATAGCCCACGCACCTCTACTGCTCACACCAACGATTCCCGTTTCTTCCCCGAGTCCAATTACTTCCCTCCCCCACCAGGAGCTTCAGTTGCTGGAGATTCCCAATCCCCATATCCGCCTTACAACCCAGCAGACTACCATCCGCAGCCAAATGCTTATGAGCCTGGGCACCCATCAGGTTTTGTTCATCCACCCCAAGAAGACATGAACTATGGCAACCCATACGCACCTCCACCTCAACAGCACAATCCATATGCGAGCCAGCCGCGAAGTCGACCAGATGACCATGTGAGTGCTCCAATACCAGCCCCTCCTGCTTCTGGAAACGAGCACGTCTTCGCTTCTACGCGTGGTGGGTCTAGGCCGATGCCTACCCATGTAAGTTCACCATTTACTAATGCCACGTTAGATGGAGTAAGAAATGCTTCTACTACCCTGGATCCATCGCCCACACCAACTCCAACACGACCATCAACACCGCCCAGCCCCGTACCGTCTGAGAAGAAGGTCCAATTCGACTTGATCCCCCGCGGACCTTCGGCCGAGCCCCCACCTGATGAAGGTGAGCGCCATCATGACGGAACCTATGACAAGATCAATATCGATGATGAAGGGAATGACGACGACAAGACAAGAAATCCCAGTCACAACCACCACCACCACTATCATAATCATCACCATCGTCGCCGCAAAGACGACGAGCGTTCAGACAGCACGCGCGAAAGCGGACGTCGCAGGAAACGCCATCATCGCGAAGCCAGTCCTGCAAATAGCGAGGGGAGCGAAGCGACTATTGATTTACCCCCGAGATTTGACGAGCAAGGGTATAGGAAACCTGATGATCCATTGGCGGACAAGGTGGAGAGTTTTTTGCAGTCTTTGTTGCTGAGGTAATGTATGATGTGTGTGTGTGTGTGTGTATGTATGTATCTGCGTAAGCACGTGTGTGTTTTTTCCCCCTTGTATGACGATGACGAAGATGATGTCGACATTGATGTTTTGCATAATGAGGTTGAGGTAGTTATATATATATATAACTATCTAAATAGAATATCAGCGCGAATAATCTTTTTTTCTTTGTGTGTCAATCTTCCACCCCC
>SSBG01000004.1:242940-282007 GCA_028220655.1 Shiraia bambusicola | reverse complement strand
TCCCCCCCCCCCCCCCCCCCTGAATAATAATTACCTAGATTAGTTTGATCAAAACAAAAAGCAGTGTAATACAATCATAAATGCATTCATTCGATTTTTAATCCATTTCTTCATCATAGATAATAAATGGCTCGCTAATCAGGCTATTTGATTCCCCCCCTCTCTCCTTTCTCTCCCTTTGTCTTTATTTCCCCTTCTTTTTTCTCTTTGTCTTCTTCTTCCCAATTCCCCCCCCTTCTTCTTCTCGGGCTACTACTACTGCTGCTGCTACTGATGCTGCCAAAGAAACGAGTAAACGTGGCGCCAGTCATATATATATATGTGTGTGTGTGTGATGCCCTGCGCCTGAATCCGTCCGGGCAACCAACCGACCATGATGATGACACCTTTCTTCACCGTCGTGTTTAAAGGAAGATGGTGGAGAAGAGGAAAAGAAAGAAAGAAAAAAAAAACTCCCAGTTAAGATGGATTTACAAAAAGAGTTCCTATATAAAGACGCCTGACGTTTTGAACTAAGAGAGCTGCCAATGGTACCCCGGGTTATATTATTCGACTTTTTGTTGTTGTTGTTGTTGTAGATGTTGCTGTTGTTGTGCCTGAGCTTGCGCCTGCGCCTGCTGCATGTTCTGCATGGCAGTTTGACTCCAGTTTGGTAGTAGGCCTGCGCTACCAGGGGGCTGGGATGCGGTGGATGCCGTCGAGTTTATGCGTTGGGGACCGGGTGATTGCTTCATTTGAGCCGTTTGGCCTTTCCAGCCTGGGAAGAGTTCGGCTAGCCTTTGATATAGCTTGGCGAGTTCAGCAGGTGCGGGGGGAATCGACATGATGGCAGGCCCTGGCTGTAGTGGTTGGCCAGGCTTGTGGCTTTTCTCTGCGTTTTGTGCTAGGTATGCGAGATTTGCTTGCAGACGGCGCATGTAGCTGGAGCCTGTTAAATCTGGGGTGCAACCAAGCGAAAAGAAGAGGGAATACCTACTCTACATACTCCTTTGATGGCTGAGGCTTGTCGCCCTCAGCCTTGCCATCTGCTGCCATCTGCCCCACTTGACCAGCTTTGCCTTGGGCTTGCAGATCACATACCTCTCTGATGAGAATCGAGTTGATCTCGAGCAGTGTCGATACCCTGTCTTGGTTGCGCGCCTGTGCTACGGGGGACACGGGGGAAGGGGGAACAGCCTTGATGGGAGTGTGGACCTGGGGAATGTCGGGCTTCATCTGGCTCATGTGCTGCTGCTGCTGCTGGTGTTGGTGGTGTTGTTGTTGTTGTTGGTGGTGGTGGAGGTGTTGGTGGTGGAGATGTTGGTGGCCGCCGCCGTTGGAGGCAAGAGGGCTGGGAGAATGCTGCTGTGGCTGGGAAGGAGCATATGGCTGGCCGCTGGCACTGGCTGGCGAGGCAGTCTGGCGGTTCTGGGCGAACTGGAGCTGCTGTTGCTGGTGGACCGGCGAGGGCAGGGCCTGGGAGTAGGGGGCGGTCGAGTAGGGCTGCTGCAGGGCGGCTATGGCAGAGACATGTCAGCATCAGGCATGCTGGGAGAGGGACAGGCATGGATGGGACAGGCACGAGAGAGCCTTGCAACCGACAGAGTCTCTTGGTGGGCGGGCGCGAGGGACAAGGCGAGACGCGTGGGTCGTGGCACACATGGCCGAGAGATGTCATCACAGGGGCTTACCTCGCTGCATGCCTCCCGTGAAGGGCTGCATCATGGGCGCACTGCTGGACATGTTGGTGGGAGTGGAACTGCTCCCCAGCGCATAGCCGCCCATGGCGCCGGTACTGGGAAAGGCTTGGCCATTGGGGAACTGGCCAGCAAAGGGAAACGAGGGATTAGACGGCGGGAGCTGCGCCTGTGGGTGAAGAGGGTTTTGCGGGGAATGCGCCGTGGATGCAAAGCCGCCAAACGAGGGCTGTTGGCCGTTGAACGTTTGGTAATCCATCATGAGATGGGGCTGCGGCTCATTGGACACGTTGCACAGCTAGGTTTAGATTGATGGGGTATCAAATAATCAAAGAAAGGAATAACGTGCGGTGAGGTGACGAGGTTGCGGAGATCACCAGCCCTTCTGCTCAGTCCCTGCGCCGTCCTAGTCGCCGCCCGCTCTTTTTTTTTTTTTTGTTTGCCCTGCCGACCGCCTCTTACTACCGAGTACATACATGGTCGCCTGCCCACCAGCACAACAGCAAACACCGTCAAGAGAGAGCCAGCGCCATCACCATCGCCATCCACTCCTCCTCCTCCTCCAAGTCCCACCCATGCAGCGGGCCGGGGGAAAAGAAAAACCAACTCCAAGTTCCTCGTGCCAGTCGTTCACGCGCTTTCACACAAGGCCCGAGCCACCGTCCCCACAATCCCTGTCTGGGCCCGTCCACCAATGCTTGATAATGGACATACATAGTACCTACTACTCCGTAATATACTCCGTAATAGTACCTATTATCATTCTCCGCATGCTCCAGATCGGTCAGTCCCAGTTCAACAGTCAAACTTCTCACTCCCGGTCCCACAGCTTTGTTGCTATTAATACCTCACGAATCACGCTATCATCAAATCGTCAATGCCACTGCCAGTCTTCCAAACACGGGGCGAGGTCAGAGATATGGGTACAGCAACACGTCCCTTGTCACTTGGTCTTATAATACATGGGGGGGGGCTTCTTATGCTAGGACTCATAGGCCATCCTCACTCCGCCCTAAGCGACCTGCCCGCCTTTTCCAGCCCATCGTGTACCGCCAAAGAACACGTCTGACGACCAGGATCCATGTCCCAACACTCCAGAGTTACATTGTGACTCGCTCCCTGGCTGCATAACATCGTGCACTCACTGCACTCGCATCAACTTTATGTGAACTGAGCTTGGACGGCCTAGACTCCGACGCAACCACATCTGCAGCCACTGCCGAGAACGTGGAGAACCGCTCCCCAAGGCCAAACACTGACGTCCTCTTCTTCAAAAATGCCTGATGACATATATACTCCGTGCCTACTTGGCTTTTACTCTCCAAAAACTTCTTCCCGTGTCGCCGACTCCTTACGACGCAATGCCACAAAGTAGGCTTCTTTTGACTCCTGTCTACAGTTAGCTTTAGCCTTTGCTTCGTCCACCTCTTTGTACCACCACTCTACGTACGTTGCGGGACGAGTCGGGCTTTTCTCTATGCACCTTGGCAAACAGACGTCGAAGCTTGTTCTCAAATGCCTTTTCTTCAGACCCTTGGTAGTACTTGCAGAGGAAGTGGCCCCCCGTCTTGAGCGTGTCGAATGCAAAGGTCAAAGCTGCCATGCAAAGATCCTATACGAATTAGCACATAGCACCTACAGGGAACAAGAGTGCCTTGCCATGCTGCCTGCGTGGTCTCTAAAGGCATTGCCGCTGGTGTTCATCATCCTAAAATAGGGGTCACTAAGGCTCTTTATGTAGAAGCCAGTTGTTTGGTCCCAGGGTTCTGACATGTCACTCAGCACTACATCAACTGCTCTCCCATACCGCATATCTCGCTCTCGCCGCGATAATTTGGCATCCAGTACCTCATCCAGCTGTTTGTGCTCTACAGACTGGCCAATGTTCTCTATGCCTGCACTGTCGACATGAATTTGCCGTTCAATATCAATGTATCCGCGCCCCAGTTCATCCACCTCATCTTCTGTGAGCCCTCTATTGTCATTCGATGATACTTGTCTCCTAGGGCGGCCGAGGCCGGGATCGCGGACGTATGCGCGTACTTCGTCCTGAATTTCAGGTGATAGGAAATTGCCCTGGATAGTAGAAACGCCTCGCGGTGGCTGTGCCGGTATGAGGTCTATGCCAATAACGCGGCCGTTGGGTTTTGTGCGGTTTACAGCGACCTTGTATAGATCAGTCAAGCCACAAGGATGAATCTGGTGCCATTGCCTACGAACCTGCGACCACGATCCTGGCGCAAAGCCCTGGATGCTGTCAGTATGTTTCTTCTAGAGCCACAGCAATGCATACAAGATCAACGACGGTTTGGTCAGGCTTGAACAATTTATGCTTTTCATTAAGCTATTTCCATCAGTGATGAGAATAGAGCAAGTGCGGGCACAACACCATCATACTTCGAGAAGCTTGAATGCAGCACGGCTCTTCAATCCCTGCACTCGAGCTTCACGGGCAAAAAAGTCCTTTCCTTGACGTGACTTCCATCTCGTCGACGACGACGACGACGAGCAACGTATGGAAGGTGTTTTGGGCTGTCTACAGACGTGACGTAGCCAGCATTGAGTGACAAGAGGTAGCCCAGCATGCGAGGCAGACTTTTCTTCGAGTAGAAAACAATCTGTGAGCTCGCGAAAGACGCGGCGCGACAGCATGGAGAGTTGTTGGGCTGGCTGCGATAGCTTCAAGCTCTCTCTGGCTCCAAAAAGCGATGGTGGTGTGGGGCTAACTAGTTGAAGTCAATGACATAAGCGAACACTTAGAAAACCACACCTCTGATTAGAGTCTAGTCCTGCATCATTCCACCCCCTCCAGCCTGACCATCTGCAGTCCTGTTCGCTTTAGTGGCATTGGGGTGATCATCCCCAACCTAGCACACTTTCAGTCCTAACATACATGCAGACCGTTCCGCCATGCAGCATACTTACCCCAGGACCTGGAGTCTGGAGTCTGGAGACGACATACCGGTAGTGACGGTACCTACATAATACATACACCTCTCCACAGAGTCTAATTGATCTACAGTCGGGCCACATTACAAGTTTCCATTCAGCATGGCCCAAGAACACCTTCTCCAAGCCAACGCCCCGACTATGGCATGTTTGGCTTCATTACCTACAAAGTAGACTCAGTGCGGTCCGAGATGGACACGGCTGGTAATTGGTCAGAACATTATTTTCCCCGAGTATTTTTCCTGGTTCTAGAATCCACAAGCCCGGTACATCAGCCGCTAGATCGGCCCCTCGAAACTTCGATGATTGATCGTGAAGTTTAGAATGGTGGCGTCTTCCTCAAATCTGGGTTTGCCCGTGAATCCGTGATGGGTAGTGTCCTTCATTGGTGGCGTAGTACATACATTTGCAAAATCGCCTCTTCTGTGCCAACATCTCGCGGCGTGCGGCAAACCTTGGGAGGAATTAGGACACATTTGGCCATAAGATTCGCAAACGATGCAGTCACCGGACCTTGTTGCCACTATGCTCTTCACTGTCGCAGCCAAGATGCCAAACACGGCTTCGGGAAGCGGCCATGCCAAGATAGCTCTGGCAAGACACTACTATCTACCTACCTATTGACTTCTCAATGTCGGCCAAGCAAAATTGATCCCGTGTCTCCAAGATTTGCTAATGCACTCCAACTTTTCAGAAGTTGTCCTAGCACGCTAAAAATCACCTATGCAACACAGTGACAGTATCAGAAATAAAAAACAATGAGAGGAATGAAGGCTGCTGAGATTGCCTATGATAGTGTTCGCGTAGCCTCGTTGCATGTCACCCAAACGGCTTTTTTGGTGCTTTGCACATGTGCGATTTGTCCAGGCTCGACTGGTCTACACACGCTAACAAAACTTCATCTTCGGAAGCATCTCCTGGACGACTCCTCTGGGCTGTGGCAAGGCCGCAGGATTGAACCCTAACTGACCTTCAAGTCGCTTATACCTTGTCGCGTGGCTTAAGCCTTGCATACCCCATCCCCATCTCCATACCCTCCCCATACCCTCCCCATACCCTCCTTGTACAAGTCTGGGGTCTCCACTCCTAACAACGTGCTTCTCGGTCCGACATGGACTATCGTGGAGAAGTTGATGCGCTTATGGACCAAATACGAATGTATAACTAGGTCGGCTTCCTCTAGGAGCAGACAGCATCCAGCATCTAAGCTTCAAGCATCTCTACTTCTTCTCTTTTGAACTTCTGCCGTCTCAAGCTATTAGCATCATGGTAGACAGTAGCCAAAGACGATCATCTGTTGTGTCCCATGCGCGGGTTGACGATGGCACCGTGCGTGTTACTGACGATGCCGTACGGCGTCTCAGTGTCACCGCGAACATCGGTCAGGAGCAGGCAGATGCAAAAGCTGCGTTCCAAGTCGAGGCTTCCTTGACTGTTCGACAGGCTATTCGCCTCTACAAGAAAGCCATCTTCTTTTCTATGGCGATGAGCATGGCGGTCGTTATGGAAGGGTGAATTGAACCAAATCATCAATCTCCAAAGTGTTACTAACATGACCCAGTTACGACCTGTCCGCTTTTGGTGGCTTCCTGGGCTTCGATGTATTCAGGAAACAGTTTGGAACACAGCTTGATCCCAAGGGCAACCCCAGAATCTCCCCAGCATGGCAAGCCGGTATCCAGAATGGTGCTCAGGTTGGCTCCATCATTGGTCTATGGCTGAATGGTTACATCTCTGAGTGGTGGGGATACAAGAAGACAATGTACGTGTCGTTGATTGCCGCTGTGTGCTTCAACTTTCTGCACTTCTTTGCGCAGGACATTGGCATGATTGTCGCTGGTTCCGTTCTCCTGGGTCTCCCATGGGGTGTCTTCCAGACACTCACTGTTTCCTACGCATCCGATATTACCCCATCAGTTCTTCGACCCTATCTTACCACTTACATCAACCTCTGCTGGGTCATGGGACAACTGGTTGCTGCTGGGGTGCTCCGTGGATGCCAAACATTGGGTAACCAATGGGGATGGAGAATTCCAACCTCTGTCCAGTGGTGCTGGGTACCTTTCATCTTCATTGGCGCATTCCTTGCACCTGAGTCGCCATGGTGGCTTGTCCGCAAGGGCCGTTTTGAGGAAGCCCGCCAGTCCGTTCTCAAGTCGACAACCCCCCAACCTGACGTCGACTTTGACGCAGCAAATGCGGTTGCTATGATGAGGCACACCAACGACCTTGAAGTGGCCATGAGCGGTGGTATCAACTATATCGACTGCTTCAAGGGTGTCGAGGCACGCCGTACGATCATTGCTTGCATGGTCTGGCTGGCCCAGGCTTTCTGTGGTGCCGCGATGATGGGTTTCTCTGTGCAAATCTACCGCGAGGCTGGACTCAGTGCTGACAACGCGTTGAACTTGAACATTGGCCAGTACTGCATGGGCGCTATTGGAACCATCATCTCTTGGTTTGCGATGAAGCGAATCGGCAGACGTGTTTTGTACGTCTATGGTCTGGTGGCCCTTTTCGTCCTGCTCATGGTAGTCGGCGGATTGGGTGTCATTTCTCGCACCAACACTGGAGCCGCTTGGGCACTTGGCTCCTTGCTCCTTGTCTACACGGCTCTCTACGACTTCACGGTTGGGCCCGTCTGCTACGCTCTCGTTGCCGAGATCCCATCTACGCGTTTGAAGATCAAGACGGTTGTTCTCGCTCGTAACTTGTACAATATTGTAAGTACAGCTCAATCAAACTTTTGCACTGGGCCATTCATCTAACACTTGTCCAGGGAGGTATCATCAACAACATTCTCGTTCCACGCATGCTCTCGCCAGACGACTGGAACTGGGCTGGCATGACAGGCTTTTTCTACGCAGGCTTGACTGTGCTCCTCATTCTCTTCATGTATTTCATGTTGCCCGAAACCAAGGACAGGTCCTATGCCGAATTGGACGTTTTGTTCGAGAACAAGATATCGGCAAGGAAGTTCGCCACCACCAATGCCGATCAATTCTCTGGCCACAGCACTGAGATCAAGATGGATGATAGCAGTGATTGTGATGAGAAGGCTGCTAGTCACACGCGGGTGGAACAAGTCTAAGGGCGTGGTATTGAGTCATAGCACTGGGAGTTGGAGAAAGGTGTTGAGACAGCTAGAGCAAGATTCGAATGATATCCAGATTGATTATTGTATGCGTGTTACTATTGGCCTTGTTCGTTACTTCTCCAAGGGCAGATGGCGTCATCGTGGGCGCGGAAAACGTTGATATCAAGCTTCAGAGCCCGAATAATTCTCGTATGAGGCTTTGGTGAACTGCAGCCCGGCCAATGTGGTAATACCCCGCAGAATCAAACAAATGACGGCGAGGTGGTGATGTGGGTGTCTCGTGACTAAGAAAAAAAAGGGAGGGTGGTGCAGGATTGGCGGCGGCTGAGACTGAGGCTCATCCCATGGCCTCATGTCATCCCTCCAATGGTTCTTCTTGCCATGTGAGTGGATGGACGGCGTGCGGCAAGTGTTTGGAGGCTGCTGGCGAGCTATTAGGGCATTCACAGGCTGATGCAAGCCGTAAGAGGCCGGGTAATATTATCAGAAGTCGCCTAGAAGAGGGCGGAATTCCTTTAAGCGGGCATCCGCTGATTCGCTGGCGCGCTAATTTTCTCCATGGTCGAGCTTCCTTCCGACCAGCGTCCATCAAACACCGCAACCCCCCCATTGCGCCGCCCTCACCATCCGTCGCCCTATCCAGGCCGCTACCCATTCGCCTGTCTTGTATGGCTGACCCGACCCTCAACCACCCGTCTTCTCCTTCATCTGTCCCTTGAGCCAGCCAGCCAGCCAGCCTGCCTGCCAGCCTGCCTGCCTGCTTGCTGTTCAGCTGGTTATCACCACTCCCGAGTCCCCATAGCTGCAGTTTCCGATGAACTGGCCATTGCGACTCGAGTACCCCCTTTGTCTACGATAGTCACCTACCCAGCGCAAGCTGTTGAGTGTCTATCTGGCGTCCTGTGACGTCCTGCGCATTCACCACAAAAAGTGCCCTTGGCATTCATCCCGCGTCGATTAGCCTGCAAGCGATATCGGTTATCGCAACCATGACCTCCAAAACAAAACAGGACGAAGATGTATGTATACCCAGTCAGGCCAATGTCAAATGTAGGGAAAATGACTTTGTTCAAACAGCGTCTCGCCCCACAGCCCATCGGCACGCCAGACCTTTCCAGCCTCGAACGCTTTAGGCAAATTCTTGCGCAACCTGTCCTTGCTTCCTTCATCGCCGGTGGTATCGCCGGCGCCGTTTCACGAACCGTTGTATCGCCTCTCGAGCGTCTAAAAATTCTATTCCAAGTGCAAAGCGTAGGAAGAGAAGAGTACAAAATGTCGGTTCCCAAAGCGCTTGCCAAGATGTGGAGAGAAGAAGGCTGGAGAGGATTCATGGCAGGCAATGGAACAAATTGCATACGAATAGTACCCTACTCGGCTGTGCAGTTTAGTGCCTACAATGTCTACAAAAAGGTTAGTAGACCTCAGCTTCGATCAGACAGTCCTGGCGTAGCACTACTCCTGAAGATATCTTGGCGAGCAAAATTATCTTTAGAGAAAACGTCATTTTGGTACCTTGAAGCCAGACCATTGACCTCCCGCAGTTCTTCGAGTCCGACCCAGGAGCTCCTCTTGGCGCATACCAGCGACTCCTTTGTGGTGGTCTCGCAGGCATCACCTCCGTCACCTTCACCTACCCGCTTGACATAGTTCGGACACGACTATCGATCCAATCTGCGTCCTTTTCAAGTTTAGAGCGCAAATCTGGAGAGAAGCTGCCCGGTATGTGGGCACTTTTGGTCAACATGTACAAGACCGAAGGTGGGTTTCCAGCGCTATATCGAGGCATCCTTCCCACTGTTGCCGGTGTCGCGCCCTACGTGGGCCTAAACTTCATGGTATATGAGATTGCACGCACATACTTCACCCCCGAAGGCCAAAAAGACCCTGGTGCCATTGGTAAATTGGGAGCAGGTGCGGTCTCTGGAGCAGTGGCACAAACCATCACTTATCCGTTCGATGTTCTGCGGCGACGATTTCAGGTCAATACCATGAGCGGCATGGGTTACAAGTACGCTGGTATCGGTGATGCTGTCCGCCAGATTATCGTACACGAAGGCATTCGCGGCATGTATAAAGGCATTGTGCCGAATCTGCTCAAGGTTGCGCCAAGCATGGCCAGCAGTTGGCTTAGCTTTGAAATGACTAGAGATTTGCTCATGGGCAAGTGGAATTCTGGCTTTTTATAGGAACGAAGTCAAAATTATCGTCACCTTCCACGACATGGCAACCACAACATGGCAACGAAAAGCACATATTATAGACAACCTATTACCAGATTACCCGCCCAGCGTGTTCGACATACAAGCAGCCACACCAGCGCATGTCAAGACACATTCTCTTCCTAGTATTGTTTTTTCTTTCTTTTTCTTTTTCAAGCTTTATCTATCTGCATAGGGCCATGAGGGTTTTTCAAGTCTTTCAGGATGGGGTAAATCATGATTACCTACTACTCTTTCTACATAAAGGTCACACACACAGCGACGGCGTTTTTTTTTTTTTTTTTTTTTTTTTTAAAAGTCCCGCAGAAACAACTGCTACATTGCAGCTACGTTGCCCTTTGCCTATGTTTTGTCTTCCTCTTCTTCTTTTTATCATCGACCAAGCAGTAGAAGTGGGCAAAAGACAGAAAGAATCTCTGGAGCAGGAAAATTCTCAGAAAGGATTTTACGAATGGGATTGGAATATCAAATGGCTACAATATTGGATAGGTGGTGGCATATATACATATATAGAGAGAGAGGGAGATGCTGGCGTGAGCGGGCAAATGTATAACATGATTATTGGTTCGTTGTACTGTTGTGATGCTGTGTGTGTGTGTGTATGAGGTGGTTTATTAGGCATCTCGTACATGTATGAGCCCTGACAACCATGTCATTACAATATTATCATCCAATCCTTTTACTTGAAAGAAGAAAATCGTAACAAGTGCAAGGACAGGGGAGGGGGGGGGGTTTCAATGGGTCGGTATGTAAATCCCTTTTCTTTACCTCTTCAACCTCTAGCCGCTGACTGTTACGTAGCATTCCATCCTCACTCCCAAAACAAGACGAATAACTACACCATGGAACTCTACACACACTCTCATCACCCATATCTACAACAACAACAACAACAACAACAAGTACCTACCTTCCAAACCCCCAGTCACTCACGACAAGTTCCACCAGTGCCACGCCAGCCATGTCATCCTTTTGAAAAACCCAATGTGCAATGCCGATAGCCGCGCGCCATTACCCACGGTGCCACCTCTGAGCATTAATTACCTACCTATACTCCGTAACTAATTACTTTTCCTTTAGATGGACAAGGCAGCGTCTAGACTCCAGACTAATACCTAGACTAGGTATAGTCGTGGGGTCCAGGTACCACGACGCACGACACGTTACGTGGACATGTGTTCTTGAGGGATTTGCTTGCACGACTCGAGCAAGGGCGTTGGTGATGGGTAAGGTGTGTTGTGATTGGGCGGTGTGGTGTGTGGTTTTTTTTTTCTCTTGACGAATGGATGGTGGGGGGTGGAGGGCTGAGATGAAAGGGGGGGGGGCATTTTGAGATTTGATTTGAAGAACAGAGAGAAGAATGAGGTTTGGTGGTGTTGGGGGAGAGATGGAAGGATGGGCATAATGTGGATTTTTGAGGGTTTTGTTGGTGGAGCTTGGTAGGGGGATTGGTACTGTACATGGGATATGGCAGAGGGAGTGGCAGGTTGAACAAAAAAGACAATGATTGCATGGGAAAACAAACCATTTGGATAGGCAATGGCTCTCCAATGGCTCTCAAAGGATACTATGTAGGTATGTGCTTTATTAATATGTGGAGATTTGCAGTTTGACGATGCGGGTGGCTTTCAAGGGACAAGGTTGGTGCCGTGCGCTATTACGACACGTACTCGGTAATGCGTAGTCCTTTACGGATTATTATATTACTACGTAGTTGTACGCTGAGATTATAGTCGGAGGCTGAAAAGTGAAGTGCAGGTTGCACAATCTAGAAGCAGGGACTCAGGACTCAGGAGAAGACATGAGCGGACGGGCCATGTTTCTGTATAACCATTGGGCGAATCAATCATCATGGTGTCGCGTCGTCATCCTCGTAGGCGTCGTCGTCAGCCGCTTCCCTGCAGCGTCGGCTGAGGTTTTTATTAAAAGATTTACCGAGTAATAATACGAATACCTACGTAGTAGCATAGGGCCAACTCGTTTCTCCTAACGCAAACTCAAAGCCTCAGCGATGGCCCTACTACGTACTATGTAGGTAGTTACGCCAAACAACCAAGCCGGCAACGCCAAACATGCCACCTCTTTTATTTCAGCAAAAACGAGGCCAAATTGAACTGGCCTGGACAGGTCAGCACGGAGATGAAGCCTCCACGTCCCCGGTTCCACAATACAGCAGGCTTCCGACATGTACCTGCATACTACCTACATTGGTGATTGTACAGAGTATACAATACGGAGTAGTGCAGGTACATGGCCAGATGCTTCCAAGAACGAGGCCATGTCCATCCAACTAATTACTCCGTCGTAACCATGGATGATGGACTGTGGGAATGACTGGCGTGGCGCTGGCGATGAAACCACGGCGCGATGCAGCTTGAGATGAAGGCCGCGAAGGCTCACCGTCGTTGGCACAGTCAAGCTTTTGGTGTGCCGATCGTCAATCAGCGCCAAAGACATTCTCGCTGTGAATGGCCGGGACCCCTTGTTGCCACTACCACCTGTGCCTGTCACTGCCTGAGTCCCCGAGACTTGTTCCTGGACGCTTACCCGCCCGGCTTGCTGTTGAACTCGTCTAACAAACTATGTGCGCGCTCTCCACTCCTTTATTAACTAATACACCGCCCCCGTCTGCTCGTAGTCCTGATACCCACCGTCCAGCCATCACGGCCCTGTTGCAGTCCTTCCTTTGAGCACTCGCTCAGTCCATTCATTGTCGTCTCAGACACCACTTTCATTAGCTGCCCAGTACCTATACAACACCAGCACCAGCAACAGCAACAACAACAACAATAGCCCTGGTCGGCCACCTTGCTCGCGCTCCAGCAGCCGCAATCACACATACATCTACCTGTCCATACCCTCGACTGTTGTTTTTGACGCTCCTGTATCTGCATATCCATCTTCTCTGTACATGTCTCCCACCATGAAGATCAGTCTTTTGGCTCTGGCCACAAGCGCTGCTGCCATTCCCCACTTTGGCCACGAAAAGTTCCACAATAAGCCCAGGGCCACTGGAGCTGTTGGAGCTGGAAAGCCTTATCCTGCCGGCGGCTGGGGTAGTTACAATAGCACTCGCGTTCCCAGCGCCGCCGGCACTGGCTCTTACGACGACAACAAGACCATCGATACAACCTCGACTCGCACCACTACTCTAGTAAAGACGGTGGTGGTAAAACCTTCTCCTGTTCCCGCTCCCGAGTCCAAGGCCGTCATCGAGAATGTACAGGTCTCCAGCCATGCGGCAGTCTCCAGCCCTGCGGTGGCCCCCAGCCCTGCTGGAGGCCAGTGCGGACCCGCCACTGTCACTGTTACCGCGTCTGAAAAGGTTACCGTCACTGTGACCCCTGGCAGTGGCTACGGTGCCTCTGCGCCCCCTGCTGCCCCTGTCAAGCCAGAGCAGCCCACCACTACCTCGACCGTCTACTCTACTACCAAGGTTGAAGCGACATCCACTATCAAGGCCTCAGGTCCTTCGCCCCAGGCCCCGAAGCCTTACCCCGAGACTCCTCAGGCTTCCTCCAAGGCTGAGGAGTACAAGGCCGTTGTCCCCTCTGTTGCCCCCGTTGTCCCTGTTGCCCAGAAGCCTGATGCTTCGTCTGCTGCCCCATCATCCGCAGCCTCTTCTCCTGCTTCAGGCCCTGCCAACACCTACAGCGGTACTAAGCGTGGTCTCGCCTACAACGATGCTAGCCTGTGCAGTACCTTTGGCGGCAACTTTGGTTTCGGTTACAACTGGGGCCAGGTGGAGAATGGCGACATTGGCACTCAATACATCCCCATGATGCACGGTCCCAGCATGTCCACCCCAGAAGAGTGGCTCGCCAACGTCGACAAGGCTGTCCAGAAGGGCTCCAGGGCCGTCATGGGTTTCAACGAGCCCGATATCAGCACCCAGGCCAACCTCTCTCCCGAGGCTGCTTGTGCTGCCTGGAAGGAATACCTTAATCCTATTTCCTCTCGCCATCCGTCTGTTAACATAATTGGACCCGCTGTTAGCAACGGCCCGCCCTCTCAGGGTATGGGACTCGGGTAAGTTTTTTTTTTTCCCTTGAAAAAAATCTCCACCAAGCATTGAAAAACAAGAAGAAGAAGAAGTAGAAGAAGAAACTAACTCGTTCAATTAGATGGCTCTCAAAGTTCCACGACGTCTGCCCCGATGCCATTATCCACGCCACAAACATCCACTTTTACGACATCTACGACTCGTCCACCATGAAGCGCTTCGAGTCTCAAGTCGAGCAAGCTGCCCAGCTCTACGGCAAGCCAGTCTGGGTCACTGAATTCGGTCTCAACCCTGGCTCTGCTACCGACGAAGAGGCTGCTTCCTTCCTCAAGCAATGCATGTCCTACCTCGACTCATCCGACAAGGTCCAGGGTTACTCTTGGTTCATGGTTGGCAATGGTCAATACCAGCTCAATAGCGGCTCTGGCCTCAGCGCTCTTGGCCAGATCTATGCAGCTACCAGTTAAAAAAACAATAAAGCTGTTGTTGTTATTGTTGTTGTTTTCAAGTCCTGTGACAACGACATGGGAACAAGTCATTTTCTTTCCAATATGTGTGTGTGTGTATGTTTTTTTTGGCATTTAAATCTGGCGCGCGCGCTTCTTTTTGGGGGGGGGGGGGTCATCACAAAAAGAGATTGGCTTACTTCAGGTGTGTGTTATGGAATATGGATTCTGAACCAGCAGGGGAGGAGATGAGGGTAAAAAAAAAAATTTTGTTTCCTTTTTTACACGAGGGTTCATTATCAACATCATAATACTACCACTAGAGGCGCGCGCGCGCGCGCGATTGTAAATCATGCGTGTATGTGTATATATGTGTACTATTCGCCTTGGACATTTGAAGGGTGTTATCGTGTATGATTATGCTTCCTTTGTTTTTGCAGTGTTTTGAGAAGGATTGGTGGTTTGGTGGGAGGGATAAACATTGAACAAGGGTTTTTTGACATGATTTGTTTCGTGATTTTGTAATGGCTTTTTTTTTTGCGCGTGCGCACATGACTGTGCTGTGCTTAAATATCTAACGTCTCCTCTTCTTCCCCCTTTTTTCTGCCTTGCAGTCAAGTCGGCTTCAAACGCCCTTGCACCCCTAGTACAAATGCCCCTTGGTTCCCCGCACAATACCATGGAGCGCGAATGTCCAATGTACAATCATGGACTTGTTGCTGCATATGGGTGGGATAGGAGGAACAGCATTGCTGATGGTATAGGGTGGGTAGGTAATAGTTGAAAGAAGCTTGGTAGAAGGGTGTTGTGTGACTTGATAACTCTGTGCCTTGCATGTGTCTTCGTGTTTCATCTCAGTAGACAGCAGTGCATACTTCTTGCAGAGTGAAGCAATGTTTGTAAATCTTTCACGGTCGTATTTGTGCTGCTTTGCGCAAACGGTTCATGACCGCAGCTGCAATGTCGTCTCCCATAGTGTCATCGATACCCTCTACATAGATGATGTCGACATTCTTCTTGTCTAGTTCTCTTAATGCTGAGAATAGCCCCCTTGCCACTGCTGATGATTCTGCGCCTAGATTGATATTCCAAAGCTCAATCGACTCGGGTTCTAATACGTGGTGTTCTGCGTGCGGGATTTGGTGCTGAATTACTGAGCGGAAAAGATTAGATTGGCGCTCAGATGAGCCGTTGGTGGTGATGGGAGTTGTCGGTTTGTGTGATACACCATTGATTTGTCCATTTATCTGCGTATTCTTCGATGAATCATCTGTCAGGCCCAGCGCGTGATGCCAGCTCTTTGTGCATATCACGCCAATCTTCGTTTTAGTCTTGACCCCCTCAAGCGCAGGTTTGCCAGCTCCCGCCTCGAACAGCACAACAGGCGCTTTTGGGCTGTAGTGCCTGTACTTCATTCCTGGAGCTCTCGGTTTACTTGTTGCCCCCTCTTGTTTGTCTCTGTACCCTATGGTAACGTTTTCCCAGCCTGAGCATTGCCGAAGCTGCTCTACTGTGACGCCTCCAGGACGCAAAATACTTGGTGGACTCGACAGACCATCTACAACCGTGCTCTCCACACCCACTTCGCATGGACCGCCGTCAACTATGGTATGTATTCTCCCTTGTAAATCATCGCAGACATGTTCTGCAGTGGTAGGTGAAGGGCGTGTGGACGCATTGGCCGAAGGGGCAGCGAGGGGTCGGGCACAGAGTCTAAGAAGTGCAAGAGCCAGAATCGATCGTGGCATACGGGCGCCAAAGGTAGTAAGCCCCGCGGTTACTTCGGGGGCAAGAACAGAATCTGTGGCAACTGGAAGAATGATGGTGAGTGGGCCAGGCCAAAAGCGCTCAATCAGAGGCTTATATATCTCGGGTATAGGATCGTCTCTCGTGCCTGGATTTGACTTCAACTCGACCCGACCCTGTAGCAGCCCCCGCAACTGTGGAAGCGAATGTATGTGGACAATGAGTGGATTGTCTGCAGGCCGTCCTTTTGCAGCAAATATGGCCTTCACAGCAGAGCTTCTTGTTGCATCTGCGCCTAACCCATAGACAGTCTCGGTTGGAAAGGCTACTGGTGTGTCCGTCGTGATCAACTCTTCTGCAGCTCTTTTCAAACTCGCATAGTCTTTGCCTTCAGCATACTGTATATCCCATGTATCGATCAAATCTTCTCTTGACTCTTTGATTACGATGTTACCCAGTTTGTAGGGATCAACCGCAAGTATGTCGGTGTCCATGCTTGCTGTAGCTTTGAAGCAAGCCTCAAGTGGGGAGGCGGTGTTCGGTGTGCTTGGAATTATGAATTTGGGCGTAGAGGAAGACGTCGATGATTTTACTTTGGTGGCACGCGCTGCAAGATAGTACCGCGCCAATGGAGTTGTCATCACTATGGGTTTTCGCGCGAAAAAAAACTGCGCCGGGCTCTTCGGCGGTTGATAACTTCCTCTAAGTCCAGTAATATATGTACTCCTCCATTAGTACATACATATAGACGATGAGGACGAGACAGGCGGTAAATCTGGTATCTCTCCACGGATACTGCGCATGATCCTCGCAGGACCAGTGGTTCGCGCTTGCATGAGTGCAATGGAATGATAGCGGGACATCACGTGTTAGTCAAACGATTAGTCATTTCACGCCGAGCAGCAACCGTCAAAGTTTACCAGACAGCCTTATTTAGAGTCATCGTCATGAAACGATCCCAAAGTCAGAGTTTCCACCTGTATTCAGCGTGGGAGGACTCTCAATCCACTGCACCCCACTCAGAACGCGCCAAAGATTTAGGTCGACATCTGGATCGTACGTCCAAGATGTCCGACCAAGCCCATCTCACATCCGGCAATCGCTCGGCGAAGAAACTTCAGTCCTCCCCAGCTCTTCTAGGCCTCACGAATGGAACTTGAATCCTTCTATTCCTCGCCGCAGCGCAATTGATAACCGGGAGCGGAGAACTAAAGCAACGCGCCCGTTCGCTGAGCCCAAGCAAGGCCAATGGTAGCCAATACCGGATCTTCATGAAAGATGCGGCTGTTTTGGTTGAACATCAAGAGGCCCCTCCAGGAGAAATCGAAATTGCTCTGAGCAATATTTTGGGGGTGATCAAAGCTGATGACGTCTTACCGATACTAGATGCGAGCGCGGATGCTTTCATATACAGCATGGCGAAGAAATATTGCGAGGGAATGGAAAAGGGACTTAATCGCACATGTTCTAGAGCCGTTATGCAAATCACAAGATGTGAAGCTGAGTGCTTCCGAAAAAGGTGAGAGTCTAACCATGCCTAAAGTATTCGCACCGGCTAATAAAATCGGACAGTCTGGCTTGGTGAACTTCGCCCTTCTGTTCCTCAAGACTTATTTGAAGCGGAAGCGTTAACCGGGCCTCACGCTATACCTGAGATGTTACCGCACCCAGCATTTCCGTCCGCTCTTAGCCCGTCCATCTCGACCTATTCCTCCTCCACCGCCCTCAGCGATCGCTCCTGCGAAGACTCCAATCGACTACGACGCCCGAAACCAGATGCCACAATCGGCTTGCCCCGATCAGCATTCTCCGCAGGTCAGATACTACTTCTCCGCGAATACCAACTGGCTGGTTCGTTGTTTAGCGACCCACACCAGTCCCAAGTAGATTTATATTTTCCTTTCCTGATCACAGAGGCAAAAGGTCTCTCTTCAGGTGGCAATATGGTTGGCGCGCAAAACCGGGCTGCTGTAGGAGGCGCATGTGCCCCAAACATCCTCACCCAATTGAGCGAGAATGTTAATATGGGTTCGAATAATTCCGCAAACGGTCTCCTGCCCATAGTCTTCTCTGTCACCACTGAGGGGCCACTTCACGACCTCTGGGTACACTACAAAGACGAGGGCGCGTATCATATGACGCACCTACGTACCCTGCGAACAACGATCATGAGCCATGCTCAAGATTTAGTTCGACTGCTGTTGAAAATCATGCAGTGGGGCACAGGGACTTTTAAGCAGGCAGTGTCACAAATGATCTATTGAGTCCACCAGGAGCATTTTCTTCAAATACATTGGCAGTATAGTAGCACCTCTTCCATTTAGGTTATGGTACATGTACATTCTTAGCCTCTTCATCCTTTATGAGCGGCGTCCTTTTGCCAAGTCCTTTTCGCCTACGATGAGCTGCTCTACCGAAGGAGTTCTCTAATATCCTAAGGCGTTTGTTTCTGCTGTAATAGCGAAAATCTTTCAGAAGTCTCGAGTCTAAAACTGTCATTCGGAACTTCCCGCTAATCTTTTATGTCTTCTATGGTAGTGAATCGCTCAAAGCCCATAGCTTGACACGTCCCCAAGGGAGGCTCAAAGAGGGGGGTAGCCCCCTTCGCCGGACAAAAATCAATATTATCATCATCATCATTAGCCTTTTAATTCTAGTATATATTCCTGTAGTGACTTGTCTACTATGAAAACTAATCTTTCTACCTTTGTAATCTACTTTGCCTACTCTGTAGCTCTTCTATCCCTTACGCTATAGCTTAAGAGCGCGTTATACTATTACTATGATGGTAGAAACTTCTTCCCTCTTACTATTGATTATCAGGCAGATTAAACATTTAGAGGGGAAAAAATAATACACCTTTACCCGCACCACTTTAGGAGACATGGCCACTTGGAATCTATGTAAGACTGCGACGTAACGGTATACATCCTTGGTAGACTTGATATGCTACGAGTCAAAAGCGTAGTCTAATAAAGCAGAGGTCATCGACTTTTATAATTGTAAGATTTCGCTATAGTTTTACAATCTTCTAGCTACCCCTCAACGGGCTTCAACTCGCAACAAAACCCCCTTCCCCAGAAAGATAAAGAATGCAGCGTGCAGGGGGTAAATAGGTCCAAAATCAAACCTCGCACTTGACATGTTGCGCAAATATTTGATTTCACAGGGTACTTTGCGCGCAAAGAGGGTGTAATTGAACGTATATCACTTCCCATCATCGCATAGAACCTACGTGCCTACCTACCTAATAATATATGCACTACAAAAAACCCCCCTGCCCCCCCCAAAAAAAACAAAAACAAAACAAAACAAAACAAAACAATGGGACTAATCCAATAGCAACGCCCTCGATACACCCAGTCAGGACAGGAACTGGAAACAAGTCATGCACACATCTAAGAAAGGGTATCCAGCTAACGCCACACCCGGATATGTCGTGTCCCAAGTACCACTATACCAACCCAAGAACCAACCGAACCAGCAACTTTTCAACCACTTTTATTTTTTATGCAGAGACAGATACCTGTGCCGGGCTCTGGATGATTGCCTCGGCGGGCACAGCAGCTTCTGCTTGAGCTGTCGTCTCGGTCGTCTGACCTTCAGTCGCCAGCTCGCCGCTGGCAGCTGTCTCGGCCCATTGTCCCCAGAGGCCTCGCTTGGCACGAATGCGAAGAGGGCCACCGAGCTCGTTTCCAGGTTGTTCCACTTTGATTGCGTCCTTGGTAGCTAGGACAAGAACTTCAAAGAACATCTTGGTCGCGTCTGCTCGCGAAGTCCGCGTTTCAGGCAACATGTCTTGGAAGACGATGCTGTTCTGTTGGCGCACCGACTCGCTGTCTTCGGCTTCAGGCCCGAACCGCTCACGCAGCAGGTGTACGGCGTGCTTGGTGCCCAACGATACTGGACCGCTCTCCGCAGGGTGGATCAGAGGGGCAGTTGTATCGTCAAAGTTGTCTGGAATTGGCGAAGATGCTTCTTCTTCCTCAATATTTGGAATGTGCTCTTCTTCCAGTCGGGCAATTTCATCAGGTTCACCTAGCCCGGTAGTGTCTCCACCAATTCCGCCAATCCCACCCATGTCTCCCAGTGTGGGATCATCTTGCTCAAACTCTAGCTGAGGAGTCTTTTCGGCACCAGCAGCCGCCTCATCTTCTTCAGAACCTAGATCAGCAACCCCGCTGTCTCGCTTTCGCTTTTGACCCGGACGAGAAACGACTTCTAGTGAAAGGATACCCCTGAGTTCGGGAGCCCAGCCCTGGCTGCGTCCATCACCAAGAATGCTGGATACAAAGCCACCCGATCGTTGCATATTCATTAGGGCCATGAGAAGGGGATCGCGTGGCAAAAATGAAGGGGCCTTGAGAATCTTGTCGCGGTTTTGTTGCTGTTCCCTGAGCATGGCAGTAGAAATCATAGTTTCGGCATCTTGACCAATAACTCTCCTGCGCTTGGCTCTGGCTTGATGAACCGATTCTTCTTCCTCTGGCTCCTGTTCGGGCTCAAACACGGTTTCATTTTGCTCGACTTCTTGCTCTAGTCTTGTGACTTCCTCATCAGCGAGCTCGCTGAGGGGTGATTCTTCGCGAGCGGGCCGCACGGGGAGGTCACTGATGAGTGGGGGTGCGCCTTGCATGTCAACGTCAGTCGGCTCTTCCATTGCAATGTCCATGTCGTCATCTATGTTCAGCTCGGGGGCTCGAGGCACTTCGGTCAGATCTTCGCCTAAATCAAGCCTAAGATCTTCGTCAATCAAATCCTTGACACTCGAAGCAAATTCCTCTGATGCGCGTCGTTGAAGAGGTTCGTTACGTCCCATTTCAATGCTAGTTCCTTCGTCGAATCCTAGGGGAGGGTCCAGGTCGTCTCCAAGATCCAGGCCCAGGTCGTCTTCCTCCAAATTCAAAGCATCGGCGCGCGGCTGTTCGATGCTGGCCGACAGAAGTTGGCTGCTGCCCCAATCGGGCGCAGCCATGTTTCCATAGTCCAAATCCCCTCCAACGGCCTGAGACAAGAGCAGAGAGGGATCGGGCATGGGTGCCAATAGGTCGAGATCGGTGATCATGTCTGGCAATGTTAAGCTGGTGGGATTTGCAACATGGGTCTGGGCAGGCAAGTCGATATTTCCCGGACGGAAAGCCTGTAGTTGGATTAGTGGCTGGCCATATGTGAAGACGCAGAGCCGCGTACCATCTTGATCTTCCACAACGCGTCGTTGCAGTCATCGTGCAGGTAGTGCGCCTTTCTGTGGTAGATGCGTACTACGCCAAGAAGCAGTTGGCCATTGAGACGCAATGCAAGAGGGCCGCCAGCAGCCCCCTCGGGTCGGATAATGACTTCGATATCTTCATCGATCTTGTCCTGCAGGACCTGGGCTTTGGTGAGTTTTTTGTGCTGATTGGCGGCCAGCCAGACGCGGGCAAGCTGGCCAGACTTGTACAAGAGATCCTCGGGAAGAAACATGTCGGCGGTCGGTGGTCGGTGGTTGAGGGATGGGGCGCGTGGGATGTTGGTGTTGTTGTTGTTGTTGTTGTTGTTGTTGTTGTTGTTGTTGCTGCTGTTGTTTATTATTACGGGCGCGTCGGCGGCGAAAAAGGATGCGCAGGCAAAAGTCGCGCGCCGCCGGGTTCAAGAATGGTAGTGGAGCAAGCGCGCGACGGGATCAATGACAGGCAAAGACAAGAACAAGTCGCGACGATGGTGTTGAGGGGAGCGCGCGCCGTGCAAACAGGTACAGGACAGGGCAGGGCTTGACGAGGCTGGTTGAGGCTGGGAAGATGGCCGCTTAGTCAGCCACCACCTTGCATGATGCCACTGCGCTCACTCCATCGACTTATATAAGTTATTAGTACTAACTAACTAGTATTAATTGCTCCGTACTATGTATATTCCGTACATTAGAAGGCCCAAGGCCAGGGTAATTCGCCTACAAAACTATTGTCCAGACTCCTAATCGACAGCATCCCAAGCAGAGGACGCCTTCAATACCGCAGAGGCAGCATTTTGGCAATGTCCAAGACTGCAACACTGTGACAAAAGTCTCTGCTAATGATGCATCTTGGATACATAGCTAAATGACATGACTCGTCCATGTTACATAGAAAAAAGCGCGCCATCACTTGATCATGCAGTGCCCATGTCTGTATGTACCTTGACTACTATGTATTGAGAGACGTATCATCTGGCGCTATTACGAGACGTCACCACTGGAGTCCAATGGAGTTGCTTGCAGACAGGACAGGAACAAGATATGGAGTGAAACCACAAAGTGAAACCACAAAGTAGCCGTATTCATGGTAAACTGTTACGCAAAACAACATAGCCACGGTGGGTGAAACCTATGGCCCGGATGCTGGAGGTCGCTAAGTACCTAGTAACTACTACATGCCTGGTAGTTAGTCAACTAGTAAGCCCCTGCTTGACGTTTTACTGTCTATGTAGTATTTACTATTCACATTCACACACCTGCGACTGTTCTTTTTGGGGGGTTTATTTCGTTTCTTGCCTTCTCTTGTTCTATTACGCCCAGCATCCATGCCGTGATTGATTCTTGATTCTTGATTTTTCGCTCCTTCCTTTCTCCTCCTTGGAGAGACCCTTACTGTCGTCGACCATACAGGCCACGTTCGAGCGCGGCGCAACAAAAGCCCTCTGGCCATGCCAACATGTCAAGAGCCGACACGCCCTCGTTACCGCTGTACCATGCCTCCGCTGGCCCTGGCCCTCCAAAGTCGTCGTCGTCGTCGTCGTCGCGCGCTGCCTCGCCTTTGCTGCAACCCCCAACGTCAGGTCCAGGCCCACAGAGCAGCTCGCCCCCGTCGTCCATAACTTCAGCATATTCGCTCCTGTCGTCCCACGAAACCGCGCACAAGCTGCACACCTCAGTATCCCATGGTCTGTCCGCCTCTGATGCAACGGCGCGCATACATCTTCACGGCCGCAATGAGCTTCCACATGAAGAGTCGGAGCCGCTGTGGCTGCGCTTCGTCAAGCAATTCAAAGAGACTTTGATATTACTGCTCCTGGGTTCTGCCGCAGTCTCGGTCATCATTGGGAACCTCGATGACGCTGTTAGCATTACGGTGGCAGTCACGATTGTGGTCACAGTAGGCTTCGTGCAGGAGTATCGATCAGAAAAATCGCTCGAGGCCTTGAACCAATTAGTCCCCCACTCAGCACACATCATTCGCGCTGGCACAGCACATGCACCGAATAATAAGCACGTGCCAAACGGTGTGGCCACGGAAGGCATTGAACTGGATGACCTCAAGGACACGCCAGCTGCGCTTGAAGCTGCGGAGAGGAAATCCACCACAATATCCGCGACATTGCTAGTCCCTGGCGATTTGGTCTTGTTCCACACAGGCGACCGTATACCGGCTGATATCCGAATCACGCATGCGGCAGATCTCACCATTGACGAGTCGAATCTCACAGGAGAGAACGAGCCTGTGCCCAAATCGCCAGACACAATCACGCCCCCACCCAACCTGCCACGCCCGAGCTCGCCTTTCTACGCCTCCGAGGCTGCAGGAACGGTTGGCGCAGATATACGGCTCAATGACCAGAAAAACATTGCCTTCATGGGCACATTGGTACGCTCAGGATACGGGCAAGGCATCGTTATTGGCACGGGCGGCAAAACAGAATTTGGTGCCATCTCAGCATCGCTACAGGAAATCGAGAGTCCGCGGACCCCTTTACAATTATCCATGGATCAACTTGGAAAAGACTTGAGTTACATGTCATTCGTGGTCATTGCTTTCATTGGACTGGTGGGCCTCTGGAGGGGTTGGAAGTTGCTCGAGGTCTTTCAGATTGGTGTCTCACTTGCAGTTGCTGCTATTCCAGAAGGCCTTCCGATCATTGTGACGGTCACTCTTGCTTTGGGTGTGCTCAGAATGTCAAAGCGAGATGCCATCGTCCGGCGACTGCCAAGTGTTGAGACTCTCGCAACCGTCAACGTTGTCTGCACCGATAAAACTGGTAAGCCATATATTACATTGAGGAAAGAGATTTATGACTGATGCCCGGTTAGGCACTCTGACTACGAACCACATGACAGTGACCAAGCTTTGGCATTTTGACGAGCCTGCCCCTGTGCAAGTGAAGAAGGAAATTGACTCGACAGATCTAGACTCTCCAACTCGGAACATTCTACGAATTGGAAATATTGTCAACAATGCCCGGCTTTTAAGCGATCAAGCAGCCTCTGCATCAACTGCCGCTGTTTTGTCTTCGACTCTAGGGGATGACAACTCCATGGCCAAGAGTCGATGGGTTGGCCAGCCGACAGATGTTGCTCTTCTCGACCTCTTGGATCAATTCGGTGAAGACGATGTAAGAGAGAGACTCGGCGAACGCAAATTTGAGACTCCTTTCAGTTCAGAACGGAAATGGATGGGTGTTGTAATCAGTGGCAGCTCAGGCGTCGGTCTTGCTCCCGGGCCAGACGTTGCTTACATCAAGGGCGCTTTGGAGAGAGTCCTCGATCGCTGCGACACCTATGTCACTTCACAGGGACGTGAGGTTGTGTTAGATCAAGCACGTAAAGAAGTAGCTCTAAAAGCTGCAGAATCAATGGCGCAGGAAGGCTTACGAGTGCTCGGTTTCGCGAGCGGCTCGTCAAAGGGTCGTGCCAAGAGCGCAAGCGGTACCTCATCACCTGCTCAACCGAAATCTGGACTTGGAGAGGATGAGCAGTATCGTGGGCTGGTATTTGCTGGGTTGGTTGGCATGAACGATCCTCCACGTAAAGGTGTAGAGAAGGCTATTCGACGCCTGATGGCTGGCAAAGTGAAGGTGATCATGATCACAGGTGATGCAGAAACCACAGCAGTTGCCATTGGAAAGAGTCTTGGAATGCCAATCATTGCCAATTCAGCTCTTGGGAAGTCGGTTATCCGAGGAGACGAACTGGACCAGATGAGTGAAGAAGAACTAGCACAAGCTATTGCAACTACGTCCATCTTCGCACGTACCAGCCCGGACCACAAGATGAAAATTATCCGAGCCCTTCAGTCGAGAGGAGATGTAGTTGCAATGACGGGTGATGGTGTCAACGATGCGCCAGCCTTGAAGAAAGCAGACATTGGCATTTCAATGGGCAAGCTGGGTACCGATGTTGCCAAAGAGGCAGCGGATATGATCTTGACGGACGATAACTTCGCTACCATCCTGAACGCGATTGAAGAGGGCAAGGGCATATTTTACAACATCCAAAACTTCCTCACCTTCCAGCTTAGCACGAGCGCAGCAGCTCTGAGTCTGGTCCTTTTCAGCACCTTTTTGGGGTTCCAGAATCCTCTCAACGCCATGCAAATTCTGTGGATCAGTAAGTTCTCATTACAGTTGTGTTCTTTGCCTTGACTAACGAAGATCTCAGACATCCTCATGGACGGCCCACCTGCCCAATCCCTCGGCGTTGAACCAGTCGATCCTGCCGTCATGGCCCTGCCGCCCCGCAGTCGACATGCCCGAGTTCTCACTCGTCCTCTGATTCAACGCGTCCTTCAATCTGCGACTATCATTATGCTCGGAACGTTGATGACGTATTATCGCGAAATGTCGGACGATAACGAAGTCACCGCGCGAGACACGACGATGACCTTTACCTGTTTCGTACTCTTCGACATGTTCAACGCTTTGACATGCCGCTCCAACTCCAAATCTGTTTTGAATGGCGAAATTGGCGTATTTGACAATAAGATGTTTAATTATGCCGTGGCGGGTTCTTTGCTGGGACAGTTGATGGTGATTTACTTTCCCCCGCTACAAAGAGTGTTCCAGACCGAGGCTCTGGGGTTGATGGATCTTGCACATTTATGTGCGGTTGCGAGTTGTGTGTTTTGGGCAGACGAAGGAAGGAAATGGCTGGTTAGGTACAAGCGGGGGCAAGGTTTAAGCCGTGGATACAGTACCGTTGTATGATATTTGTATAGCGAGCATGGTAATAACCCTATAGAAGAAGAAAGACTCTCAGCAACGAGAAGTTGGAAACAACCAAAATCGAACAATTGATCTTCATGTGCGTGGCCAAGAAAAAGACCACAACACCGCCTTTGTTCCCAACTTTATCATCAACGTTGGTTGATTATATTAACACCCAACCATGCTCAATATCACATGTACGCATGCAAACCAAGACCAAGACCTCACACCAAGTCCACATGACGCACCACCCAACCACCCGTCTAGTTCCACTTGGCACAACCCGCACAAACCGCTCAACCCCCACACGTGACCCATCCGCACAAGTCCCTCACAAGTCCACCCCCAGATCAGCAGTCCCACGCTCAAAACAGGTTTCTTACCCGTTCCCTTCCAACGACTCACATCCCGCAAACGCCAACACTGCATGTCCAGACTGTGCCAACACCCTTATTATTAGCTACCCCACCACACGCTACTGAATACTTTTAAGCCAGCAAACTTCCTAGTGCAACTAATGTAACATGATTAGTGGAGCAAGGTCACAGGGCAGACGTGTCGTGTGTGTTGTTGATAATACCGTAGTTCATCCGCACAAGTCGCGCAATGTGTGTATATATAAATGGGTTTGGCTTTTCGTTCTTGTTGTTGTCTGGATTTCATCAATCAATCAATCTACTCTTTTTTTTCTTCTCTCCTTCTTTCAAAAACAGATAACTACCGATAGTTGTATAACTACCTACTACGACGTCAATCGAAATGGCTTGTGGATGTCAGGAAAGCAATAGCGCTTGCTCTTGCGGCTCCAACTGTGGGTGTGGATCGGCGTGCGCTTGTAGTAACTGCCCGGTGGGTTTTTTTTTGGACTTGGGATACCTAACCCAGGTACCTGCCTACTGGATTTGATTTGGTCTGACGGTTGGGATAGCACAAATAAATTCGCAGAGTGTCGTGCTGCGAGCATGGTTCAGAGTTGACGAAAGGGTGGGTTGACTTCTTAGTAACATGACTAGTGCTGACTTGGAGTAGAGAATGACATAACAATTTTGGCATCATCAGTTGGAAGTGGCGGGCAGTTGAGGTGACCGTGAGATGGTGCACAGTTAGATATTGAGTGAAGGTGGATGATACCAAATTGATTCTTTTTGACTCAGACTTGACTTGCCTCTTGCTGTGATAACTACCGGCAAATCTCGGGCATGAGCCATTCTTGAAATAATCAATACACATTACCGGCCAGAATTTTCGTGGGTATAACTCCAGCCACTCCATTGTGTACGTTGAACTCCATCAGAAGCACCCCACGAATCTTGCTAACCTATCCACGCGCCGTCGAGCGAATGAAAGCAACCGCGGCTTCGGCTTCTTAACCACAACACACTGTGGCATTCTCCTGCATCCGATCCTGTCCGCTTTGGCTTACGTGGAAATCCTCCCATCCAAAAGCAAAGTATCCAATGTAGCATCCAATGAAGATGCAAATAATGACGTAGCCATTGTAATACATTGCTAGCAGCATGATAAAGTAGGCAACTGCGAACTGAAGCATATGCAGTAAAGAACGAACAGCTTGCTGTAGGACACTGGGTCGAAAGCGCTGTGCGAAACGGCCAGTTGGTGTTGGTGTAGCGGACGTTTCAGGCACCTTGCCGTTGTTGCTGCTAGTAGACGAAGAAGCGACGGGTCCATCTGCAGGAGCAAGAGTCTTGGTGTACTGGGCGACGATGTAGCGGTCATACTCCTTACCGGCGCGACGAAGAGCTTCGAGTACGACAACAAGAAGGATCACGCCGATACAGGTTCCAGCAAAGGCACCTGAAGAACGAACACGCCATGATTTAGCGATGAAGCAGGAATCGACAGTATACCAATTCCACAACATCTGTGCCGAGTTAGAGTGCAAAGGTGTCTTGGATCGAAGTTGCCTGTTGCTCACGCTAATCTTGCATCCTCCTCCCATGCTCATACCACCCATACTGCCACCCATCTTGCCGGTTGAGGAGGGCATGGCCATCATTGTTTCAGTTGGGCCCATACCCATGCCGCTCATGGCCATTGACGTAGAGGTAGCCCTACCAGGCATCGACATACCATCCATAGCTGGCGATAGTTGTTGAACGATTGTAAGTTGAGGTTGAACCGTGAACGGGCGACAAAGAGTAGAGTACCAGAGCAAGGAAATAATAGTAGGTAAATACTTTTTCTACGATAATGCCAGCGTGAAGTGAGAAAGTTTTGAGCAAGTTTTCTCGATCAGGAAAGCGGTGAGGTAAGCAAATATTATCAACAGTGACAATAAGGGCAGGCGCAACCCACAAGACCCAAATCTCTGTGTATTTAACCAAAACAAAGCTCAACACGCGTCCCGTCCTACCTTGTGAATTCCACCATGAACCTACCACTCCCTCAGCCCAGTCCAACAACCCGATCAAAACACTTTTCGTACCACCTCGCATTGTACAAAGTATCGCAAGCTTTACCCTAAACCGCCCCCAGCCACCCATCCACTCTCACCATGCCTTATACAAACGCCGACGAGTATAGCAATTCCAACTCACTCGCTGGAAACACGTCACGACTAGGCTTTCTCTCCCGCAGCCCACTTTCCTACATCGGTGCTAGGGCGAGAGGTCTTTTGCGCACGTTCTACGCCCCGTGGTATTCTGATCTGACCATTTGCGCGCGAGAGCAAGTTTTTATTTCGAAAAAATCCATAAAGCTTCACCAGAATATCAACGAATCGGGAATGTTGTTGCGAAAAAAAAGATAATACGGGAGTGGAAGAGGACAGGGATTACGCAATGGGTCGTGCATGTGTATTGTTGTGCTAATTCGAAAACTAGGTTGGATGGAACGTGATCATATCTATTAGTGTTTGTATTGCGAGAATCTTGAAGAGCGCTGATTTGTATGGTTCCAGGGATGCGGGCTTCCGTCAATTTGTTTTGACAGCTGTCATGCACAACGCGAGAGGGGTGGAGAAGATATCAAGTTGAGAAATATCGGTGTACGCATGTTGTGACTGACATCACTGTAGATCCTTACGAATTATTGTAGTCTCAATATCTGTCTTCAATTCCGCATATGAATGCTTTGGAGGGTTACAAAAAGGATACTTCTCCCAAGAGTGAATGTTAGTTTGATAAAACTAGCCCTTAGCCACTATGTCATTTGGTTATCAAATACCAACATGCAAAACCCTACCAGCTGTCCTCTATCCATTTGCCATGCCTCATAAGGGGAGAGAAATACGGCAAAGATCTCAAGAGTCAATAGCAACTAGGCTGAATCAAGATGGCGAGCCAACATCTCTTCTTGCGAGAACACAAAAAAAGTTTTGAATTTGGAGTCATTATGCATAATCAGTCATTCTCAGCTGAGCAACTACACGTAAAAATACAGTGGCATTAGGCAACATACTCGAATTCCCTTTGATATATCGGACTACTAAAACTACATGGTGGTCTCTAGTAATAGCATTCAAGACAGAATTTGACATTCCAATCCAAACACGGCTAGGAATCACAACTACGCGTTTCTCCAATACTGAGCCACCAACTATGTGCTAATTTTTCTCTTAATAGCTAGAGGCGTAACAGCTCGTCCCATTGTTACTGTGATCTTCGATCCATTCGGCAATGGTCTTTTGTTGCATGTATACAATTTCCATTGCCTCATCTGTATCATACAAGTCATACCAGCCTGGACTCTCGTGCGGAGGATCGCCTGCCCAGACCATGCCGAATTCATTTTCGCGCTGCGTCTCCGGACGATAAATGCCACCATAGGCCCAAGGCGAGGTACCAATATATGGTCCACCCTTTCGAAAATCATCCATGACTGCGCCAATGATGGTCTGTCCGGATATTAGTTTGCTGTGCAAACCGTACAGCGATAAAAAAAAAAGACGCAAAAACATACTTTGAAGTAGGCGTTTTTGTTCGACGTGGAAGCACTACTAAGATATGGGTACTCCATGTTCTTATTCTCCCAATTGTCTCTAGCCATACCGAATTCCTCGAGGAAGATGGGCTTTCCAATTGCGGTACTCCACTTACTGGTGTTTGCAATAAAGTTTTTTGCAAATGTCTGGGCACCTTTGAGATTAGCTGCGCTGGGATTATACATGTCATAGTAACCCCAATTCTGGACCCAGCAATGCGTTGTTGCGTAATCAACATTTGCAAACTTGTGGACTTGCTTGAAGTAGTATTCGCCCTGTTTACTCTCAAACCCGACGTTGATGAGTTGTTTCGGCGACATGGTGCGAATGTAGGACGAGATGCGTTCGACCCACGAGACAAGCAAGTCATCGAGCGTCGAACCGCTTTTGATATATGCGACCTGAGGTTCGTTCGCCAGCTGCCATGTCATTATGGACGGATCTTCTGTGTATAGTCGCCCATTTACAGTGTTTCGACGCGTCATCACAGTCTTGATATGGTCTTTGTACCATTGTTCAGCTTGATCATTGTTGTAGATGAGATTGGCAAAGTTGGTAAAGTCGGTATATGGCGCAGCATCCACTCCTATCTTGGTATAACTGCCCCATCCTGTACCTGGAGTTGCGCGTTGCGGCGGCGCAGACAAGTTCCAGGACGACGGATATGGTATCGCTTTGTTGGTTGCCCATGAAACGTACTGGGCAAATCCACCCGACCACTGCCATTCATTGTTCAGCGTCATGGTAGCTCGCATGCCTCGCTTCGACATTTCATCAAGGCAGATGTCTAGGCCTTTGAAAATGTCTTCATTGTATTTTCCTGGTGCTTCCATAAGTGGAGGATTCATCCTGAACGGCTGAGGAGTTGGAGCGCCTTCAGATCCTGCCATGATACGGAGATGATTGATACCCTTGGCAGCCATTTGGTCAAGCTCCGTGATAAGACGCGAATAATTGCCCCCGGTAGAGGCGTCTGCTGCAAGGTTCATGCACGCCCAGTAGTTCATACCTAAGCTGTGGGTCAGCTCCCCAACGTCATTTTGAATGCGTAGGAAGTTCCTTACCCGTAATATAGTGCAAGCCCTTGGAATCGTATAATCTCAGGCCCTTGACTTTGACAAAGTCGTTTGGTTCGATGCCATGACTGTGGCTTTCTCCATGAGCTGAAGCTATTTTCAAAGCTATCGAAGCAAGGGTCAATTGCAAAGCTCTCATTGCGGTGACTAGTTACTACCTAGTTAAAGATATCAGATGTGGAGAGGCAGGAGTTAGTTATACAAGAAAGCACATAGCCATAGAGCGCTCGAGGGACGAGGTCACCAAGGTTGTGGTGTTGGTTGTCATCATTCCGGACTGCGAAGCATAATTAATATTAATTAATACTTGATGGGGTCGATTGAATCTGGCAAGTGCAATCAAACAGTGTGGGGTAGCAACGATCTTATGCTAAACGAGTACATAGTAGGTAGTACATCCTTGGAAGATCTACACAGGAATACACCACAAACAGTGTTCGTAGCCTGGCACCCTGGCAATCGTATATTGCTGCAGGTTAGTTGATGATAGCTCATGACCTCTTCAATGCCACGGAGTACAGGGACAGCATCTTGAATAATGGCGGCTAGGGGGCTTGACTGTGAATGCCACCATCTTTGATTGTGTCGACTCTTTGATTTATTTTTCAGTCGAGTCCCACGTACTCCAAAACACTCGTAGTACAGAGTTTCCCCACGTCTTTGTTTCCTTGTAATAATAGTACAGCCGAGATCAGCAGTACTTTTTTTACAAGCTACCTTCCTGTTTCTTCAATCGCTCGAATAGTTGCACGAACGCAGATGGCTCTTGAGCACCTCCAACCTCGAAACGACCGTTGATAGTAAAATTTGGCACGCCACTAATGTTCTGCTCACGCGCGTCTTGAACCTCCCGGTCAACCTCTGGTCCTCCTTTGCCGCTCTCTAACCATTCTCGAGCTTCCTTTTCATCAAGCCCAGCTTTCACGCCTGCCTCCACGAGGATGTTCTGGGAGGTAATGTCCTTTTCGTTCTCGAAATACGCCGCGAAGAGTTCTTCAATGACGCGCGTCTGCATCTTCGGGCCTTTTGTCTTTCCAAGTTGAATGAGCCGATGAGAATCGCGAGTATTTCCAGTTCGACCGCCGAACTTGAAGTGAATTCCTTCAGCTTGGCCTATTTCTGAGAGGCGCTGCTGCATCATGGCAGTGCGCTCTTTGCCAAACTTTGATTCATATCTCTCTTGCTTGTCAATGCTCTTCGGAGCGCTCGGGTCCAAGTAAAAAGGAAACCAGTTTATTGCAAAACTGTCTGTAGAATCAGGATTCTTCTCCTTGTAGGCTGCAATACCTTTCTCGAGGCGCTTTTTGCCTACATAGCACCACGCTGAGCCATCCATGGATGTTAGCATAGCTTGTTGTCATCAACCAGTGCATTACTTACGACATACGGTGTCAGACACGACGTTGATCTCGAAAGCAGTCATTTTGCGCAGGGTTGATCTGAACGCCACGGTGGATTTATTTCTAGTTGTTTCCCAAGTATTCACAATTTGGTATCGTAAAATCTACTTCTTTTATGCTCTACCGCTGCTGATTAATGAAAGAGCCGGGAAGATGCGAGAACAGAACCAAACCCCACTCTAAAATACCGAGGCCGACCAAGCTGAGACGAATCACAATCGATACTATACAACCTTGATCACAGAGGGTGGGTTCCGGCCTGACGACCATGGATGACTTACGCGGTGTATTTCCGTTAGGTACGCATAAGATCACGTGCACTCAACCACCAATTCCGCGACCTCGGGATGACCTCGGGATGACCTCGGGATGACCTCGGGACTAAGATTGTAACCTTTCATCATTGCATTAGGAGTCAGGTCAGGACGCGAGAGAAATGCTCAGCTTTGGTCACATTTACCATCAAGCTTTATAGCCTGCCCTCAACTTTGAACATCCGATCTCTTTCCGGTACCCCAACTCCTTGCTCTCTTCATCCCAACATCGGCAACTTTAAACAAATGTACATGATGATCCTGTTTAGAGAGGTCTAGTCCTAATCCTTCGCTGACCTTGTGTACAGTTATGTGCTTTGGCAGTTACTGTGTGGCCATTTTTAACAGATGCAAGTAAATCTAGATAGAATTGTCCCTTAATGGAATGGTTGCAACTAATTTAGATATCTGATAGTTAACGAACTTACTGCATTATTTAAAGTGCTGCCGACTAGAGATCTCACAGCACAGAATCTAGTATAGTCTGATAGAAAAATCTGCTCAGGCGGAGAGGTTTAGCCGTTCCAAGCCAATTTCACCTGTAATCATCAATGATTTCATACTGAAGAGAAGGCCTGGAAATGGACCCCCCCTCTGGACCCCCTCCTCAAGGATTAGAATAAAGCTGGAGTCTTTAGCACACCCCGATTGTCTCGGTTGAATTTACTTAGCGATCCGAGAACACCCTCTTAAGAGATGAAGCCTATAGCAACGCCACTCAAACGCCACCTCAAGTCTTTCTTTGGCAGGCGAGACCCCAGGCACCCCAAGCATGATGCCCTGTATAATGAGCAGGACGGAAACGAAGTTATCGCGAGTGTGGAGAGCAGCGGCATTCATGCCACGAAGAAGAAACTGACTCTCTTTCGGAAGGCCGAAGATATCCGATTCGAAAGGTCAAGAGCGCCATCCCCTGAGTCGATGAGAGTTGGGTGCTCCGAAGAGATCCCTACCAGCAATGAACCAACTCAAACCACTCCTCCATAACCGAGAGAACTAGCTCCGCATGCCTGTTTCCGTTGGGTGAATTGCGAAGAACCAGGAGAAAATTCCGCACATGCTGATCTGACGTCACAGTGCACACCACCCGCACGTGGCGCTACCATCTACCATCCTCTACAATGCGTTTGACCCGCACCATTTCATCTGCTGCGGGAAAATCGTTGCCAAAACCCACGTCGTTGCTTGCTCCTGGGCACATTCTCTCCGGAGCACGTTGGAACTACCGCATCAAGGAGGGCGTTGAAGGAGATAACACGCAGATATCTGCTGACTTCAAAGCTGAAATCATTCAACATGAAAATTCGCTTGGTTCCCAATCCGAGACGCCTTAGTTCATCATCAACATCGCTCCAGAACGAGTAAGTTGAACCAAGTTTATCCCTATTGTACAGCAGCTGTTGGATATCCACCGGAATCACCTCAGGGCAGTTCAAAATGTCGCTAATATTTAGAACGATACCGCTGTCAAATAAAAGGTCTTCTGTGCCCTGACCAGCCTTATGAGGCTGAAGACAGCTGAAAGAAAGGTCCTTGGTGTAGGTTATGTCGCCTGAAATGTCGCCCGAGACAAGAGCCGCATACAACAGCTTTGATTGGTCCTTATGTTCTAGATGCAAGGCATCGAGTCGTGTTCTGATTAGAAATGGTTTCGCTGAGAAGTCGCGCACAATTTCATCAATCCACTTGTAATCAACGAAGATAGTGTCCGACAACATCCTATGGCATTCCCGATTTGATAATTTGGTTGAATCGCGCCTATGTTCATTCTCGGTCTCCCGCTGAAAGGCCAGACGAGTGTTTTCCGGCATTGTCCAAGACATGATTTGACCATAGCTTTCATGCGAGGAGAGCATCGAGAATATAAGAGAACGTCAAGACCCAAATTTGGGCCCGGGAGATGTCCCATTTTTGGTCCCTCCTTGGGGTCCAGAATCGAGATCAAGATTCCACTTCTTAAGCAAGCTACCCACCCCGATCTCCTCGAAAGGAGTGCGAACATAGAGACACAAAAGCGGATTGTTCAGCTTCAAGAATCAGGTCTGCAGACAAGTTTGAAAGCAGTAACTAACTTGTTGCTACGTGTTTGGGGTTCCATGTGGTAAATGGTCACAATGTTATTCACAGGATATGTATGTAAGCTACTGATAGATACAACCCACCAGGCGAGAGTGCAATTATACATCGATGAATGTGGTGTCGATAGGGGACCAGCTTTAGGACCTGCTAGAATGCTTGTCCGAAGAAGGGCTAGCCCCCTGTAACTTAGCGGAAAGAAATCCTGAATTTCTCGACGCAGCGACGTAGGAGCATATCTCGCCTGAGAGCTCTATCATTGATCCTGCTTTAGCTAACTTGATGATATTTCCTTGTTGTTCTCATGGTCACATAGCGTCATCGCCCCATACTGCTCACAAAGGCCGGACATTGAGGCCGTAGAGCTTGACGTGTTCGTCCCAGGGTGAGTACGAGTGAGGAATTCTGTAAAAGATTCACTCTTCTTCCTAGTCAGTACGCAATCCTCTACATCATACTCCATCTGCATTTCATAGAGCCGTTTGTTTAATGCGATGTGTGTGAGAAGATTTCTCAAATGCAGTTCTTTATATAGCTTTTCGTCAACAAGGTCTTGAAGATATAGCATCTCGAATAAGTACATTACTGTAGCAGCTTCAGGTATTTACTCTAGATTTCTAGCAAGAGTATGCATTCAAACACCTTTATAACAAGAGGGGCCAAATGCGGGACCTTCAGGGTACCAGAACCAGGCCTTCGTCAGAAGCCGCACTAGAGGAGCATAATCAGTAATCGCTGCGCCATAGAGCGCTAGTCAGATCTGTGTCTCCAAATCAATTCATCACCTAACTTAGTGACGACTGCCATGTCATCTCCTAATTCCCTCCAAGTCCTTTGTTGGCTTCTTGACAAGGAACCATGCTGTAGATACCAATTTAGCGAGAGCTGCAATGAAAAAGGCAACCCCTACGTTGACCCTTTTGGTAATGTATGCTCCAACAAAGCTCCTAAGGAATAAACTAAATAAAGAAGCAAACTAATAATCTCAAGGGCTGTTAGAGGTCTTGTGTAACCTTGTGTCTGCTAGAGGGTTAATATAAGTTAATATTAATATTAATATAAACTTAGGTCTAGAGAATCCTTAGGTTATAACAAATTCTCACCTGCAGCAGCAGGCCGCGACATCTATTAGTAATACTAAAGAAGATCTAGAGAATGCACAAGCTCAGTCTACTAATCCCCAGTCAAGGCCAAAAGAGGAAACAGATCAAAAACCATGGGAGCGAAGCTGCACAGACTCAGTCAAAGCTAGAACAAGAAGAGATAGTTATATATTAAAGGAGTAATTCGCCAGACCATACGGAAAATATCACTAATGCTAAGCGAGGGTATCATTGGTCTTGATCTGGTTGAAATCAACATCTAATTACATGGAGACACTATCTAAATTTGTCAGAGCACTTGAAACGCTGCAGAGCACTAAGCAAATTGACTTAGCTTAGCTATAATTTCTAAAACATTACAAGAACTGGTTACGGATAACTACGCATTACTCTCCGCCAGCAAGCCTTCTTCTCTCTCCTAACTCATCGCCGCGCTCAGCAGGTAAAGGAGCTACCGAGAGCAGCGCTGCTTTTGACAGCCAAGCCTTGATTCACCATTGCCCCAGTGCTTTCAGCCCATCATTCTCGCTTGAAATATGCCCCAATCTACCGCTTCTTTTTCGCCGATTGGGGTGCTGCAGATGAGTCTGGTGTCAGTTGTTGCAAACCTGGGTTTTTGGGATCTTCGTCTGATAGGCTTTGGTCGTCAAATTGCTGTGAAAGACCAGAAGATTTTGCAGATAGCGCATCAGATCTCTGTAGAGACTCCAGCGCGGGATCCGGTATCCAGTCATCAATTGCTGCCCGGATGGTTTCCAGGAGCTTCAGGCCTTCATCCAGGGCATTGAGGTAGAATTGGCGACATTTCCACCTGTCCCTACCCTTGCGAGTTCTGAAGTCAAACGCCTCGATCTCTTCTCGCCAACACGTTGTGTTTTGACCAACAATTATTACTTGGTGACCATAGAGTCTGACTGTCCGGTGATCATGAGATATTGAGTAAGTCAAAATTTTCCCATGAAGATCTTGTTCTTTCCCAAGGAGTCTGAAGAGTGCAGCCAGACCCTGTAAAGCAACAGTGTGGCTATGAGCATTCTGCCGATCTGCAATATCAAGTCCAATGTTTCCCCGTTTTACTTCCCGCGTTATGAATGGGAAAAGCATGTAGTATGTGGCTCTGAAATGGGACTTGGCGTCTAGATCGCCAAGCCAAGGTTGAAGCTTCTCAAGTTGTTTCACTGAAAGTGCAGATACCTTGAACCCCACAGCTGAGTCTGGTTGAGGACGGGTTTGAGTGATTTTCTTGCAGTTATTCCATCCTTCGTCAACGCTTTGGATGAAAGGTTCGTACTTTGTATCGTGAATAGCCATAACTTGAACATTTGGAAACATTAGTTCTGAAATGATTTCGTTGATCATGGCCTCATTGCGATCTTGAATCAAGTTCATAGTTGCCTCGAAATGGTTGTTGTCAAACAGAGATTGCTTAGGTATTGGGTGCTCATTCTCAAGAAGTGTCTGACAAAGGTTTTCATTAAACTCCTTAACTTCTTCAGATACCTCGCCTGGATATGCTTTCATAAAACTTCCATTCATCTCAAGGTTTGTGGCATATCGCGTATCCTGGTATCCCTGATCGCTGGGCGAGTTGGATGTAACGCTAGATGAGGATCGCTTTCGTTGGAGAGTTTTCTTTTCTGCGAGCAAACGATGCATAGTGTTAAGTCGTTTGTAGTCCAGGAGCATTTGGTGTTGCACCGTGTCTGTCTCTTCTGCAACTCTCTCCGCCCACTCTGTAATATCCGAGGTATTGTGAGAGGCGAAGTCGCTGACAACTTCCAGGTCGTCAGTCTTGCCGTTTGGGAATAAGGATCGATGTCTTTTGCGTGCTTGTTCTGTCGGATCGGAATTGTCCTCTTGAATTCTTGAGTTTCCGTGTCGCTGTCGCTTCTTGGGGGCTTCGGTTGAAGAAAGTCCAGCTGTCGCCCGGCCTAGCTTCTGACCTGTTGTTGGATTTCGAGGCTGCTGAGATCGTCTGCGGTCGGTAGCGTGCTCCGGTTCGGCCTCTCGAGGTCGCTTTCGCGTGGACGCTTTTTGGATAGGAGATACAGTTGATTGTATGCGATTGTCAGCGCGAGGACGTAAGCTTCTCCAGGAAGCGTAGTTGCTCTCAACAACTTGTTTCTGTGTGTCGTTAGATCACGTATAAGGGCAGGCGCTGTCGCATGCTTGCCTCTTGTCGCTTGTTGTTCGTCTGAGATGCAGGCTCTTTCTCAATCGCGGACGTCTTCTCAATACAGGATGTTCGAGTGCGGGTAGAACGTTCGCGTTTCCTACGATGCGCTTTAAGGTCTTAGCATATGCTCCGCACAGGCAGACAACAGCAAGGTGCATTTACATACTTTTATTCTCTGAGGTCGGCATAGGCAGTCTTTGCTGGGCGGCTGGAGGTTCTGAACTGGCAGCCATATCGTTTGAGCCGAGATATCGAGCGCTTATGTCTTGCCGCCAGCTTTTTGTCGCGGAGTCGTTTAGCGCAACAAGAGAGGTTTGACAACAACGCCAAGCCATTGTGGAGCCATGACGCACGTGTTCCTATCCCTGCACGCTCGGCCGAAAATGGGACGGCGCTAGGGAGTGGCCCATGCGCGCTAGCTACAGAGAGTAAGGTAAGAAGTCACGTGTATTCACACAGCTACGTCATGCACGCCACAGTTATCATTATCAAATAAAAACAACAGAGCCATGTACAATATATTTTATAATAGGTTATATCTCTTCTTACTTGAGATGAAAAGGGTAGGTTATGTAGATATTAGACAACAGGGACAACAAGCGGTCTCGCCAGTGCAGCAGTATCAAGTGTCTACTAGCGGTCCTGCTGCAGGCGCGCATGAGGTGGAAGCAACGAGCGTGCCGCATGCGCCAAATCAGCCTGCTGGGCAACCTGTGTATGAGATTGGGCAGGGGAGGTGATGGACATTGGATAGATGGAGATTGAAGGAGATAATACGGCCATTGCTAGATTCCCGCATACATATTTTTATTATTCGAATTTTGACTTTGAATTCACTTGATGTTGGTATATATAGCGTCTAGAAGTATGGTGAGTTTACAAGCTTCATTTTTTTTTTGGGGGGGGGGGGGGG